>JAEAOA010001685.1:280000-337500 GCA_016746295.1 Potamilus streckersoni | reverse complement strand
TTATATAGTCTCTATATACACATCAAATCAGCAGAATCTGATTCACTCAAAGATTATCGAATTATTTCAACATGACTCAAACAGTAATTTCTGCACTTCTCAAAATATTGAATGAATCAACAATTAGGTTGTCGACGACAGCTCTACAGGGCAAACGTGCTCCCATTTTCATGTGATGTTTACGTGATCTCCATTCAAATTAATGCGTCATTATTTGACCTAAATAGTTGTTGACTAGCTCTTAGCGGTCGACCTTTGTTTGTGAATGAGATTCATGCAACGTAGTGTACCAGTACTTACTATAGTAATAGTTTGCAACTGAATTGAAGAATTAAAATTGAAACGTCATAAACCGAAATAACTGAAATAAAACTATATTATAAATTAAATAGATAATACAGATATCTCTAAGACTGTTTTGGACTTTGAAGCTGCTCTCTAGTTTGTACTGTAAGTTCTTAGTGGTTCGCAAATCTCTAAGAACAATGAGAACAAATATAAAAATAATGTTATCCTAGGTTACGATATGGTGTAATAGCAGATATGTATCCAAATTAATATAGTAATGATGATTTTGGTGTGGGATACTACAACTAATGGCTGTAAAGTAAGTTTATCTACCTAACAACTCACGTATGTACAATATCAAATGTAAAGCATGACGTCTGTCTATCAAATAGAGGGCTTTATGACAAACTAACTATCCATAGGTATAATTACCAAACAAAGCGCATGATCAGACACGTACACTGCTTATCGTAAGTTGCAGAAGAAAGGAAAATGTTACGTCTTATGGACCTGCGGAACCAGAAAATGGATCTAATGTTATTCATATTTAAAAATTTCAGGGCAAACATTTTGACTTAGATATTTGCACATTAGCTGATAAATATAAATTACAACACAATTTCGAATATAAATAGAAACGGAATATTTGCACTCATGATGTAAAATGTACGTTCTTAAATAGATGACAATACCTGGCCTAAAAGTAGGATACATGTCATTTTAAATGCATGGAAAATTGATCTAATAAATTAGTTATATGACTACAAACTAGACAAATTATATCCTAATTAGTACACAGTTTACGCGATATCAGTCAAGGACACTCTTGAAGTAGATCGTGTGTATTCACGGTTTGTGTCTGACACTAGAAAAAATATCATGCTTAAAAGAACACAAATAATAACCGTGTGTGGTCCTGACCTTTGCTGCTATGGATACACATAAGTTATTTGAGAAAAGAAGGAACGTTTTGTAGATAAAACCAATGGTAATTCGGCTGTGTGATGATAGATAATGGGTGAAACATAAATATTGTGAATGATTCATTCCCAGCACTCTGACACATTGGCTGTTCTACATCACCGTGTGCAACCAATACTTGCATTGCTGTAATGCTTTACGATTTATTCCGAGTTGTAATTTCATTTCATTTGAAATATTATTTTAACTGGTTGAAATAATGAAATATGTAAAGAACCAAGACAAAATTGGATATTGGAAGTAGACAAATAAAGAATTCAAAGTTATAGAATTTTACGTTTAGGAATTGGAGAGAGAGAGAGAGAGAGAGAGAGAGAGAGAGAGAGAGAGAGAGAGAGAGAGAGAGAGAGAGAGAGAGAGAGAGAGAGAGAGAGAGAGAGAGAGAGAGAGACTGTAAATATTATTAACTTACTTGAATACTACGAACAATGTTAAACTAAAAGCTCTAATGGAATGTAGGGGTTTGTATTTTCCTGTAGGCAGTCCGTCTAGACACATAGTCTTTTACTAGCATAAGTTGTAAAACTCACGACTTTAGGGTCTCCTATGTTTTTTTGAATCTCTTGTTTAAACTATAATTACATGGCAGTTTGGTCTAGAATTCCCATCAAATTTATGACAAAATAAGACTAAATTATCACATCGTATATCCAAATATGTGTACAAATTTCTTTATTACATCGCACCACGATTGGGTTAAACTGGGAATAAAATAAATGGCTTATAACAATCAGATTCACATTTATATTTTTTACGATCTGGTAAAATGCCTAATTGTCACCAATAGAAGGAGCTTCAATAAAACCTTGCATCAGCGAAACTACGAAGATGTCTTTTTTATTTTTAAATTTGTCTGAATAGTTTTCTGCAATCAATAAATCCAACATATATAGAATGCCTAAGGGATGAAAATTAACACCACATCAGATACAGGACGCGTTTCCTGATTATTCATGCTTAGATGAAAATTTTCGTCATCTTATCACCACAGTGACGTAACATAATAGCCACTCTCATTAGGCAGTTACATCTCTTTTCCAGTCATAAATAAAACTTCTTTTTATGGCTTTACGACACAAACCCAGTTGCCGTACTGAGCCTTTAGCATCAAGAAATTATCAAAGCCACACGATAGCCTATTTAAATAAAAAATACAATTATATATTCCTGAATGCTTTGAGACAACAAATTATGGATTTCAATATAAATGATTAATATATAGTAGAACCAAGAATGTATAAAATTTTCCCTGAGTCAGTGACACACAGTTGACAAGATGGCATTATTACCACTATGTAAACAAAGACATGTTCATGACATGCGCTAAGTATTATTAAAAAAAAACAAGACCCTTTCACTGGTGTTTTTATAGACAATAAATGGCGCTGTTCTCTCTTCCACAAAAATAAAATGAACAATTTCATCTTTAAATATCCCTTGAAAATAGTCTAATGTACGATATATATATATATATATATATATATATATATATATATATATATATATATATATATATATATATATATATATATATATATATATATATATAAACTCTCAAGTGAATATATCCCCTTATAGTTTTCATGGTCATCTACTTATATTCTTTTACTGAATGCTCTTATGTCATAGAATCTAGCTAAATGAGTTCAATTTCAAACGTTTCGATAGAAAATGTTCCCATTAGTAACGACAACTTTATTGTCAAAGCCCTTTGAACTATATTTTTTTGTCAGTTTAAGTTGCTTAGGATCAGACCGACGATTTAAAATATGTATTATATATTATAAAGTCTATAGAGAGTTTGTTAAACCATGAGACGACATGATCTTTAAAATCATGCGCTTATACCTACCTACAGTCTCGCCTGTTTATGTATATTTATCATGCTGGTCCTGTCTTGTTTTTCATACAGTCATATTTAAAGTCCCTGTTTGTAATTTTAGTGCAGTGAATTTAGATTAATGTCTTAGATAAATTAGACGTAAATGAACTTTCGCAAGACAAGAAATGTTACAGAGTTGTACAAGAAACTTTTATCAATAACTGTAATTGCAGGCGTCTGGTTGACTGTGGAAAGAGAAACTATTGCGTGTTCTGACAGATGCGTGGAAAAAGGTGCTAGTCTATTCACATTTACAGTGATTTTCAGCTTTTAACGGAGTCGACATGCTTAGATTACGTAATGATGTTATCATACAAAGTATTTTATTGCTGTCCCTACAGACATTTCCTTTTAGCCTGATTTACGTTCTAATGATTGACTGATTAAAGATTTAGTTTTTCTGTTTCTTGGTGCTGCTTATACATGTAATGAACAGACAATGAACTTTGAGCACTTCTGCAGCCAAGATTTATTTTTACTAATATTACCATTAAAACATTTTTTGTTACTAGGAATTTTTATTACTGCTATTATGAATACAACAAATCACACCTACTAAGGTTTTGAATTACTAATATTGTAAATACAAAAAAACTGCTACTAACATTTGTTATTAGTACGATTACTGATATAAAGTCAATGCTACTAAGATTTGTTATTACTGCTAGGACTAATACCACAATCACTGCTACTTCAGCTATGACTGTTAGTACTTGGATTACTGTACGACTAGAGTAGGTGATAGTTGGAAAACTGAGGTTAATCAAATGTAGACTTTCCATATTACTGATTATTCAATAAACATTTTATATGTCACCGTCAACCAACTATGTATGGTAGTTATCACTGAATACATTATTTAGATAAGTAGATTGCCCTTTTATGTGAGATCTCTGTTGTAGTGGCTAATCAAGGTAGTTGCTGAGGTAGGAAGCCTGCTCCTGTCACGATTACTCAATGTATGTGACTTACGCCCAATTAAATATCATTTCCTAAGAAGATGGATAATGATAAAATAGTTTATTAAGCTGATTTTAAGAACAATCACTTGAATAAAGATATACGAATTTTCTCATTATTGTGTTAGTACTTGATCATAGAAAAGACTTTTCTTTTTCAAAATATGATTTATGTATTTTATTTTCTCCTGTCAGTGTCGGACATTTTCCTTTTATAATACTCTAGGCTGCTATATATTCATGCACTATAATTAATGTTTACAAAGGTAATAGACTTCTTTAATCTTGGTTTACTAAAGTTAAAGTTAAGGTAATTTCAAATCTCAACAAATATTTCTTATATAAATTGTTAATCTTGATATTTTTATATCTCAACCAAGATTTCTTACATAAATTGGTAATCTTGATCACTAAATGGATGTTCTTCCACAAGACAGGAAATTCGCAAACGGAAAGTTTCTTTGTAAAGATAGTCGATTACTGTTTCGTAGAATGCGACATTCCTTGTATCGTAAAAATGTGTTAATTAGAGTCTAAGCTATAAATGACAAGTTAGTACTACATTAATCTATCTCCAGTTCCTTTTTTTAATTTGCACGGCTTGGACTTAATGGATTAATTTGCCAATAAAAGCATGTCCTGGCAGTTTAATTAATTTAAAAGAAAACAACAAAAGATGATTATCTCACACCTGCCAGTTAGGGTGTTATTTTGGCCATTTTTTAATTCCCTGTTTGGAAGGTTAGTTATCAATTACAAATCATAATAGCCATACATTTCGGTTTTCGCTATGATGAAGAAAATCGAGCTTCTAAGTTTCTCCATCATACTCTATTAACAGTAGAGATCAATAATTTTACCCCACTTGTACGAGCTTACCTGTTAAAATTGTATAACGTGTTATGGAGGACGTGACAGAAAAATTTGCACGTTATGATTACAAAAAGACATAGAAGACAACGTTTTGTTTTAGGTACGGATATGAGTTACTAGACATTGGGAATAACTTTAATTATTTAGGAATTGCTTATACTAACATAGGCTCATTTATGTGTGCTAAAGATGCTATTGCTGGCAAAAGCGTCAAAGCAATGAACGTATTTATGAGTTAATATTGATAATTAGCAATGGCCAATAATGAGTGATTTATTTGATTCAGTTGCATATTTGTATCTCTAATTTTGACTAATAGATGTGATACTTGGGATATTTGAAAACAGAAAATAAAGACAATTTCTTTCAAAATATAGCATATTGTTACTAGATGCTAAAGTGTGTATCAACAATATGTTTGCATATATAAAGTTGGGCTGATACCCACTTTATCTAGAATATATATATATATATATATATATATATATATATATATATATATATATATATATATATATATATATATATATATATATATATATATATATATATATGTATATATATATATATATGTATATATGTATATATTTATATATATATATATATATATATATATATATATATATGTGTATATATATATATATATATATATATGTATATATATATATATGTATGTATGTATGTATATATATATATATATATGTATATATATATATATATATATATCTGTATATATATATATATATATATATATATATATATATATATATATATATATATATATATATATGCCTTTTTAAGTATTAATTTGAAATGCTGAACAAAATCAATTGTATTCTTCAAAAAATATACCAATTATTGATTACCGATTGCAAAAGAAAGAAATATTTCTATGTTACAGGAACTCTCTTGGCTTCAGACGTTTGGGATGTATGGTATGACTCCATTTCAGTCCAGATACATTCCTGTTTTTCGATTTTTAACCAAAGGGGTAAAAGCATATTTCATTCTTTCTGAAATTCAGTACTTGTTCCGAAAACTTCACATATACAAAAAAATAACAAAAAATATCTTCGAAATCATTTCCTTTCTTAAATTAATTGCAAATGCCAGCCCCAGAAAGGCCACAAGTAAATTTTTAAGAGTTTAATCTTACCAATTATATTTCGCGACAAATAAAATATAGGATGGGAACGGCATCCATCGAAACGCAAACGATGTGTCAATAAGGTGGTATCATTTTCACTTAATCTGTCACCTCTCCTTTTCTCTTAGAAAAAAATTTATAATGATCGGTATTACTGGCAAAAATCAATTACGTAAAACCTAATACAATTAAATATACGCAACTATATGTACTATGTATTATTATTTCTCACTTACTGCCAGGTTCTCCCGCCTCCACCGGCTTTTTCTCGTATATGTTTGCCCAGGTTTCTATCGGTATTGCTCATTTATCTATTTAATGGCGTGTGTATGTATGTATTATGTATGTATGTATGTATATATGTATGTATGTATGTATGTATGTATGTATGTATGTATGTATGTATGTATGTATGTATGTATGTATGTATGTATGTATGTATGTATGTATGTATGTATGTATGTATGTATGTATGTATGTATGTATGTATGTATGTATGTATGTATGTATGTATGTATGTATATGTATGTATGTATGGAAAGAAGAAGAAGAAGAAGAAGAATACCAAATAAAGGTAAGGAAACCATTCTATGGGATAATGCTGTAGAGGAAGGACAATTCAATTTAAATAAACTTATATGCCTCAGGGAAGGAAAGAATTGTCTACTGGCAACGTGAATCTGATACATTACCTCCTTTCAAAAATCAGTATAAACCTCATTCAAATGACCACATACCTATATAATTCATCAAATTTGGACTTGGCTCAGTCTCATGTCTGAAATCCCTGTGTACTACTGGACGAAGAAAAAGCTGTTAATTTCTATACAACTTCATAGACAGGAGAAGCGTTGCTTGTTAAATTTAAATGTTCCCTACGTTATCTATTGTTGAAGTGAGCATATCATAGACACAATAAAGGAGTATATAGAATATGTGATAAAAGTCCGGGACAATCAAATCATCCACACAATTTCGATAAGTGTTTTGTTATTAATTAAATCAATCCACAAGACATATAAGCATATTTTTCTTTCAATTGCACCCAAAATATTTAATACTATATTTGGTAAGATTGCTAAATTAGTCTATGGGGGAAAGCTATTTAAACCAAAGGTGTTCTCGGTGGAAGATGAAAGATAAATGCAAGTAATTAAGCAATGAACTATTTTTCTGATACAGCATGAGCTGTATAAATTGTTCAGTGAAATGGAAAATTGGCTTCCCAAGTTTAATTTTATTGAAAATTGTAAACAGCATGATCGTTTTTTTTTTTAATAATGAACACGCAGACATTTAGTCACCTGCCAGTATAGTGAAACGCGTACATTTATTCCATGGGAAATAATGACCAAACGAAGTGACTAGCCAAAATAGTGCTTTCAATATTAAAATTTATTTTTAGCTGATCTAAGTCATTATTATACTTCAACTGACATTGCAACTGCAATGGCTGTTTATCTAGTCCATATCTCTTCCAACATTAAAATTTATTTATTTGAAGCTGATCTATGTTATTATGCTTCTCTCTCTCTCTCTCTCTCTCTCTCTCTCTCTCTCTCTCTCTCTCTCTCTCTCTCTCTCTCTCTCTCTCTCTCTCTCTCTCTCTCTCTCTCTCTGTTCGATTGCGATGTCCTATGCTCGAATTACATGGCATACACCTCATATATTCTTTTCCTTACTGTCTGCAATATATACATTGCATCGAACAAATCTGTGGAATTATCATTTAAACAAGCTTTGGACTTTTAAATATTTATTTTCGTTTCTCCCGAATCTTCTTTTGTTAATCTACGAAGTTGCTGCAACATTGATAACTACTCTTGTTCAACACACATGCATTTTTTGTTAATTTGTTCTTTTTTTATTTATTTATTTGATATTGCTTTCTAACCAGTCTCACATATTTTGGTAATAACACGTCTTTGCATAAATAGGTAAAGAGCTGAATCAGTTCATTCCATGCAACCACGAGTCACATAATGTTTTGATTTAGAATTATTTCCATAATAAATACCCATACAATCATATACACACAAAGCTACACACTAATCATTGATAGACTAATCATTTGATATATTTTAAGCTGAGAATGTCTAATTAATTACGTACATGTATGCATAATCCACACACTATAGTTGTAGCTGTTAGTTTGTTTTAGATTATAGGAGGGCTATAAATAGAAATTGTTTTTTCTTCAAATGTTTGGTATGAGTCAGTCCGCAAATACAGTGCCATGAATTATCTCTTTCACATAGTGTGACTGAATAATCGCGTAATTATATGAATTCCTGCTGTACTTTGTTAAAACTTAATCTTATAGCTTTGGCAGTTAGAATTCCTATGAACTTTTTCATGTTGTCTACCACGTTAAACTAATCGTGCATGAGTGAGATTCTCATGTTCTTTGGTAACCTTACTTTGATTTGCAATTTTGTTCTATTCAATTATAAAAAGATATATCCTTCCACATAAATGTAAATACGAAGAACAACAAGATAGTATCTAACATTAAATATGATAAAATTATGTATGATGTATGCAAAGAAGTTTGATTCGGATGCTCTAATATCATTGAATTTGATCTGAAAAAGTAGACGTTCTTTTGAAGACATTTTAAACTGGCAAATGACAAGTATTATTTTGGTAAATATTTTCATCACGGTGGTGATTTGAGTCGCCTGGATAGTTCAATATTTATAACAATTCTGTTTATTCCTTCTATGTTAGGACCGATTGATATGCCAATAGATGGAATAAAATTTGGTACAAGGTTTGGTGTGTGGGTCTATAGATGATATCACGTGTGGTTAGATGGAATAGAAGATAATTTGCTAGCTTATTAAAATGTCAGTTTCGTTCCACGGAGATAAAGTTTTGCTTCATTTCATTTGAAAAAAGAGACTTTGTAAAGGCGAATCACTAAATGTACACAAGCAAACTACTACAAGTCCCTAATGAAAGTCAAATCAAGCATGAGATGGTTAGAATTATAAGTTGATCCATACACAGTTTTCATCTTATTAATAATCGGTACAAAAGGAGCAATATCTTTCGATCTGAAAACCACACTGTTTCCCAGGACCGTATGAAAACGGGTCATTTTTGGCATAGGTCGCTAACGTTTCTAATATCTGGAAGCAATTTTAGCTTTAGATGAAAATAAAGATGCGAAATTTGGTCTTCACTATAACATGAATAATGCAACCGTTGCGATACAGCTGTGGGTCCACAAGAATGCAAGAAAGTTTTATAATTTGAAAATTTGGACCTGTTTCCTTATGTTCATTTCTAAACTGTTTAAGCTGGCATGTAGTTGACAGTTAATAGAATGTACACTCTTTGATCTACAGTGGAACAAAACAGTTAACATATCATGAGCGGTCACTTCCTAATTTAAGGCAGTTACTACGTTATTAATTTTGATAGACAAGATTCTGCCCCGCGGCACAACCATTCTCAGAGTATAACTTTCAGAAACGGTGCTGTCTACCTTAACGCTGAAGTTTTAGTCTTTCAGAATATTGGATACAGGCACTATTAATGCAACAACATCGAGCGTTTAAATAGTTATGCAAGAATTTTTACACAATGTCTTAATCAACTTCTAGAATAAACCTGCATCATATTAGTATTATTTTAATAATGTAAGTGTAAAGAATATAGGACGAAATGTTCAGCAAGATCATTTTAACCATTTTCTGACACCGGGGATGATATGTTTATTTCATCTTGCGAGAATTCAGCACTCCTAGTAGGGAAAAGGACATTAATTTGTGCATTACATTTTTAGCTTAGAAACATTGCCTAATTATTAGAGACGGGCTTAATATGTTACAGAAACCGTTGTACATATATTAATCCTTAAAATTAATTTGTTTACAAATGAACTTTGAAATTATTTGTATATTCTGTGTGTTATGTGCATTCCTCCATTTCCATTTGCTAGAAATCTGAGGCAAGCTTTTGAACGAATCTGCTGTCATAAGATACATGTGCTATGAAAGGGTTTTCAAACGCACATCCTCAAATCGTCTCTTTATTTCTAGAATGTTTTTAGGCCCTTTCATTATAATCACGTAACTTTGTAGGTCTAAATAAAAAAACTAATTCAAAAATACATTGGAAAGATTTGCGTCATTAACTCTTCAAAATATCAGCGTGGATGAAGAAAATATGTCCCTTTTCTGTCAATTTGCATGATTTGATAAACCATTGGGCTTTGGTGGCATCAAACTATCGAGTCCACTTGAATACTTCGTTTTCTTTGTCAATATGAATCAACAGTTTTGACCTATGAGAGTCCTCAGCAAATGTTTAGATCTCAATGTGAACCATGTAGAATACTTGAATTTAACACCATGCTACTAACTTTTTAGTTAGAGTCAGAGGGAAGTCCAAAATAAATTTGTTCTTCTCAGCATAGTCTGTTATAAAGTTATTTCATCAACGCATAAACAACTAAGCAGTACTTTGGTCCATCAGTTTGATGTATCCTAGAACGATTTTAAGTGTTTTAAAGTGAGAGAGTAGCGAAATGATCAAGAGCACAAGCAGGAGGTGGCCTGCATGAAAGTCGAACGGCCACGATGATTTGTAACGGTAATAATGTATTATCTTTGCAAATAGTTGAAATAACATAAACACCTGCATTCGATAATATCGAGAAACACATTATTAGCAACCAGAATCTACGTTGTGCAAAAGAAGGTGGGTTTAAATAGTACAGCTGTGAGTACACATAGTTTGCTATATCAATATATCAACTGCTTGTAAAACTAAACAAATACCATATTTGTTTAGGCCAAAGTCAGTTTTATATCTTGGAACATAAACGAATCAGGAATACCAAAACTCAATAAAGTGACCCATCGTAGGTTTTTAATATCCCTTATCAATTAAATAAAAGAAAACAAAGTCATTCATCATTCAGGCAAGAATTAAGAATTGGTCTTGCTGTTTTAAAGCTTTAGTGCTTCGGGATGCAGTAAAATATAATTATTGACAGCAGTTATTTATATAGAATAGAATGAAGAAAACTGAAGCATTATTTATTAAAACAATGAGTTTGATTCATTGGAAGCTGTAAAGTGCCTTTTAATTCTAGAAAATATATACCACCGTACATATGTCATTAAAATGGAAGTTATATTATCTTCTTTGCATATAATAAGAAAGCATGGATGTATATATCTGATGATAATTGTGATAATGAAAGACAAAAGTAATCAACCAATTATGAATGTGACTACAATTGCCTATGTTATATTCTTCGCACGAGAACTTACTGTGGGAAAATGAGCTTGGAGGGTTACAACATGATAGCCTTATTTTTAAAAAAATGTTTATAAAATTGAAAAGATGAACAGGTAGATCAAAGCAGAATGAATAATTGAATATTTTAAAGCTGCATATTTTCAAACATATGTTGATAAGGTTTTATTATACTAATAAGTCATAAAGTCTTTAAAGGCTGCTTTTAAATTGATGATGGATATTTGCCGTAAGAACTTAAACGTTTCAATCAAAGCGGTTAAATATGTCGCAAGATGTGAATGATTATATTTACTCCACGTTTAAGAAGGCAAAATCATCAATTTACAAAAATGGTTATAATATGTTTAAAGAAGACATAACTGAATGGTGAGCTGAGCAAAATATGACTCCAGCATCATAAGTGTTCTTCATTAATGTATGTCTGTTCGTATTCTCATTTTCGTTGTGAAATATTTCGTGCCACACAGACGTAATAGACAGTTCTACAACATGCAGATATTGATATACACTGTCTCTACAAATACACATATTTGATTGATAAAAAATTTGTCCAAGATATAAACAAAGGATTTTGTTCCTATTTTTAAAAAAAATTGTCATGACTGCGAATTGGTTACTTCTTCGAAAACGAAAATACGTCACTGGATTATGCAGACAGAGTTCGCTAACATTCACGAATGTTTACCAGGCAATACGTAGCAACACTTGAACTATTTTAATTCAGTATTAATATATTTGCTAACAAGATAAAATTAAAAGAGAATTTTGCAATAATTTATCTAGACGTTTAATTTTAACAAAGAAAGAAACATGTTAAAGGAACACTGTGACGATTGTTATAGTTGGGATGGAGTGCTCCGAATTTTTTTTGCAAACTTTTATAAAATCTCACCCAGGCTCTATTTTGTTGGAATTTAAATGTTGTGAAAGACAGATCTAAAGACTCCAGTCAGCAATGCCGACGGTTAGATGGTTAAATGTACGAAAAGTTTGAAATTCAATAAATAAAAATTTAATGACAATTAAATAATCAAATGACTAAAATTTCCAATTACATTACATCCGCTTGACCCTTTAATAAGCATATTGCATGGCTTGATTAGCAGTGTGAGACTAATTTCCACCTGTAAGTATTTCTACTCATCTGTTGTATCTTTTCTATCTCATATTTCTCCCGATTCCTTCTCACCCTCCTCCACTTTTTCCGAATTCCTTTTTCTCCTCCTCCTCCTTCTCCTCCTCCTTCTTTCTCCTCCTCCTCCACTTTCTCTAGACTTCTCTTTCGCTTTCACTACTACTCTTCTGTCGATTTCGACTATCTAGACAACAGTTTCAGTTCCATTTCCAACTCTTGAAGACTTTGGACTCACTAGAATCCGAATATATGTGTTCCCTAGAATGTTTCCTGTGAAAACCCAAGGACTGTAAAATCTTCCTTAGCCCTATCATCTAACACTACACACCCTATCATAAGATAACGGCTATTAAATTTCTTAAGGTCACGCATTCGTTCACATCGAGATACCCGTACGTTCTTGTATAGTAAAACAAACGTCATACTATAGCACGGTATCAATTACTTATTATACATACATCATCAATAAATTCCGTCACATCAGTACATATTCTTTATCCCGTCATACTTAACAATATCACAATAATTCTTTACCTTACAACTCATGCAAAGTACGCAAATATTCAAATAGCCATGCTCTGATATATACATAAGTCCATATTAACTAATCTTAACCATGTTTCCAAATTCATATTCAAGCATATGTAAATCATAACATAACGAATTATTAAATGCACTATATTACTACAAAGTAACCTGATAGCGAATTACAAACTTAATTCTGACCATAAGCTAACATTATACTTAATAACGCATTGCATCTAATAATTCTCTACTTACTACGTAAGCTCAAGCCCATTTTTCAAATGAACATGTAACTGAAACACTGCAAAGATAATTCTGCATACTAAAGGTTCTAGTAATTCATTATACATACTACAAATAATTACATGTATGATACCTCAAAAATGGAGCACATAATCTAATAGCCTTTTCAAAGCTTTGTCTTTCTTTAGAATCTACTTCTAAGTTTTGCCGGCAAATTACTAGTGTCTTCTCGGAGTAAATCATATTGATCCACAATCCTTTCTTTTACGAGTTCTGAAAGTATAATTAGGATCGTAATTGTTAATCGCAACCTCTATCTTAATTTCGATTGGATATCGCTGTGAAAAGCTCTTATGAAACTTAGCCAACAGTGGCTCTCGCTGTCTGTAAACGTGAGGACGGATAAGAATACTCCCCGTTCGCTTTGCGGGCTTCCGTTTGATCTCTGGATAAACCTTTAACGCATAGGTGTGATAACTTCAAGCCTCTGTTAAGTAATGCGATCTATTTCTTTTGCCTATTCAAGTTTTCTGTCTCTGACTGGTCAAGTAACATTGCGTAAAAGTTCAATACTAGCCCTGCGGCAATCTTTAGACATCAAGCACGTGGCCAAAGTAATAATACCAAAACATGTAGATTATAGCTTATTCGGGACAGAAATAATGAAGCTGATAGGTTCAAAATTTATTAATAACTATGTTTTATTTTCTTCAAAATTACTTGTTTCACTTTTAAAATAGATTTACTATATTTAGTACAAATATGGTACAGTGTAGTTTACAAGAAATAAAAGGGCTGTATTCTTATATCTGCTGATTCGAAGCAATCACTGCGCATTAACTAATACAGTTGTGTCATTATTGTTTTCAAGAGCCACTGAAGGTGTAGGTTAAAGTTATGTGCATGCAGCAGGTGAGTAAACCGGCGTATTTTACCTATCTCAATAATTATAACTTTTTCTTGGTGATACATTATATCCAGGTATGCAAAAAGAAGGATATCATAAATTACTGTTTTGTTCTTATATGAGGTCAGAGCCTTTAACCCTTTATATGATGGGGGAGGGGCCACATATTCTTGGAGGTGAAAGGAAGTCGTTTGCAATATTTCAAAATGTTCCAATACAGAATATAACATATAAAGGGAAGGATGCAAAATCTAACCATCCCCTTCGGGAAATCGATACTCGGTTCGTCTATTTCGCAGTCAGGCACATACTAGACTTTAAAGCCCGGATCAAATATGCCCTTCGTAAGTGAACTCATTCATATATGGATCGCTGCCATCTTTCATCCTTTGCTTTGGCTTTGGTCATCGAAAGTCATCAAGATGATCTATCTAGATGACACTGTGTCACAAGCTACTGAGAGTTCAGAGAGCCCCTAGATATAACCAGAAGGATGCGAAGTCTTAAAGTTGCAATGGTGAATAGAGTACGATTCGTCTGATTCACAGGTATATCACTTGACTAAATGATCTTGTATAAGTTTGGTCGATCAGTAAATGTTACCATATATCTCGACCGCTGCATCAAATGCATATTCACTCTCTTTCATTCTCTTCTTGTTTGAGTTATCACAATTCCACATCGCTTTCATTACTTAATATTTAACAATATCGGATAATCATTACTTCTGACAACATATATAGAAACAAATGAATCATAGAAGTGTTAAAGTAACAGTACAAACTTTGAGAACAATAAAGTTATTTACATGGACCTATTTCCAGCCTGTTTATCTTTAGTACTAAAAGACATTAACGAAATTGAAAATAATATGATTAACTATTATATTCAGATTTTAACTAAAACACTTTTTCTTGTTTTGGACGTTTACCACAAATATAATTGATTTCAATAACCAGGTAGAAGAATATAAAAAGAAAGTGAACAAATATAAACCAATATAAATATTTGTGAACAATGTTTGAAGTTGGTATTGTATGTAGATCACCTGATGCAATGAGATATAAAGTTTGTACAACAAAAAGAGCAACATCATCTACTTTATAATGTTGAAGCACATTATACCTTTTCCACTGGATTTTCCAAGTAAAATAATTGCGCTAGTTAAATGGAGTGAAATACAATAAATATTTTCACTGCCACGTGGCCCAGTTTTAAATGTCAGTTATAAACGGCTCGAGTACAGATACAACAGCATGCAAATTACTTGTCTTGTTTAATATGCAATTTTCTTTGACTTTCGACATATAATTATGTAACTGTATATTTTTGTGCGAAAAATTAAAAAAAACAAAATAGAAAAGAAACTGTAAATGGTTGACATCGCGCGGAATCCAGTAAGAAATCTGCTACTTTAATCTGTTAAAAAATGTGCCAACACATTTCAGCATAAAATAAAAATTAAAATTTGCTTGATAAGAGTGAAGAATGGACACGTTTCAAGAGAATATTTTCAGTTTAATGCCTGAAATCAAAGCAGTTAAATCAAAGCGAGACATATATGACAGCAATATCCCTCACATACTCCAACTTAACTTTTGGCGATATTTCATGTTATCAAAACTTTTATAATATCTAAATACTTTAGAAGGTTACACATTAATTTGCATTCATGATATTTCTTATCCATCATATTGAATGCATATATCAAAGATTCGGCGAATGAGGTTCTGTGAGAAAATTTGCCAGGAGCTTCTCGTGGGTCGGTGGTTCTTTCCTCAAATTTCCCGGTTTCTTCCTTCACCATTAATACTTGCCTATATATCCTATCGTGTGCTGAAAAATGACGTTAAGCCCCACACCAACAACAACCTTATTGGCTTAAAATCTCTACCTATATATGCCTAACTTCACCTGTTTCTTTGGATCTAGATATGATAAATAACCAACACATCAAATTGATTTATACATTTCAGTTTCATTTTTCATTATTTTGATGTTGCTCTGAATACAATTAGCGTATTTATGTACATACAATGGTTTCATAACGTTGTCGTCTGAGTAGTACTGTTCCAAAGTTTGAATGGAGCCATTGTGATGTTCAATAGTGTTAGTCTATAAAGATGACAACGATCACATGTTTCCAGCAGGAGTGAGAAAGCAGTTTTGATGAATAATACGGGGATCAAAAGTCAAGAAAAAGTCTATAGTCAGTTACCATAGATTTGTAAAAGTTGACTCTCAGTAGCATGATGATCAATTGGTTTCAGATCTCTTAATATATACAGAACAAATGAAAATGAAAACATTTTTTATAATTTACAGTCTTTTAATCACATACTTGTTGAATGCACGGTTATGTTACATCAATTGTGTGTAAGGGTCATGGCAAATGTAACTATGATATAATTACATAAAGAAATTAGTTCTACATATCTCCAAGTTTACTTTTATCCAATAATGTGACATCACTACAAAGAGAATGAATCTTTAGGTAAACAAAATAGAAAGACATGACCCGTGAATTAAGTATTAATAGCAACAATTCAAAAAATCAATGCTACTAATTTTCCAACAAAAGTTCGTTATAATAGGATTAATCGAAACGAATATTAAATAGTTACATAAGTTAATTAACAGAGTGCATTATTCCTTTAGATCCATTCTTGTGTTGGATGTATTGGCATTTAAATTTGGAGTCTTTGCTGAATGTTTAATGGAATGATAATGACAAATGCTAAATAATACTTTCATTAGTCTTCCTCATGTGAATGTCTAATTGTTCTGAATTTGTTTAGACCTTATATATATATATATATATATATATATATATATATATATATATATATATATATATATATATATATATATATGTATGTATGTATGTATGTATGTATGTATGTATGTATGTATGTATGTATGTATGTATGTATGTATGTATGTATGTATGTATGTATGTATGTATGTATGTATGTATGTATGTATGTATGTATGTATGTATGTATGTATGTATGTATGCATGCATGCTTGTATGCATGCATGCATGCATGCATGCATGAATGCATGTATGTATGTATGTATGTATGTACGTATGTGTGTTTGTATGTATGTATAATTGACTTCATTGATTGTTTGTTTAATTTTTTGTTTAATTACATGTTATTGTAATGTAACATTGTATGCTGGACTTGACCTTGACCAAAATTGAGTTCATTTCTGCTTAAGCTGATTGTCTTTCTTGTTTATTTATTTCATTAATGCAAGTAACTAACAATAGCTTCATTATTCTCTACGTGTAGGAGCTTATTATCAGGATTATTAATCAGGTAAACAAGAAGGAGTAAATATGTTGATCAGGGTCATTGTTTTGGAGATTTCTAAATGAATTTTGTAGGCTATTGTGATGAAAATAAACGGGGCTCTTTAGAATCATTCTAAAAGGTTATTTTTCATTAGGTTATGGTTGCTAATTGTGAAATGTTGTTCAGCAGAGAACTATACTATAATGTGACTGTGGAGTTTACCAGTCGTTATTTAACTTCTTGCACTTCAAGTTGTATCAAGTTGTGACCAGTTTGGGCTGACTTTCATTTTCTTCAAATTATTGAATTTAAATGATTATTTTCTCTGGAAATACAAAGGTGCTCTGACAAAATTCTTGGATGTAGACATTCATTGAAATTTATACTGAATTCAAATTTCTAACAATATTTATATAATTCAACTAGAAACTGTTGACTCATCGGCACTTCGCAGAATGTAACAATCACGTCATCGTCTTCAAATTTGGATCTCATCGGGATTTCAAAAGAGTTTTATTAAGGACGTTTTATTACTAGAACTTGTGTCTTTAATTCGTGGATTTTTTTTGGCATTTAATTCACAATACCTTAGTTTCTTTATCGTTCTCATTTCTCATTTTGTATTGTAGTAAAGCAAATTATTTATTAAATTTTACAAAGGTTGTGATCTTCACACTTTTCTGATACTATTGTAAGAGCACAGTCTCGTAGCAATATATATATATATATATATATATATATATATATATATATATATATATATATATATATATATATATATATATATATATATATATATACATATACATACACATACACATAGTTTGTAGCTAACAAATTAATCGTCGATTCGCAGCATTTGTTAATTCAAAATATTATTAATCAAGTATCCATATATGACATTAAATCTCTTCTGGGTTATGTAAAATATTTGCATATATTTCAGCTTAAACGTAATAGTACTGGATTTCAAGGATTGACGCGCTGGTGTGTTTATTTCTGTCAGATCAAGCCCTAAAAGACAGTATTATTTATAAAAATGACATACCTTGACCTAACACAAATATAAGATAGTATGATCTTTAATGGAATCGGATGAATTTTAAAAAAAATGTGGAAAGTACTTTAAGCTCACATATTCTTTGCTAATGCTCAAACTGCACTCCAGTTCTATACCATTGATAATTAAGGAAAAGCTCATTTAATTTAAAACCATATAAAAGTAATATCTTCCATCGACGTTCAGAAGGAAAAGCCCGTGTTTCTATAAGATGCGTTCATATTGTCAAAATTGTAAAAGGTAGAATCTAAAAGTTATTTATCGCTTTTAAATGTACTTTTTGATACTGCATGGAATCACACAGCAGGTTGTCCACATGATTTGCTTTGTGTTATATTTGTACCACCACCGCTGATTATGGTGTCTAACTTGATTGTGCTTTTCTTTGCTTTGTACTGTCTCTCTCTCTCTCTCTCTCTCTCTCTCTCTCTCTCTCTCTCTCTCTCTCTCTCTCTCTCTCTCTCTCTCTCTCTCTCTCTCTCTCTCTCTCTCTCTCTCTCTCTCTCTCTCTCTCTCTCTCTCTCACTCTTGTTAACCGAAAAGCATAATAAGGGTAATAGTACATCACACGACTAACTGAACGTTCAGACAGAATTGTTTCCCATCCATTGAAATTAGTATGCTTATAATGACTGAAGTTCTTACCAAATTTGTATTTGTTTCAAAAACACTATCTATAGAAATCTTAAAACGGGTTTATGTTCATAGAGTTTTATGGAAGTAACCCGTGGTGATACTAGCCGCGAAATATCAAATATACAAACCAAGCAGTGAAAGAAATTAGCATTACAGAGAATAGTGATAAATGTGATGCAACACACTTTATTAATATACTATGGTAATTAAGATAACTGGATGTATCCTGGACTGTCAACAAACTAAAATATAAATTCTTTTTTTCTGTCGAGTGATTGTTATTAGATATCATTGGCCTTCTCTCTGTAGATCATCGAGAGCAAAGAAAACACACAAACACACGCATATATCCATATATGTTTGTGTGTTTTTTTTTTTTTTGCTCTCGAAGATCTACAGAGTGAACGACAATGATGTCTAATGACAATCACGAGAGAGAGAGGGAGAGAGAGAGAGAGATAGATAGATAGAGAGAGAGAGAGAGAGAGAGAGAGAGAGAGAGAGAGAGAGAGAGAGAGAGAGAGAGAGAGAGAGAGAGAGAGAGAGAGAGAGAGAGAGAGAGAGAGGGGGGAATAAACGTGACAAAGTTAAGGCTGGGTTTGTTTGATTCTCTGATTATGTCTCACGGTAACTAAACAGTAAGAAATATCAATTTTATTTATGCTTGCAGATAACATTTGTTGATGTCCGCCTTGACTTTAACTTAGTCTGGAATTCATTTACAAACATTGCAAATGACCATTTTAAGGCTGTTTTAAAAACAAGCATGAACATTAATTAAAAGTTTTGTTTGGAAAGTTATTAGTCTGAAATTGAAATTTGTATTAATTTAAAGGTTCATTTTATATAAACCTTATTTGAGATTCTTTTAGTGAACCATTAAATATGTTATATTTCACACGTGGGCCTTAACCCGATTAATAAAGAGTCCATTATTGAAGTGAAACCAATTCTTTGTAGTGGGGAAAGAATCTGCAGGCTGAAACGAAAATAAATTATTTTGTTGCTGGAGGGGGGGGGGCGGGGGAAGGGTATTTCGTCCTCCTCACTTGTTATGTGACTCATAACGTGTATGATATTCCACACTTGTGCACTAAGCTGATTACACGAGTCCATTAATTAAAAGAAACTATTTGGCTTTCGCGGGTGGGGATGGGAGCAATAACAAGAGGGGAAACTCATTTATTATAGGGTGGGGGAAGAAATAACTAAAGGGATAAAGAATCAGCTAGAATTCTTTCCCTGGGTAAAGAACCAGATCTCTGGGGCAACTTTCCTCTCTATTTTTCTTGACCAAACACTCTCTCAAAGGTCATGTATTTAGGAAGAATGTTACTTTTGCTGTATAATTTATAACTTATATATATATATATATATATATATATATATATTCATATATATATGTTAACTGCTTGAATTAGGCTTTTTCAGCATTCTCCTTTTTTCTGTCATCGATATGCATTCGAAAGTCAAACCAGGAGATGGTAGAAGACACGAAATGAAACGAAAATGATGCGATCCAAAATTTGGGGCTTTATGATACTGGTCTAGTATTGAGTGGGAATAGATAGTGCTAATTATGAAAATGAACCATTTTAATTCCCACCATTTTGTCAACTAAAACTTAGCATTATGTCATTCAGAAAGAGTTTGTAAAAACAGTTTAGTGATATACAAGGTGAGCGTCTTTTTGATGTAGAAGATGCAAATATATCAGCTTCTTGAAAACAAGCCGCAAGGGGAATAATTTTTGTCATTTTTTTTTTCTCCACACCGGTGTATGTTAATTTTCTTCGTATTATTTAGTCTAGATGAAACAATACCTTGATACCAAAATCCATTTTGCAACACATAGTCTGCTATTTATTTGGTATGTACAGTTCAAAACACAGCATAGTCGTAATAGAGAATTAAATTTACATTAGCATTTAATGCTGCAAGTGTGGGGAAATTGTTTGACTTGCTTAGGATTAGGCTATATATGATTAAATCACCAAGATACGACATAATATAGGAATAACCTTACTTGTAAGTGTACATTTTATCTAATGAAACATTCAGCTCGCATGGAATACTAATGCAACCTTTATAATACAAATCCTTCATGTCCTTGAAAGCCTTAATCTATGTGACCTTTCTTATATTCACTGTTGGTTTATTTTGACAGTGCATCTCAAAGCCTTGAAATTATTTCATGATATACAGTGAAACGTCTATTATTCGGACAAATGTTAATGGGATTATCCGCTCGTACAGGCCGCTACCGTATCTCCAGAAACGATTGCTCTTTACAATGTTCATGCATCTATAAAATAAACAAATTTACCGATCAAGACGTCAACATTGATCAGAGTATTAAAAATTTAAAACAAACACAATGGAACATAATCTTTTTTAAAGTACAGAGTAAATAATGTTATAAGAGAGGGAGGGAGAAATAGAGATGCGTATATAGTTTATTTCAACGCTTGTATTGAGTAACGTTATGAAAATATGTAGTTGTCATACAGAAATCACAAGCTATTCAAGTATGATTACAGCTATTCTCAGGTTTGAATCTATGTAATTAATTGTCACGCACCGAACAATGGTGAAATAACGGGTTAGAAAATTTAATCACCTACCGACTGAAGTGTGGATAGTATCCAAGTCAGCCTAGCTTACCCTTTTCGAAGCCCTTTGAAACATGGGTAAAGTTTGGTAATAAATTTTAATCCTTAATTAAAATACCTTTATAACACTTTTCTTGTTCCTACATTTGCTGCTCTTAAGTGTGTCAAATGCTTGTATAAAGGCGTCGCCCCACTGTGAGGTTTTGGTTGTGGAGGATTGGGGTTGGGTGCTTCCAATATTTATTAAATTATTGTAGAAGTCCCATCCAGGCTCGATTTTGTTTGGAAGTTGATTTAGTGACAGTTAGATATACAGCTCCGAGCCCACCAGTCACCAATGCCGACGGTTAAATGATTAAAGATACAAAAAGGGCGAAGTTCAATAATACCAATTTTTTTTTTACGAAGGTACTTTTACTTAGCAATGTTCTACTGCGTGTCTAGAACGGAGTATAGAGAGAAAAGGGGGAAATTGGGACTCTCTCAAAGACAAGGTGTCATAGGTAATGGTGTCAATGCAGCTACATCTTTTGGGGGAGCTCCGCATCAAGAGGTAGCGTAGATCGCTGTAAATACGAAAAAACTTTTCTGACTGGGGCTTTAATTAACCTTTATTGATATATATGAAACATATAAACATACACTTATTCATGCAATACATATAACAATTCATATTACAATACATTTTGAATAATTTCTCTGTGATCTACTACTTCATATGCTTGTAAAATTCTCTGCATTTTAGAATGCGATACAAGTGATTAAAATATTAATTGAATTCAAAAAGCGATACAAGTGATTAAAATATTGCTTGAATTCAAAAAGCCTAAATTTCAATAGTTACGACTGATGCTATAATCATTTCAAGGAATATATTTTGTTTCATATAATTTAGAATAATAACCTGCAAACGATCACTGGACATTATACTGTATTATCTGAAGAATACTATGAAGCTAGCGAATTCATAAAAATGAACATAGAAACAATAAAATATTCCACTACGTTATAGTAGTACATGAAAAGAGAACTCACAAAATATGGCGACTACAATTTACTACAAAAAGTAAGTAACAGGAAATTCTTACCTGTAAATACGAACAAAGTTTTCTGACGAGGGCTTTAATTAACCGAAGTTTTCAGATAGGCTAAGCCTTTATATATTCCGAAATGACGTAAAACAATTACGTGCGCCAATAAGAATGCATTATCGTAAAGATTCCGAAATGGTGTGGAATAACTACGTGTCTTAATAAGAATTGTAAAGAGGCTGTTGCTTTTGTTCAATAACGTGTCCAAATCCGAATGTCCATTTTAAGTTAATTATTGTAAAGAGGTTATCGCTTTTGTTCAACTCTTAACATGGATTATGGCTAATTTTGGTAAATCGTTTTTATTTGTTCCACTCGTCACATGGACTACCACTCGTAACATGGAGTAATAGTTGAAAAGAAAACGAGACCTGATTTGTTCGGCTGATTTTCAAAGAAAAGAAATAGAGGAAATCATTTATCGTTATGAATTACAAGTAAGTCGGTTATTATGACATCCAAGCTATGAAAGTTAATAAGGTTATTTAATTTTGTAGCTAATCTCAATTTGTAAGGAACAATGATTCGTTCAATTGAAAAAAAAGCGAGTAAATCGTTTTTTAGGATTACATTTGTGAAAGGCGGCTTCTAAGATAAGTCGGTTTTTATAACATTCAAGCCATTGAATGGAATTAAACTATTCAATTTGTAATTAATCCCAATTTGTAAGGACCAACATAGTCCTATATACTTTTTAATTTTCTACCCAAATTTGATATGGACCAACATAGTCTTATATACTTTTTAATTTCTCTACCCAAATTTGATATCCTAATAATTTAATAACATTTACATGGTCAATAATTATAATTTACCGAATACACTTCTTCCGCTCCACTACTTTCTAGCCTAACGCATCATTTGATTCATAGTGTGAGAGATTTCCACCGGTCTTTGTGTTTTACTCATCTGTCTATTCTTATCTCCTAATTCCCACTCATCCTCCCCGACTCCTTCCAAGTTCCTTTTTCTCTTCCTCCTCTATTTCCTCCTCCAGACTTCTTTCCTTCTCATCCTCCTCTTCTATCACTCTTTCCTATGTCGACTCCACATTGTAGACTCCGACTGTACTGTCAGTCTCACTCCCTTTTCCTTCTTAGAGACACGGGACTGCGAACTTACACTGTAAGTTCTGTACCCCAAAAAGCTTCCTGTGAAAACACAATAATGGTACAATATTTTCCACAGTGCTCACATCTCATACTACACACAGCCTATCATTAGATAAGACTGTTAAATTACACCTGTCACACATTAATTCACACCGAAATACGCATACATACTTGTATGGTAAAAAACAACATAATATCACAACATAATAAAAGCACGGTATTAATTACTCTTATACATACAACAATAAATTGCTTCACATCAGTATATAACCCATAATACCATTACAGAAACAAAAAAAAACAACAAAAAATAATCAGACGCATATCTTTACATTACAACTCATACCAATTATACAAATATTAAAATATTAATTCTCTGATATTTGCAAATATCTATTTTAACTAATCATACGTACATCAATCATTTTCATAAAATCCAATTTAAACATGCGTAAACTCTAACAAAACGCATTAATAAAGGTACTGGTTTTCTACGAAGTAACCAACCATCGAATTACAATATTAACTCTGACTAACTAGCAGTCTACATAATTATCTAAGTAAACTCAAATTCATGTCTCAAACACGCTTATAAATGAAAAACTACAAGGTAATTCTACATACTAAAACAATCCAAGAAATTAAATATACATGCTACAAATACTTACAGTTATGACGCCGTAATGTTTTCCAAAAATCTAGCAAATACTGACCTTGTCGAAGCTTTCCTTTCTCTTACAATTCTGGTCCTAAGATTCCCGCTAAATTACGAGTGGCTTTTCTCAGAGTATCCTTAATTCTTATAAAAAGGCAAGATGTAATTTTCTCATAATCTTTCCAATTATACCATCTGTCTTAATTCCGATTGGCTGTTGTTGTGAAATTTTCCAATCGGACTTAGTTTGATATTGTCTTCCCGCTTTTCTGTCTACGTGGCAGGTGAGATCAAGTTCCGTTCACACTGCGGGCATCCTTTTGATCCCTGGACCAATGTTTTAACGCCTGGGTTTGAGGACGAAAAGCCCTTTGACTGGCAGCTATTCTATAATCTGGGTGGCTGGCGACTTGCATAATCGATTAACGAAAAGCTCTTTGACTGGCAGCTATTCTATAATCTGGGTGGCTGGCGACTTGCATAATCGATTAACACTGCTTGCGGCGACATTAACACACCAAACGCGGTAGTAATACCCCAATTTTATAAATCCTTTGATACCAGGACTGCAAAACATGACAGCCTTCAAGATGTCAAAATATCAAAATATTTTAATTAAATTGCCTATGTGTTAGTTTTAATTTTTTTTATATTTTATGTTTGTTTAATTACATTTTATTGTATTGATTATTGCAGGGATTCGAAATTCGTTTTCAGCAACTATGTTTATCTAAGAAGTGAAACGTATTACATTAATAATATTTATAGCTTAGCATGGTCCGCGGTAGTGAAAGGGTTACGCTAATACGTTTCGCTGTTTTCAATGTCTTCTTCGGTCTACGTTTTAGTCTGGATAAACAATGTGTTATTTTTAAATTTATTTTAGATTATTAGTCTTGTTTTTAGATAGAGCTAAGTGCAAATTGGCAAATATGTTATTACGTATTTAAAGTATTATTTGATCACCTAATCTGTCTCGCGAGAACGGGTTGATAATTCTGGCTGACATATATATGTATATATATATATATATATATATATATATATATATATATATATATATATATATATATATATATATATATATATATATATATATATATATATATATATATATATATATATATAACCCTTTCTGAGCGCTAGTCAATCTCTTGTATTCCTGATACCTAAAAGGCAGGATAGGTTACCAGCAGGTTGTTTTTGAAATTCATTTATGATTATAATTTTAAAAAATTATTCTCTAGAAAACCAAACAAGCGTACTGTTTTAAAAGTTCTGGGAGAAAAAAATTCAGTTAGAATTTATTCTGGAATTATTCGGAAACATAAACTGTGGTCTAATTCAGGAATCATCGCCGTCCATTTTGTAAGTTGTCCAGATTCGAACATGGATTCTAATATAAATATTTAGTCTTTCTAATTGTAGGACCTGTATTTTTCATTTTTATGATTAAATTTTGGATTATAATCACAAACTGTAGGTTCTATTTTCCAATTCTTACATCGTTTTCTAGGGAAATATAACAATATATATATATATATATATATATATATATATATATATATATATATATATATATATATATATTTATATATATATATATATATATATATATATATATATATATATATATATATATATATATATATATATATATATATATATATATATATATGGATGGATGGATGGATGGATAGATAGATAGATAGATAGATAGATAGATAGATAGATAGATAGATAGATAGATAGATAGATAGATAGATAGATAGATAGATAGATAGATAGATAGATAGATAGATAGATAGATAGATAGATAGATAGATAGATTGTTATGTGACAAGGACTCGTACTCATTAAAAGAAAAGAGTGAAAGCCAACAAGCTTTGTACATTTTAACAAACAATTTATTTCCTTTATTTATTTATTTATTTATTTATTTATGAAAAAATTGGTACATAGCACTTACAATTTCTAAATATAATCCTAATATGATTCTAAGAATAAAAACCGAAGACCTATCATTACATAGTCTTATGAGAATCCGGGTTCGAGTCATATATATATATATATATATATATATATATATATATATATATATATATATATATATATATATATATATATATATATATATATATATATATATATATATATATATATATATATATGAGAATTATTTACTAGATCGTCATGCGAGTGTGTCTGCTACGCACGAGCTTATATAACACCGATTCAGTGCCATCACTTTTTGGTGATGCGTGCTTAGTCGTGACGGTATATGGGCTGGTGCGCGCAGGCAATGCGATGGGTGCCATTTACTCGCGGACCTTGGTTCGAAACTCGGTAGAGAACGAATTTAATTTATCTAACCTATATGATAGTATTGTTTGTATTCAACTATTATTTCTGCCCACCATTATCAAGATTCTACTACAGAATCCAGGGATAGCACAGTCTGTTCTGTCTGGTATATATTTATAATTATTTGTAATACAAAAGTCCTATATACCTTGAACGACGTCATGCGAGTGTGTCTGCTTCGCACGAGCTTACATAACACCGATTCAGTACCGTCATTTTTGTTACTCGCGGATCTGGGTTCGAAACTCTGTAGAGTACGAATTTAATTTCTCTAACCTGTATGATAGTATTGTTTGTATATATATATATATATATATATATATATATATATATATATATATATATATATATATATATATATATATATATATATATATATATATATATATATATATATATATATATATATATATATATATATATAACAACCATTTCAAGCGCACTGGATCCACCAGGGGATCACGTGCATCAGGGATTGATTAAGATAGATACAATAAACTGACCGCGAACATTGCGAAACTAGTAACTAACTAGCCTAAGCGCTTTCGTCTCTTAATGAGTCTTTTTCAAAGGTAAATACAAAACATATATAAAACAAATAAATAAACACAAAATTGGAGACGTTGAATACTGTGCTAGTAGCAGTTGCAATAGTGTTTGTTACAGACACAGTCAACATCTCCAATTTAGAACTTACTGATGCAGAAATAAAACTTTTATCGAAAGGTTTGAATTTCTGTCTCCGTCCAAAAACATGCGACAGAGGGAAGCTTAAGAATGACACCGAAGAGTTTATCCGCTGACTAAGACTCAAAGCCCATTTTGCCTTGCAGCCAACAAACAAATCAAAGGAAAATATAAGCTGCGACCAACCCGCATTTAAAAAGAAAAGTAA
The DNA here is from genome assembly GCA_016746295.1 of Potamilus streckersoni. Taxonomy (NCBI): domain Eukaryota; kingdom Metazoa; phylum Mollusca; class Bivalvia; order Unionida; family Unionidae; genus Potamilus; species Potamilus streckersoni. The sequence goes on along the minus strand of JAEAOA010001685.1, from coordinate 309,556 downwards.
CTGAACCCCTCCAGAAAGTTCAATTCCGAATCTCGAAGCCTTTATCAACTCGGTTGAAAACGATACTTCCAGACATATCAACCATACTAACAAATATTCTAATTTGACAAAAGAAGAAACAGATGCCCTGCACTCACTGAAAGGCAGAGCAGACATTATAATTAGGCCTGCAGATAATGGTTCCGCTATTGTCGTTATGAATAGAGAAGACTACATTAGTGAAGCAAGTAGACATCTAAGTGACGCTAGGTTCTACCAAAAACTGGACCATGACCCAACGCTGGAATATGCAAAAAACATCACTAATGTTATTGACGAGGCGTACTAAAACGCACACATAAGATTTTATCTTCTACCCAAAATCCACAAACAAGGAAACCCTGGCAGACCTATAATCTCAGGTAACCGGCACCCCACAGAAAAGATATCAGAATATTTAGATCATTTTATGAGACCACATTCCAGAAATTACCATGATATCTTCAAGACACGACAGATTATCTCATAAAAAGCAAAGCTAGTGAACCATTACTGCAAGATACATTACTTGTTTCCTTAGATGTCACATCTTTGTACACCAATATACCGCACAACGAAGGGTTGCAGGCATGTAGCGAAGCATGGGAAACAAGAACTGTAAACAATCCACCCACACACTTCTTAGTCCAACTCCTGGAGCTTGTCCTAAAACTCAATAACTTTTGAATTTAATGAAGAAAACTACCTACAAATCAATGGAACTGCAATGGGTACTAAAATGGCCCCTTCGTATACTAACAATTTTATGGGAAATCTTTAGGGTCAGTTTCTAGCATCGGTTGAGCGTACAACATACCAGTGGGTACGCTTTATCGATGATATGGAAATGAAGTGGCAATATAGAAGAGAAAGTCTGGATGACTTCATATCAAAGGCAAACAACATCCATCCTTCAATAAAATTCACGGCAGAAATTTCCAACTCTAACCATGTTTTCCTGGACACAACAACCATACTGGTGGAAAAGAAATTACACACAGATATCTACTCGAAACTAACCGACAAACACCAGTATCTCCTCCCAACCAGCTGTCATCCAAAACACTGTATTAGGAACATTCCATATAGCCAGGCACTGAGGATACGCAGAATTTGCTCCGACGATGAAAGATTACTAGAAAGGTCTGAAGAGCTGACTAAGCATTTAATTTACCGAGGCTACGACAAAGACCTGATTGCGGAGGCAATTCAAAGGGCCAAACAAACAAACCGTGATGACCTACTCAAATATGGACAGAAAGAAAAGGCTGATAGGATACCATATATCCTGACCTATCACCCAGACAACCCCAAAGTAGGTACAATCATCGCAAAACACTGGCTCACCGTGCAATCGTCGGACATACTAAACCTAATACTTCCGAACAAACCAGTAGCAGCCTACCGGAGACCAAAAAACCTAAAGGACATCCTAGTCAGGGCAAAGCTAACGTCAATCGCTAGTCAAAACTAGCCTAGTCAATCTGGACCCAGTGGCTATAAAAGATGCAAAACCTGTCAACATATGATAGAGACCAGGACTTTCACTAGCACAGTGACTAATGAAAAACTAAACATAAATGGTCCAAGCAAAACGTGCAAGACAGAGAATGTGATTTATCTCATCACATGTAAGATCTGTGGCCTTCAGTACGTCGGAGAAACTGAAAAGCTACACAAAAGGATAAACCTTCATAGATCTGATTGGATGACAAAAATGCTGTACAGAAACCCTGTCGCAGAACCCTTCTCCTTCCCTGGCCACACTTTCAGTGATATAACACGTATCGCTATTGCTAACAACCACAGCTGGAGTTCCGAAACCAGGAAGGAAAAGGAATCATACTGGATACGCCGCATTAGAACATTGAAACCAAGTGGTCTAAGCCAAGAAGACTAGAAAAAGAAAACTATGCACTAGTAGAATTTAACTTTATCTAAATCTTCTTAGTATCCTTCAATTTTTACTATAAGAATAACCGGTATAGAGTCAAAAAACAGGGATATAATCTGTGTTACATAAATGTACAAAAAAGTAAAAATAGATGTCCCTTTGGCTTGTAGACTTTTAGGGAATTATACAGTTTTCAGTATCCGCAACAAGTCTATACAAGCTGGTTGTATTTGTAGTTTTAACCCATGTGGAGACAGCCATGTAGAGGTCCACAAACGCAACGTTTTTGTGTTTATTTGTTTGTCGTATATATGTTTTGTATTTGCCTTTATATATATATATATATATATATATATATATATATATATATATATATATATATATATATATATATATATATATATATATATATATATATATATTTGTGTGTGTGTCTTTTCTCTGGCTAATCACCACTATTGACATATTTTTGACTGTCTTGTAATATCCAGACACTGTACGATGATCCATCCTCAGTAAATCTTACTCCTGAACTTATAAACAATCAAATGTGTCATTTTAATCAATTTAGATGTTTAATTTTATGAACATGGCATTATTTAAAAGGCTAAAGTGTACATAACACAATAATTCATTACAACCTTTTTCAGACTGCAAGCCTATTTTTGTTTGAGAGAATATTCCATCTAAGCATATCTAGGAGACCTGTGAACGCGGCTCAGTTGTCACCGAATACAGTCTCTGTGAAACTAGTTTTCTGTTTGACATATACGATCTGACCTTTGCCCATTACAGTAACCATAGCGACTGAGCCCGAATCATAGTTATTAGGCCCTGAATATAACCCTCCGATCTCATCATGACAAGAACAAGAACTTCCGTGGCTGTAAGCTTCAAAATGGTTATAGAGAATGAATACAGTCCATGGTAAAAAGCGCTTAATCTTCAAGTCTATGAATCATAGAAGTTTCCTCTAACTTACTTTGACGTTTTCAAAACTCACCGTCTGTTTCGGAGCTTGAGTAATTATTTTAGAAAGAGTAACTGTAAATCCAAAGTTGTGTGTAACAAACGATGTATTTCCAGAAAGATCTGAAACTGAAGATAGATATATTTTTGAGGTGCCCGAAGGGTTGCAAATGTCCCCTTGCCATCTTAGCTAAAAGCTGTAACATACTGTCTGATTTCTCACCATTAATTGAACACGAAAATAGAAAATAAAATAACAATTGTCATAACGTAGCTGCCAGTGTAGATAAATGTCAAACTAAACCATTCACACGCATTTTGTTATTTTCTAGATTTGGAATTTTTTTAACGTAGCTTTCGCAATTTTTCAGTCATATCGCTAATATTTCTGCAGTGTGATAGTTTATAATGATGTTTAGGACTGGATCATCATGCAGTAGACATGCAGCATGATGTTATACCCAGTCACATTATTCTTACACCATGCCAACCAGTCCTAACAATAGCCTATTAATGCTGAGTCTTTGATATGACCCGGCCGGGATTTGAACCCGCATCCTCCCGCATCCGAGGCTGACGCTCTACCACTAGGCAAGGGTTTCCGACTTATTACTTGAAAAAAAGTTATTTGTATTTATAGGTTCCTTCATTTGTATGGCAAAAAATGAACGAGTCTTTCGGATTGTTACGTGTACGCCCGACCAACAAGAGCAAGAGAAAAGAGTCAAGACAACAAGCTTTGTATATTTTGAGAAAATAATTTTTTTCTCTAGAACACAATGCAAAAACTGGAAAACATGACTTACAATTTGTAAATATAATCTAAAAGTTAAATTTACGAATGAAAAATGCAAGTCGTATCACTAATTAGTTTTCGATTTGAATATAGGTTCAAATCTCAACTACGTTCCAATATGAAAAGCGATGACGTCAGATGTGGTATTTGTACAAATAGCAACAATTCCTAAATTGATTAACAGTTTATGTTTCCGAATAATTCCAGAATAAGTTTCCACTGAATTACTTTTACAATATTATAAAAATTACACTCGTTAGGCTTTTAAGAGAATACCATTATCAGATTCCAAACACAAATGAACTTCAAAAACAATCTGGTTTCAGCAATGAAATATTTATCCGGCCTTTGAGGTATTAGGAATACAACTGACTGACGAACGCTCATAAAGGGTATTATATCCACCCTAATTATCGTCCCATTTTCGCGAAACAGACTAAATGGCTTACAAGCACTTCAAACAACGCAACAGGAAAAATGCAATTTATCACGTAGGAAGAACCCCTATTTACTATCACTTTGAAATAAATTTAAAACTTGCACATTATTTATTCAGACCTGATGAAATGACCTTGGCAATAGCCAATCGTTCTTGTGTAGCACTTATACTACCGCGGACCAAGGTGAACTAAAGTATTGCACACGTAACACATTTTACGTCTTAAATAAACATTACTGAAAGGAAATATTGAATTACTGAAAAAGAATTTCGAATCCCGCGAAAATAATCAATACAATAAAATGCAATGAAACAAAAATAAAACAAAAATAATTTTAAAACTAACACACGAGCAATTTTAGTATATATACCTAACTGGACCGAGATTGCTTATGACATTTGGAATAGTGTATATCCATCTGGCCAAACAGTTTCATACTTTTACAAGCAAATGCAGTAAACTTTGGTTATATGCTAATTTGTTTATCCTACCAAAAGCTTAATTATATAAACAAAATACATTAAAAGAAACAAAATAACTTAATTTAAGTCGTATTCCAAATTAAATACATAAACGCAGATTCAACAGTATACAAGAACAACATTATTATTACGCACATAACTTTGACCAGATAAATTTGAACTTAGTCGCGCGTAGAAAAATCACTTTCGAAAGAAAACAGTGTTTTGGTGTACTTCGAATTGAAATTTAGGGTAATATTGTTAATGAATGCGCATTACAACAACATTTCTTTTTGTTTTGGAATGAATAAAGTTTGGTATTTTTGTTAATTCTACGAAAATTCGTGACTATGGACTGGATTTATATGTGCCAATTCTACATGAAGTACATCTGATTTCATTAGCGAGAGAGCAGCGTGTTGACATCTGCAAGTGTTTTTTCTATTCTGTTATTGAATGGTTGGAATCATAATGTGGGGAAAATATGATGTCTTTCAATTGCAATTATTAAAATGACGCTATGGAGTATTTTGTTCATTTTATTTTGAGTGTAATAAAGAGGATGTAATTGCCCTTGGAACATATACGAAATTACAGTACTATTTCGAAATGTGTAGTCCATCTTTAGAAACCATGACATGGCTCATGTACTTCGGATTTGCGGAGCTAAGAAAGTTTGTTTTGAGGAAATTTGAGATGTAAAACTGTAAGTATATTTTTAGGCATTATTATTATCAGTTCAAGAAGACAGGTTTGTGCTTTGTTACTTGCATCCTATTTGTAGAGACCAACAATTTAATGACATGTCTTGCGTCTATCGCTAGCCTCAGTCCGAAACATTGTATCAAAAACGTTCACACGGAATATTGCAATGAATCTGGTATGTGGCAGTCTTGCTTTAGTTCATTCAGAAACAAAGTTAGTCAATCAAAACTAAAGCGTCATCTACTTGAATGTACATGACTTGTTTACAATGTAGTTCCTAACACACTATTGTCACACGTAACGTGCACGTGAGTACAATATGAAGGTGTGCAGTAATTTAAAATAATGCACGATTATAACAATGAAAACTTAACGGAGACACAAATGAACATATAGTAAATGTTTATTCATTATTTAACCAAGTAGAATCTTAGAAGAGATGTCACATTAGTTTATCAATACATTTTATCTTGACGAACAAAGAACTTAAAAAGTTGCTAAATATCATATTTTATTAAGATTGTTTTTGTACTATGCTATCAACGTTAATTAAAAATATGTTTAGCTATCATGTCATTACAAAATTGGCGAATATAGAAATAACACTTTGTATGAAAATACCACTCCAAGGGCAATTACTCTTTATGGAAATCCCACTGCAATACATTTACTTTGTATTGAAACCCCACTCCAATACCTTACTCCTTTTGGAAATTCAACTGCAAATCATTTACTTATGTAATATTCACGGTCATGTTTCATCTGACATACAAAGCATAGTGCTTTCGTAAAACAAGATGTATACTGCATAAAGACATATAGTTCATGTGGTGATTAATTTATTACGATTATATGCGTATTACTATATTTAGCAATACGTCTATAATCAAAATAAATTAATCACTACCTTATTGGTATTTCATTCAATTTTTGAATAGCTTTTCTTTTTGTTAGAAAGAGCTCTAGTCTAGTCTTTGTGTCTCTTTTAATAATAATACATTTTCCTTAACGAGGATAACACATTTAGTCACGACTGACACATTTGCCATGTGGTCTTAACTTTTGTAATTGGCTATGTTAATAATAATAACTGAAAAAAGAAATGCAATAAAAGCATGCACTTAAGTATCGTTTCATTTGGTCATACATTGTTAACATGATTGACTGTGTTACTATATTCGGAAATAGGAACACGTATGAACAATATATTATACACTGGTACATACATTACAGTGTAAGTCGTTCAGATATTATATACATTTTGTTTTGGCATCGTTGTTAATTGAACATTAATTTAAGTACTTTTAAAGGATTTGCAAGCCGATTTTAGTACCTGAGAGGATCATGCTTAATGTAGGCTTCGAACTCGCTGTTGTTACTATAAACATCATATGAAGGGTAATAGTGCGCCATATTGTAACTAATTGCTCAGACAGAATTGTTTCCGAATCCAAAAAAGTATTACATATATAATATCTCATATGTAAACTTTTTAAAGGCTAAACTCCGTTCTTATAGCTGTGTAGAAGCACACGGTTGTGCTAAGGAACTGCGAAACAACAAATGTGATAAAAATTTGAATTTACTGGCAATGGTAATGAATGTGGTCCAACACTCTGAAATCATACAATACTTTTATTAAGATGATCAGATGTACCTAAGATTTAAGATGAGAGGTTTCTCACGAAGACGATGGTCAACAAATTAAAATAGTTTTTGTTTTATGTCGAATGCATATTTTTTATATATAAATAACTGGCCTTCCCTCTGCATATTTTCGAGAGTAATAACACACACACACACACACAGACACACACAGACACACACACACATATATATATGTGTGCGTGTGTGTGTGTGTGGAGAGAGAGAGAGAAAGAGAGAGAGAGATTTTATTGACGATGTTTGTGCTTTCTATTGTTAGTTGGGTCGTCTGCCTTGATAAAGAAATTGGTAGATCCCGCAAGCTCTTTTACGTTTGTTCTTACGTGTTTGTCATACTTGTTTCTTCTATATTTTTTCCATGACAAAACGATCTCTCAAAGATGAACTTTTAATTCAATTTGTATGGGATAACAATCTTACCATTATGTCATAAATCATCATGTCCAAGAAATTCTTAATTTTTGGTGACCATTTTGGATATGCAAAGAACATGAAATTTGAGAGAGAATCTCAAAGAATTTAACTAACATCAAGTTATACACTAAAACTTCCAATATACTCGGATTATTCGAACAACTCGCTCTTATAGGTTTCTACAGTCTCCAAATATTCAACTTCTTAACATAACAATGTTGTAGCAGGAATATACGAAACTTATTTCACTAATTACAAAACCAGCATAGAAGTGAAACAATCAAATGAAATATAGTCTCACACATTTATAATTGTAATGGTATTATGAATAAGAAAATTTCTTTTGAAAGTAAAATGTAAATGTAGTTAAAAGAAATGAAGCGAGAAAGTGGGATACAAAGAGAGAACATTTATTTAAATACCATATTGTCTATATGTGAGTGCCTATTTGACGATATATAATTTGTCAAACAGAAATCATATGTTAGTCCTTTGAAAGGTCATACAAGTAAAAAGTGATATTCAATCACTGTTGTTCTCCGGGTAATCACATATATCGGCATATCTTAAGTTTACAATTATAAGGTACAGTTCTAGTTCTGGACAATACATTTCTAAACTGAGGCACTCTTGCAATATCCAGATATGTACAATGCACTCTCAGTAAGCTTGCCTCCAGCACAGAGAAAGAATCAAAAGAAGGTCAATTGACTGAATCATAATTATAACTATATGATTATGAATTCAACACAAGGCAATACGTTATAATAAGTATTCATTAAATGCATATTTAAGATTATAAATCAACTCTTTGCTTGAAAGAATATTCCATCTAATTATATCTATCATGTAGCAGACCAGTAAAGGTGGCCCAGTAGTCACCGAGCACAGTTTCTGTATAATTAGGCTGTGTCTTGATATATACCGTCTGACCTTTGTCCATTACAGTAACTACAGTGACTGAACCCGAATCGTATGAACTAGTGCCTGAAAATAGCCTTCCGATCTCATCGTTGTCTTTCATGACAAGTAAGTGAACATCTGTGGCTGACTGCTTTAAAGCGGTTACAGAAAAGGAATACAGTCCGCGGTAAGGAGCCCGGAATCTTCCAGTCGAGGAATCATAGAAGTTACCCTCATTTACCATGACGTTATCAAAAATCACAATCTGTCCAGGAACGTATAGAGTTGTTTTCGAAATCCTGACAGTAAATCCAATGTGTGAAACAAAAGTTATATTTCCAGCAAGTTCTGAAATAAAATATAAGTGTACACATGACTAAGTTTTTGCAAATGTCTTCTTGCAAAATCTACTGTTTTAACAAGATGTTGCACGGTACTATCTGTTTTTTCGCCATTAAATGAACACTAAAACGTAAAAGAGCCAAACAATCGCCATATTATTGCTTTCATTGTACAGAAATGTCAATCTGAACCATTCACACTTATTTTGCAGAAGAGATTTCTGACTGATCACGTTAGAAAAGTTATTTGTATATGTATTCAGTATTTCAGAAAAACTGAATAAATGCGAAGCCAAGAGTATTAACATTCGCTCTGTTCAGTATGGATGGTAAGATAATTCATATTTCATGACACAATTATCAGTGAAAGTAGTTTAAATGTATCATAAACTTAACAAGAAAGAAATATTAATGACTGACAGCGTGTTAATCTCGTATATATATATATATATATATATATATATATATATATATATATATATATATATATATATATATATATATATATATATATATATATATATATATATGTGTATGTATGTATGTATGTATGTATGTATGTATGTATGTATGTATGTATGTATGTATGTATGTATGTATGTATGTATGTATGTATGTATGTATGTATGTATGTATGTATGTGTGTGTGTGTGTGTGTGTGTGTGTGTGTATGTATGTATGTATGTATGTATGTATGTATGTATGTATGTATGTATGTATGTATGTATGTATGTATGTATGTATGTATGTATGTATGTATGTATGTATGTATGTATGTATGTATGTATGTATGTATGTATGTATGTATGTATGTATGTATGTATGTATGCCCACCGATGTTGTCGTTTGAGAGTTGAGAATATCCTCTTTTTAATTCTTCAACTTTAAGCATTAAAATCTCTACGTCATTCTGCAAAAGCAATCTCTTGGCCTTTTCCTCTTCTAATCGAATACGAACAGCGTCTAGGTCGGCTTGCGCCACATTTTCCAGGATGGCTGCATAGTCGAAGGCAGAGATCGTCAGCAACAACAGAAGGTGTATTGGAAACATTGCCATTATTGTGCAGTTTTCTTACTGTAGCATTAGAAGCACTGTGGTAAGGAAGATTGTTTTCTGCTCCTTTTATTCGGAAGACACAACATAATATGTCATTTTGGACACACGTGTCTGCATTTTTTCGAGTTTAAATGATTTAAGATAAAGCGGTCCAGACTGTCTGATGTGATACACGCACATTCTTCAAATTAGTATTTCCAAATCGTTCCAAGTAGATAAACAGATATTATCTGTTGGCAGATATATTTTACCATAAAGTACTCGCCTTTTCTGGAAAAGCATGCAAAGATTACATCCTCCCTCACCCCGCCTCCTTCCTGTTTGTTTCTTGGATAAATATTTTGCAATTGAGATTAAGGAAGTAGCTTCTGAGGTCGACGGAATGTCAATACTTCGACCACAAACTAATTTCTTTTACCCAGAGTCGCGTTTGTCCTTCTGTAAGTTCTCTCCGGTTGTAGATTTATTCCAAATTGACAGCTTCAGGCTACGTTTAAGCAAACAAAAGTCTCTTCATGGAATGCTTGTCTACAAGGAAAATTCACCCCTATCGGATTTCTTCTGTTCCTCATATGCAAATATATGTTGAAAGCATCTTATGAAAACATATTATATGATTTAGATTCATGTACATAGTTTGGATTTAAGACAAGTAATTGCGCACTGCAGACGTATAGTAATTTACTCATCTAATATATATATATATATATATATATATATATATATATATATATATATATATATATATATATATAAACAACCCCTTAATTTGTTCACCTTCCATAATAAGGAAGAATCTACGAATAATTTGACCTTGTCAATTTTCTTTTCTTAGGTATTTTATCCCCGAATGAACTCTATCGGCGTGGACTAGGGGGGAGGGAAAACAATAACACCGGGAATACATGTTTTGTTTCATAAAGGAAAGATGTATGTAATGTTTACTCGTGACAATGAACTCTTGGTAAATAAAACGCCATACATCTTGTGTTATTTTCTTACAGTCGGTACGTTTTTTACCTTATTTATGAGAAATGCTAGTGTGGTATATGGTTAAGATTTACGTCTATATTTTGCATTTTTTATTTGCGTCAGTAAAATGCTTTCAATATCTGTTCCAGTAGCTAATATTTCCTGTTTCATTTTGAAGTAAGAAGAGCAGTTCGTGTAATTAAATCCAACGCCTGTGCGATTCTTAATCTTTATTATTATTTGTAGGCACGTTTAACGGTCGGTTTTCTCTGAAGATCGAATCTTTGTACATATACACAAATTTAGTTCTGTATGTATGTACATTATTCCATATAATTGCATATTTTTATCACTGCATGCATAACACTTGAACAAGTCAACAAGATTTGAGGCTTATCTGTAATCTGAGTTCTAAGCCAGAAATTTTCAGTGTTGGAGTAAAAATATAACACGTCTTTCTTTTCTTAAAAAAGTAATATAACATTTGACACATGTTGCATTCGATACTGTTGCTTTACCTATATACAACTTTTTTCTATGATTTAAGACACTGCTTTTCGAGGTAAAAGCTTGATTACAGATACGTTCTGATAGACAGGTGTACAATGCAATTTTGGTCAGTTCAACGATACATAATATGAGGAAAAACTATTGATGTGTTCAGCATGTTTAATTTATAAAGACATTAATATCAACGCCAGTACGTTATTATAACCATGTTTTCTATCGGCCACCTACGAAAAGTCAATGTAGCTAGAATGGACTTATAACATCTAAAAACGGTTACGTCGCAAGGACTCTTGTCTGGCACCCGTCTAAGTTCTGGTCATTTGCATAGACAGGTAATTAGCAAACTATTCGTGTCTGGAATAATTAGCGAGTGAAGTCATTCATACAACAATGCTGTCATTCTTAAAACGGATAATTTGGAAACTCCAACTCCAGACTAGAGGGTTTTATTGATAGATTCATAACACTGCCATCCGTGTGTGGAATATATAGCGAGTGAAGTAATTTGTACAACAAAAGTAATTCGTACAACAATGCCGTCATTCTTAAAATGGCTAATTTGGTAACTCCAACCCACAACCAGAGGGTTTAATTGGTAGATTCACAACGCTGCGATTCATAACGGGTACAGGTTACGAAATTTCAGTACTTTTTTCAACCGTATTAAGTTACCTCCGGTCTCGATCACTTGAACTGTGGCGCAGTTTTCACCGAGAAAAGACATGACTGATATTCACGAAACTTGGATTCTTGAAACATTTTTCAAACATTATTTTCTCAAATCGAGATGTATTCTATGCGTTCATTTAAATTTACAACGTTGTACTTTGCATTCATTAGTTCAGTCATTATTTAGATATTATTAATAACTTAACTATTAAATGTAAAGTGCAACGTTGTAAAATCAAATAAATGCACACAATTAACCTCATTTTCAGAAAATAATGGTTTCATATCTTCGATGTGTCAGAGAAAATTAATATCAGTAGATTTTGATATTCTAATATGCCAAAGAATGGAACTCTCTAACGTATTGCCATTAAAACTCATTTTCCATCGTTACCGTTCTCAAATTACACAAATATAAGAATCGTTTCTACTGAAGATTCTAAATTGGAAGACAGGCTTGTTTGTATTTTTTGGCTGTGAAAAAAAAAACTCCTTATGCAAATAAGAAAGCACAGACGACACGACGGGAGTTCTCGGGCAATCGACAGTTTGTCAGAATCACGTGGTGGAAATTCATCTTAGATACTATTATCGAAGGTGATTTGGAGTCAAACAATGAAACAAAGAAATATAGAATAGTCAGATATATAATATTTCAATCATGTAATAAAAAGCATCATAAAATATTGCCAAATTGGCAGTTGCATTCCCAATAGTTGTTGAATATAAATGAAAATTCATTATTTTAGCTCATCATAAGTGTTCATTAAGTAACTAACCTCATTTTAATTTTAGGTAGTATTATTCCAATTATTTCAAATATACTAAATATAGTAAGTATCACCGATATGTTAGCCATTGACGAATTCATCTAAGTCCTAAAATTCATTATTTTCAACTACTATAACAGTACTTATCATTTAAAACTAACTTTCTGCAATGTATTTATTCATGTGCTTTTAATCCATTTAATGTGAAAATGGATACGAAATCAACATAGTTACGTATATTTAATTTGTATTATCTGTTTCTTTTGTAAATGATTATATGTTACATAAGTTTTTATTTTTACTTGACCTTATCTAAAATCAAGTTCACTGTGTACCTTACTAGGGAGAATTATATTGTAAATAACATAATACGTTGCCAATATTTCTATGTGAATATGTACTAAATATTATGACCATTATCAATTTAAGTATGTTTATCTTTATCTCAGTCTAAGACATTGATAGTCCATCATAGAGAAAACCTGTTGTACCTGAGGTTTACTATGTTCTTTACAATAATTTTAGTAATAGACATTATCTTGTGTGCGTGAATTTGCGGTGTGTGTGTGTGTGTGTGTGTGTGTGTGTGTGTGTGTGTGTGTATTATTGATATATTCAGTATTACATTTTGGTGGAATTATTTATTTCAACTATTATTCACTATATTTACAAAGTGATCGGGGCCCCGAGTGGCCAAGTGGTCAAAAGCTCTCCGTTAAGGATACCTGCCAGCTGACCTAATTCGGCGTGGTTTTGAGTCTCAAATTCAGCCAATGTGGGCATGTGAGAAAGGTTGAGTGTAGCTTCTCGAGGCTCGATGGTTCTTTCTGGGGTTTTCCAGGTTTCTTCCTCCACCATTTATACTGGCCGCCATGTATAGCCTATACTGTACTGAAAAATGGCGTTAAAACCTACAACAACAACGACAACAACAACAAAGTGATCAATAATAGTTTTGGACTGAAATATTATTTTGAAATTAAAGTGAATTCAGACAAGACATATTTTGATTATATTATTGTGATACATCAAAAGATTGTCAACAGATCGCCACACTACATACCATTGGCACATAACCATATTCGAGACTATAGTCACGTCAACAAATTTGTTTTTGGATTTTATTTGGAATCCCAATTGAGTTCAGTTAGAACGTTATAATTTTTGACTTATGATAAAACATTTTTGAACTATGTAATATTTTGTTTAAAAAATATATTACTTTATATTCTTGTGAAATGCATTATTTGTTGAATTTTAGAAGACTTGTTGGCTTTCGTTCTATACTGTAATTTAGTTTAAGACGATAGAGCCGTAATAAAAATGACTAATCAAAACGCTAGCAAAAGTTTAAACATTTTTGATTATAGTAGGCAAATTGGTAAAGAAAATGTTAATAACTCCTTATTGATCTTCTCGTTACCGAAAGATGCGATCTTCTGTCTTATACGTAATCCTTAAAAAAATGTATAAAAATTATTAATTGCAAATGATATCCATCGATTAAATGTGAGAATATAGCATTGTAAAAAAATGCTAGATGAAGATTCGTTTCTATTTCCTTCTGTTTTTGACTTAGCTATCGAAGGATGTGATAACAGGGTACAAAGACAGAATGATAAAGACAGACCTTTTTACAACAACAGCAATAACAAGAACACCAAAACGAGGAAGAGATGAGGAAGCAATAAATGAAACTATTGGATGATTTTAATGGAAAAATAGATGAAGTTACAGACATTTGAATAAAGACAGGACTATAAAGACATGACTTTTGTACAGCAACAGGAAGAGACGAGGAAGCAAGAAATAAACTATTGGATGATTTTAATGGAAAAATAGATGAAGTTACAGACATTTGAATAAGGACAGGACTATAAAGACATGACTTTTGTACAACAACAGGAAGAGACGAGGAAAGAAGAAATAAAACTATTGTATTTGATTTTATTAAGGAAACAATATGAAGAGCTATAGACATTTGTACAGAGCAGAGATAGAAGGATAAAAGACGATTATTATATACAAGAACAGGAAAATATCGCAATGTATTAATATGGATGTGAGAACAATTCTAGGAAAGAGAGAAATGATACTAATGCTACAGCATGAATAAAATGTATTATCTTCGCAATCAAGTCTTGTAACAGACATATAAGAGCTGTACGATATTCATTAATTTATATTGCAAGGTCATACAATCCAGTAACCTTTCTAAAGAATTACATAACCTATATGCTTCAGTGGTTTCTCATTTTTCGCACAAGGTTAACAATGTAGAAAAATATAATCGTCCTGATATTCTACCCTAATAATCCTTGTTAGGCAAAGATAAGTATGTACGTCCTATTCCAGGTTTAAAGAAGCCACGCGAGTATACAGCTAGGCCTTGTTTCAAGGGTGCATTATTTGGAACCATTATTTACGCATATGAACAATATATGTCACATAAGTACACATATTTCAGCATAAATCGCACGTAATATATATATATATATATATATATATATATATATATATATATATATATATATATATATATATCTAGATATATATATATATATATATCTATCTATATATATATATATATATATATATATATATATATATATATATATATATATATATATATATATATATATATATATATATATATCTCGATTAAGATCTGGAGATATAATATATGGATATAATGATAATTTTTATTTGGAGCCTTTAATATGTCATTCCAGAATTTCTTTAATGATATTTTATATTTTATCCTTAGTGGTAAGAAATTCCATACAATAGGTAGTGATACAGTAAATGAGCTTTTGTAATGATTGATTTTCAACCACGGAATCTGGAGATCGTCGTTAGTCGTCGATCGGAGACTACGCTTAGTATTTGATTATTTTAGTTGAGTTAGGTGAGAGTTATAATCTAGAGAAAGACTGTTTGAAGACTCGTATGTCGTGATTTCTTTAATATAAGGAATACGTTTTTGTACAGGTAGCCATTGCAGAGGTGAAAAGAAAACTTTCGAGGGAGTCATAACAGGAAGTTTCAGTATTATTCAGGCTGTCCTTTTCTGGAGTTTTTCAATTCTGGACAGATTATAATTAGATGTGTTTATAGGTTAATGCATTTCTATGGGGACAATTTGAACGAATTTTTCGGATGGCTATATTGCACGACTTTTGGAGTGTAGTATATTCATCCGATAAAGCAAATTCATATTTTTAATACCAATGCAGTACCTTTTATACTATATGCTCATTGTCTTATTCTACCCAAGATTTAAATATATAAGCAAAACATGCACTACAAGAAACAAAGTAACTGAATGTATGCCGTATTCCAAACTAAATACACAAACGTAGATGCATCAGTACACAACATCATTATTAATACGCAAGTAACTCTGCCCAAATAACTTTTAAGTTGGTCGCGCGCTAGACGTAAGTTTCTAAAGAAAATGACGTTTGGTCTACTTAAATTGAAAGCTGGAGTCATATTGTGAATGAATGCGCGTTGCAACAACTTTTCCATTGGATCTGGAATGAACACGTTTAGGTATCTTTTTAAAATTCAAAGCAATTTGGTGATTATGGTCTGGATTTTTCTGCATGAAATAACTTACATCGGATTTCAGTAGCGTCTGTGCCAATTTTACATCAAATAGATCATATTGAAGCAGAGGTGTGTTGACATCGGCATGCGTGTTTCTTTTCTGTCATTGAATAATTTAAAACATGAAGTGGAAAAATATGAAATCTTTCAATTGCAATTATCGAAAAGACTCTGTGGAATTTAGTGTTTATTTAATTTTGAATGCAATAAGGAGGATGTATTTGCACTTGGAATATACTAGAAATTACAGTAATTTTTAGAAATGTGTGATCAACCTTGAGAACCCATGACATGGCTTATGTAATTCGGATTTGTAGAACGACGAAAGTACATTCTGAGGAAATTCAGGATTAAAATTGCATGTATATTCTTGCCATTTTTATTACCAACTAAAGACAGCTAAAGACGGCTGTTTACTTCTTATTACTTGCATGTTATTTGTAAGGACCCTGTCTGACGTCTATAACTAGCCTAAATCTGAAACAGTGTATCAAACAAGTTAACTTAGAATGTGCCAAAGCTGCTGATATGTGACAGTATATGAATCATATACTTTAGTTCATTAAAAACCAAATTGTGTATAATATAAAGTAGTTCTTTTTTATTTGAGTTGATTCAATATGGGAAAAAACAGAACGATTCTGACAATGTAAAGTTAACGGAGAAAAAAATTACCATATAAAAATTATCAATACGGTACAGCCAAAGTCTATCAGTGGTAGAATATAACACAAAAATAAAGCTCAAAGTGATTGTGGGAGACGAAATTTGGAAAGCAATTTATTTTTGACCACCATTGAACATATGTGACCGATATGTGAATTCCAACTGAGAAGTTGGTCAATGTTGATATAAAAAGGTGTTTGATATTTGACAATAGAGAATAAGCCATGTTTTGTGATAGAAGTAAATCAATGTTAGTAGATAGACGCTGCCTTGTTCCAATTGTCATGCATTTTGTTGTAGAGATATTAATAAACATTTTGTTTTGATGACACTAATCTGATATATTGTTCAGGTCGAATTGCAATCTGCATTTCGGACACATTATATTCATTATTTGCCAACACATTCCATAGGTTGGAAGCGTGTAAATTCATTGTATTTCTTTCTGTTACAGCCAGTTTTGCCATATGAAATATTTGTCTTCAATGATGTATGTCTTCGTTGCACAAACGTTTACACGGGTTAATTAGCTTCTACGTTACAAACAGCAAAACTATTCAAACAGATGACACATGCACTATTATATAACTCAAAACATAGGGCCCAGATTCACAAAAGCTGTTAGATTTGCTTTATGTGAGGCCAAAGGCTTTAAACAAATTTCTTTGGTCAAAGGCTATATATTTTCCATAAAAACTGTTTTAATATCGTTGAGGTTTCGTTTTTGTATTGAAAAACTTTTCTCCTTTCATATGAAAGCATATGATTTTGGACAGGATCGAATACAAAATACAGATGTACATAACATACAATCATTAAGAAAAGCGAACAAATGATATATTATATGTTATATTTATATCATTTAAATCGAAACTCCGTAGAATACGAATTT
Source organism: Potamilus streckersoni (assembly GCA_016746295.1). Taxonomy (NCBI): domain Eukaryota; kingdom Metazoa; phylum Mollusca; class Bivalvia; order Unionida; family Unionidae; genus Potamilus; species Potamilus streckersoni. The sequence continues at coordinate 291,802 of JAEAOA010001685.1, read as the reverse complement.
AATTTCTCTAACCTGTATGATAGTATTGTTTGTATTAAACTATTATTTCTGCCCAATAATAAAAAGATTCTACTACAAAATCCAGGGATAGCACAGTCTGTTCTGTCTGGTATATATTTATAATTATTTGTAAAACAAAAATCGTATATACCTTGATTTCTTTCATTGAAATCTGGAACGACTTTGTGTATATATGAGAATTAATTACTAAGTTGTCATGCGAGTGTGTCTGCTACGCGCGAACTTATATAACAACGATTCAGTGCCATCATTTTTTGGTGATGCGTGCTTAGTCGTGACGATATATGTGTTGGTGCGTGCAGGCAAGGCGATTGGTGCCATTTACTCGCGGACCTGGGTTCGAAACTCCGTAGAGTACGAATTTAATTTCTCTAAACTGTATGATAGTATTGTTTGTATTAAACTATTATTTCTGCCCACTATTATCAAGATTCTACTACAGAATCCAGGGAGAGTACAGTCTGTTCTGTCTGGTATATATTTATAATTATTTGTAAAACAAAAGTCCAGTATACCTTAAATTCTTTCATAGAAATCTGGAACGACTGTGTGTATATATGAGAATTGATTACTAGGTCGTCTTGCGAGTGTGTCTACTACGCGCGAACTTATATAACAACGATTCAGTGCCATCACGTTTTGATGATGCGTACTTAGTCGTGACGGTATATGTATTGGTGCGTGCGGGCAAGTCAATTGATGACATTTACTCGCGGACCCGGGTTCGGAAACTCCGTGCTCTATATGTAGGCATTGTACTCCCTTCTTTCATGCAGCAAAAATAGAAATAGCGTAATAGTGCATCACACGACTAGTTGACTTTTCAGACGGGACTGTTTCTCACCCATTTAAGTTAATATATTTATTATAACTTAAGTTTAATATGTCCAAAAAATTATCTTCTCAGAAATCATATATAGGGTATTTAAAAGATTTTAGCCACATTTTAGGAGTAAGCCATGGTGCTGTGAGCTCCGTAGCATAAACTATAAGGAACAACCTCGATTAGAAGTTTAAATAGTATACAACACTTCAACACTCCCTATTTATACACTAAAATTGTTAAGGTAGACTGTATTACACTGGATCTAGGAAGGGAGTTTATCCACGAAAGAGTAAAGATCATGGTCAAGATATAAAGATATTTTTTTCTGCTGATAAACGTTTCCAGTAATTATTAACCGTCCCTGGTTTTTCCCTCTGTGCAATTTTGAGAGAAAAGAAAACACCCATATACAAAGACAGACAGACATTTACTCCGCGCACAGACATACACACATAAGTAGGGATTTACGACACTGTAGGGACAAGGCGATTGACTGTTAAAATGGCGAGAAAGATATAGGGACAATAGGAATTGAACATGGAAACAGCACTTGAGGTACAGTGGAAATTTAACATGGGAACGGCACTTTGGAGACGGATATTTAACATGGTTAACTTCATGGGGTTTATAAGGACAAAGGGGTTTGTAGGGACAGAAGAGTTTCATATAGACAAAATGGTTTTAGGGACAGAACTAGTTTATAAGAACAAAAGAGTTTAGAGGAACAAACAAAGTATACACAAATAAACAAATACTATTACAATATAAAGACAAAAATATTTTGGCAAACACCATTGGTATGAAGAGTCTAATGGAGGATATAAACGGATTGATATGTTTCACCAATCCAAACGCTCATTACAAAATTCAGCGTGCGGAGTCTTTTTTAGGAGTCTCTTTCAATAAGGAGAGCTACATGTGACTTCACATACAATATATAGGAGCATTATTTTCCTTGTTAAGTGGATCGATGCGACATAGTTTGAGCATGGCTGAAACTAAGAAGACGATACACCCGCGATAGACACGAAGAACGATGGCATAGCAACTACCACAACAAGAACAGTCATACGTGCATAATAGAACAATTTTAATTGGAAATTGGCCGATTTTCTTTCCTCTTCGCAAGAATTTCGACTGGCACCGACACCTTCGTCGCCTTCTCCTTACTTTTCATGGGCAGAGTATTTTAGACAGAGAGAGAAGAATGAATTAGAGACTTTTTACAATAGCAGAAAGGAGTAGAACAAGCCTTTATCATTCAACAACAAAAACAAGAAGAGGAAAGTCGGAAACGAGCTGAAGAGAAAGTGCGAAGTAGAAATGAAGGACAGTGAAAGTCAAACTACTAGACATTCCAGAAGAGTTAAGGTATCCGAGGCAACAGTAACAGATATAATTTAACCTAAAGAAAAAATACATCCCTGATCCAAACGATCCAAACGTTTATCAATACCTATACGTTGAGTAATCCTGAGATGTCATCATCAGTGGTCACTGACAAATCATCTACAGTAGCAGATTAAGAAGTACAAATTGGGCTTGGCAAGGGTATAAGGCAGTTAAAGCTCATCGCGTCCTGTTAATGGTTTAATATGGAACATAACAATTCAGTTTCTTAACAGATCACCAAAGTCATTTCTTTTCTTCTTTAACTCTTTAATCCATTGTAATATCTCCACTAGCGCAGGTTCTTTTTCTACATTTCCTTCTCTTCAACCATTTTTGCCTTTCTGGACGGGTACGAGTTGCTCGATTTCGGAAGCCCTCTCATCCTCCTCTTCCCCCACCTTCTCCTCCTCCTCTTGTTTCTTTAGTTGGTTCTTTCAAATCTAAGGGCACTGTAACGACCAATGCCTGTTCTCCTGACCATGGTAGCAGGTATCTAGATCTTTGTCTCTCTTTAGTCCGGTCTTGCGTTGACGTTTTGGACATTCTGACAGACATAGCAAGTATCTAGAATTTTATCTCGAAAGGAGGAGAAGTATGTAGTCCTTTCCTAAGTAAACTTTCATATGACTCCCATTAAAGCTCAGACTAGAAGGTCGATCTGTGCTGCCTCTTCCATATTGGCTGCTTGAGATTTGAAGAATACTCTCAAGCATGGCACTAGCCCTGTATATACGGTCCTTTGCTCGTAAAACCTAGTCAAATGCAAATTTGCAATCAAAATGCAAGATATGGATAAGAAATACCAAGAGAGTAAAAGGCCACAATGTGACATATCTCCTCGCACACGAACTGAAGTGCTGGTACATCGTGGAAAGTTACAAAATCTTGAACCCTCTGCACCGACGCGACTGTTTATAGTGTGCACGAACGAATACAATATGCTTGTTGTAATTCACAAACCAGAAGAAAGGAGAAGAAATCAGATATCTGGACGTCTGTTCGCTGTATCCTTTGGTGTGCAAATATTGTCACATTCCAGCAGGGCACCCTTAAATGTTAAAGGAACACATCAACGTGAAAAAAAATTGAAGGCTTGATCAAACAGGTAGTCTTGCTTCCTACCTACTTGTACCATATCGACTTACCTACCATTGCCAAGGAAAATTGATGTTTTCTTTGTGTCATACCTGTGTCGAAACCTCTAACCAAGACCAACCTTGTCATCACACACAGGAATAAAACGCATTGACAGGAACGTAGGTTTGGCGCTCTAAAGACTCCGAAAGGTATTAGTTCGGGCAAGATCGATGCCTTTATGAAACTTAAACACGAAGAGAGCGGCTATCCTTCTGATGACAGACTCCCGAAGAACAAGACACTTTGAAAAAGAAATGCAGAAGAATACAAAGAAGGCTTTACAGAGTAAAGAGGTACTATACGTTAGAGTAACCATCTGCAAGCCGCACAAAATTGTATGGTTACCAACTCAGAAAATCATCAGTCGCCCTTTGGAAAAAATGTATTAAATCATGTACCAAATGCGAGTGCTGCTTCCAAACAACTTCACTTTACCTTACGAACACGCCGATATTGGCCTGTATATAAAGGGGAAAACTTCCAAGACCCACATGTTGCTGAAGCAGGAGAATGCAGAGCAAGAAAACAGATTAATCATTTCGTACAGTCAATGAGAAACTAAAGTGCGATGCTGTACCTTGCGACCGTACATCATCGATTGAGCAAGACCTGAGAACTTATCCTCCATCATGGAAAGTGATGTGCGTATTAAATCATACGGATGCGAAGCGATATCACTCATTACCGTCCACATTGCCTTTTTACTTGTATGCAAGTCAACATGATACTGTGCGTCTACCACCCTCTGGGTCTCATCCACTCACGAGCAAATAAATCGGAATGTCACCGACATTTCAACGATATGCACAAGTGAATGAAGAATACACGTTCTTGTGGCTTTGCTTGGTTAGCGCGAGTTAGTGCAACTTTAAAAGTAAATTTGAAATGTTCTTAGAGGACATACCCCCGAACAATAAGCAAGAGCTGGATTTATCTACATGGTGGAATGAGATAAAGTCAAGTGCTTCAATTACAGTGTGTCACTTCACGAGTGTGAGCAGAACGATTTGTCTTACCTTTCACTGCCTTCCTTTGGTAGGACCCAAGTAATGTGTCTATGTACCTTCTACAAACCGTGTTGTTTAAGAAATTAGAGTTGCGAGGAGTCAAAGGAAAACCAAAATCGGGAAAGCAGTACGAACACTGACAATGACAGGAATGAAAAGCCCTTTTGGGAGGAAAAATGAGAGGACTGCCGATAGTGTAAAGACTCAGAGAGCATTACACTGTGTATCTAGAAATTCTAGGACACCACACATTTATCGACAATGTTGCACAGTGATTTGTTTGTTGTACACTTTGATCCTCTCACTGAATCATTTTGCTCTTATGTGTTTTTTATTTCATGTCAAGTTGTGAGTGTGAACAACGAATAAACATTCATCAAAAGTACAAAATATTTTGTCTTCTCTATGTCATTCTCAAAACTCTGAGCACCTTCGTTATGGCTACATCTACCTCAATTTCATCTGCTCTCAAAGCAATGACAAAATATCAGAACTTTCTAACTGAGAGGCAATGCATCTTCGCCATCCTTGTAACATGTTGATTGCTGCACCGGGTGCTTCAGTCAAAATCAATTTTGTCAAACGTTTGATCGAGCAAACCCATTTGATCGATCTTGCACCCCAATTCATCGTGTGCTGTTACAGAAAATGACAATCGTCTTTCAGCCTACTTCACGAAAGTCGAGAAGAATCTATTTGTGGAAGGCATTACTCGCTAAGATTATGGGATCGTTGCTGACACGAGTCAAACACATCTGGTCATAATAGACGACATGTTAGGAAAGACAAAGAAGAAATAAAACTTTAGATTACACGCAAAAGACATCGTCACAAATTCAGGAATTTTGTTTCAACAATGCATATTACGTCGTCTAGTTTAAATGTCCAATAGATAAATTTCAAGTGTAAATGTTAGCCAGACCAGAACTTTTTTGGTTGACTTATGTTCAGACACATCACGTCTATTTACTCGTCAATTTAAAACCCATTGACTAAATTTTTGCAAATTTCGTACCCATCTGTTTACGACTGGTGCGAAGAAGGAGGGCTGATCATTTACACTTCCTTATGGGAAGGAAAAAGCTATAAAAATTTCTGTCACTTAGTTTCTGTCTCACAATTCGTCGCTGACTTTCTTTCTATCTGATGTTTCTGCATACGTTGCAAAAAATAACAAGTACTTGTTAGTGTGTTAGAAGATGGTCTCAAACACGTTTTACGATGGTTTACAATGACAGCGCGTCAATTAATTCAAGGCATCATTCACATCCATGACTAAATTAATTGTTTGTTTGACAAGCACACTGTGCTCTTATCACAGCTGGCAGATCACAGATTCAATACTAAGACTAAAATCAAATGATTTTGAAACCTGGAGGCAGCTTTTCTTTAGGAGATGTCATCATTCGTTTTCTTTTAACATGAAACCTAATGACCTATGAGTCGAGGCAGCTTTTCTTTAGGAGATGTCATCATTCGTTCCCTTTTAACATGAAACCTAATGACATAGGAGTCACCTACAAGAAAAAGGATATCCCCAATGACGTTCCAAGAAGGCGATGAGTTTCACCACCAGGTCACATATCCGGAAAAAAAATGTCTCAAGAAAATGAAAAGCCCAAAAAACTTCTTCTACCCGAAAGAGAGTTAGTGGTAACTTAATTTATACGAAATAGATATCCCTAATTAATTAATAAAATGGCGAAGCCTAAATCATCATACTCACTGCACATGGAGGAACTAAAATGAATAAAGACAAGACCCGCAATTAACACATAACACACTAATGTTTCGGTAGCCCAAAATAAATGCTCTAAATTATCACAAACAAAGCTTGTCACGACATGAAAAGAGCACAATCTCTGATTTAAACTTGCATAGGCAACGTCATTAGACTTTAATACCTTGGATGTCCCGGGCGTCTGCTGTGGCCTGTATTCTCCAATGCCATCGGTTCATGCCTCCCTTGCTGTGGCCAGAAATGACAATAGAAAAATATGCCTTGCATACATCAATGCTAGGATATATTGGTTCTATTCCTACCCACACGGTCAATTCAAAATCCCACCGTGTGGGAGTAAACAGGTCGCAAATGATTTAGGACAGTTCGACCAAAACACCAAGTCGTAATCGCAATCTGGTTATCGGTATGAAGCGAACAAAGCCACAAGTAGTAAACAATGGAGATAGTGACGGAGATAATAATGGAAGGGCTCAACAACAGAGGGAACGGCATATGCAGATTCAGTTAGCGAGTGACTCACCAAAAACAACTTAGGTAGAAACCTATATCCAGCAGTTATCCGAGCCAACAACATCTATCCACATGCAGAAACATATAAGCAACATTGGGCTGTACCAGGGTTTTGACTGCCCGGAAGAAACTGACGCATTTTTTGGTACAACATGATCCCCATCTCCAAGCAAGACCACACCACCTAAGGCGACATGTACCATATTGCCAGTTGTTTGATCTTGATGACCTATGGGCCGATCCGGATGCAGCTTCCACCTTCCTGTAGGACTTTGATATTTTAATTGATAAGAACAGTTCCATACCACCTGATAGACTGACCCAACCAAGTTGAAAGAGGGTCAAGATAGCTAACACCAATTACAAGAAATAGAACGGCCAGAAGAGGTAGAAGATGAAGAATGCGACAAACAACTGTTCTTGTATATGGGGTTAGGTGCAGCGGTAGATGATTCAAAATAATTAATCATTTCATAATCGCTTTGTAATATTTAGATCGCTAAAAGCCCAGAAACCAACGCAACAATGGCAGTTAGGAGTCAGGATTCTAACCCAATACTTCCAAGAAGCTTATAAACACCACCAATTATCCAGTTTGGTAGAGGCAGCAGAGCAACTGACTGAACGGTAGAATTTAGAGGCATTACGGTTCACCAGTATGAAGTAACACCGAGATTTCGGTCAACAGAGAAGAAGAGGATCGTCGCAGAACATTCAACCTGCCTCCATAAGGCAGTCCTTTAGACTCAAACCATATGCCTCATACTATAGGGGTTACATTTTGGATTGGAAACCGATTTCGATCAAATCTTGGAGCCAAAATATGATCCATTTAACACCGTTCAAAGTGACACTTAAATTTATCTAACATTGCTGCACAATTTAATGAGTCACTTTGATCCTGTAATTTTGCATCATATGTAGGACATGCAATCTACACTCTGTACACCAGATTTAAAACTAAATGCATAGGAAAATATTAATCAGTTATTTTAGCGTGATTCTGACTACGAATGTGGCTTACACAAAATTTTAAATAGGCTTTAGACCAATTTAGTCATGTTCCCAGCGTTCCGGTCGGCCGCTTGCAGTTTCCTACCTAGTCCCTTCCTTCCCTAGCTCGGTCTACCAAGGCGAGAGTATGGGCTGATTTTAAACTGTCTAACTCTAAGAAAGTAAGTCCGGCTACCCATTGTTGATTAGTCAACACATACAATTAGCCTTTTAAGGTTTTGCATGGAGTGGTTGCTAGGAATTCCAGACGTTGGATGGGAAGTGCCACCAGAGAAACAAAGGGAAACTAGCAACAAGAAAAATACAAGTTTACATCGACAGAAGTAAACAGACATCAGAAAAAGACCTAACTGATTGAGTTGTACCTTTTGCTATTTAAAACCTCTCGATAATTCGTTGATAATTTTAAAATTCTAATTTTATCGTTTATTGACCACCACCAATAATATATTTACTAATTAATACCAATTAATATACCGAGTGATGTAAATAATTGTGAGTTGCCTAGACCTGCAGATTAAGTTTATATTTGGATTTAGATGTACTCTTTAACGATAACATTTTCAACTTTATGTGACTGACTAATGTAAAGGTGACTTACACATTATTGGTCATAGAGAATATTTAATTTGATAACATGGCTTGATTTGATAAATAAGTACAACAATGGCGTTTCATTCACCTTCCTACCCCAATTCTAGCACTTTTCTACCTTTTCACTCTTGGGCAAGCAAAGACGAGTGTGTTGGCAGATTCTCACTAGTCTAATAAACATAAACATGTTATCCGATGAGCGTGTACGTTCGAAACCGGGATGGTCCCTTGAGTGGGATATAATTCCCACCTAGCATCTTAATCTGATACAGACTGCATCAAGATCTGTGTGTGCGCGTGTGTGTCTGTTTCAATTCCCGCTCATACAAAAACTTAACCTAAATCAAATAGGGTTTCATTGTCCGGGAATTTGACAAATTAAATTAAATAACATGCCTTGTATGCGTAAACGTATGTGGGGTGTAGTTTGATTCTCTCCACACGATTGATTAAGTAGCGCACTTTGTAGGCATAAACTGGTCGTATATGCCTTTTAGGCGATTAAGACTTGAATCCAATCGTAAGTAAGTAAATAAATATGGCTACCTTCGTTGAGTCGTCAACACATACAAGAATTAGCTCCATGATTGATTTACTAGAATTTTGCCATTGAATGGTGGAATAGGAGTACGTGTTAGAAAAGTTAGAGAACTATCGGAATTACCCAGTCACCTTACACCAAGTAACAAAGGAAGCGTCAAACCTGAAAATGAGCAAGGGGTCTTGTCATAGAAGTGATGGATGAGGAAGAGATGAAGATGAAGGTTCTTCACCTCTCAATATTGCAAACTGGGAAAATTGGTGGAGGCGGTCGATTGAATGGCAGACAAGGTATTCTTGTTTGAAAACGATACAAAGTTTTTGGACCGTTGGCGGTAATGCAAATGTTGACTATATTAAAGAAGGATGTTGTAACAACAATTTAGATGCATAAAAGCTGAATTATTTTTGATGTCATTTGCATAATATCAGCACATTATATAGGGAAGTGAGGGAAACTAGTTAGATACATAAAAATAAACTGCAAGAGCGAGTAGTTTTTGGCATTCCCTTTACGTCATACCATATAAGTAAATTCTATCTTCAGAGAGAATCTAGGCAGCCAATACTATGCTTGGATAAAAAGACATAAACATGTTAGTATGCATACAAATGAGAGTTAGGTTTAATCCGGGAACACATTATCGTTATTTGATTCGGTGTGGACAAAATAATACAAAACAAACTGTTTTGTAGTTACAAGTGTGAAGAAATGTAAGAATTTGTTAAAGACTAAGTTGTAATTGATTAAATGACAAATATATGATAAAAGTTGCACAAATTGCAAGTGTAAATTGTATTTAAGGAAATATTTCACTTTACATAGGATATTATTGTAGCTAGCATAAAAAGAAATCGTCCATTCTTTAAAGAAAGGTATAATTTTTGCAATCTCCAAAACTAATTATGATCATGACAAATTTTATCATATATCGTAAAATGTCATAGATTCTGATGCCGATTATCCTAGTAATTCCTATGGACTCGTATCGTGTCCCTTAAACCGTTTCTTATTATTGTAATTACAAAAGGTTTTTCAGACATTATAATATTGAATGAACGTAACTCTAAATAAAACTAATTTGTGGATCACTATGGCAACAAAGATAAAATAAAAGAAATCAGAAAGTTCACAATTAAGTATAATCTTATACGATTAAAATTTGAATGATATTAATAGATAACTAAATTATCTTCCAAAAGGGTGTGTGTGTGTGTGTGTGTGTGTGTGTGTGAGAGAGAGAGAGAGTTTCTTTTTACACCTGTCTCTTGCTATGTCAAAGCCGTTATGACAATAGGTAATTTGCGATAAACAGACTATGCCATGAAGCATGAAAAAAGCCCCATTACTGTCTGATCAAATGCTGTATGTACATAATTTAAGTAACTATTGATTAACGATCAGTGGTAACTTAGCGAGACTGAAACGTTAATCACCTAATGGTACATGTATGAAAACTCCATGTCAGCAGAGTTTAACTTTGATCGAAGCCTTTTGACACGTGTGTGCACATTGGTAATGAAATTCTGTGTTTAATTAAAGTATCTATGCAATAAATTTTGTTGTTGCTATACCATGAAACTTATTAAATACGGATGTTTCCATTCATTTGTTCACTTTTTTTCCCAACATCCGATTTTAGGTACTTAGACACATTTCTAAATCTAGACAAGTCATTTCTAAATAGACTTTTGTAATATCCGTAAGTTGCTCAACCGAAAGGTACTTGTATGTATGTATGTATGTATGTATGTATGTATGTATGTATGTATGTATGTATGTATGTATGTATGTATGTATGTATGTATGTATGTATGTATGTATGTATGTATGTATGTATGTATGTATGTATGTATGTATGTATGTATGTATGTATGTCTCCAAAAAACAAGTTAACAATCTTGACTGTGACATGCATGCCGGATTCCCAATGAATTAGAATGAAAGTGATTGGAATCCGTTAGCACAAATATTATACAGTGGCACAAAAAACTGAAAGCAGAAAGGTCATTGGGAAACATTGTTAGTTTTCGAGCGCCCTTTCCAAAATTTTCCGTTATTACGTATATGAAAGAAACAAGTGATATACACACAAGTCGAATAATCACAAGAATAATCAATTGGAACCTTTATTCAGATTATAAGCCAAACCTTAGGTTTAGAGGACATATCATCTAATTATATCGGGCATACAGTATACCGGTAAACGTGCCTAGTACACACTCTTTCCAAGATGGAATCTCCTTGATATAGACTTCCTGACCTGTATCCATTATAGTTACAACAGTTATTGTGCCCGAAGAGTATGATATCATTCCTGTAAACACTTTTCCTATCTCAACATTATCTTTCATGATAACTAATTGAACATCTGAGCCATTATCTTTTTTGGCGGTTGCAGAGAGGATATACAATACTTGGAAAGGAGCTCTGAATCTTCCAGCAAAGGAATTATAGCAGTTTCCCTCATTTACCGTGACATTATCAAAAATCACTGTTTGATCAGGACCGTATGCCATTTTTTTAGAATATGATGCAGTAAATGCGATTCTGGTTGTAGCAAAATTTGCATTTCTGGAAAGTTCTGAAACAGATACAGTATATGTAAGTTTTACGACTTTTTAATGGTTCACCTGAAATCAACTATTTAAAAAAATGTGTTAAGGTATTGTCTTGTTTATTGGCATTAGCTAAAAACGAAGTCTGAAAGAACCAAGCAAATATGTATGTACTAATTTATATTGGTATGTACATATGTCTTCACGAATTGTTCATGCAAGTTGTTTGTATTGCCTTTTATGCATAATAATTTTGAGCTCTTTGTACATTAATTTGGACTTAATATTAAACAAATCCTAAAGTAATGAAGCCACAGATATTACCACTGTCTTTCTCTATAATCTACAGCTAGGATGATTATTTATATCATGGTATAATTATCAAAAAAGGTTAATCTAAAAAATAAACAATCTGAGAGGTAAGCGATAACTCTACCTGATCACAACAAAAGAAATTT
>JAEAOA010001685.1:260000-275000 GCA_016746295.1 Potamilus streckersoni | reverse complement strand
TCTGTGAACAACTACTGATGTTACATTATAAACTGATGATCCCATGTAAATATGAGCGTGGTGAAGGCCTACAACCCATAAACAACATATATGTAATGCAGAAAATCATGCAATACACATGGAATTAGATCTATGAAGAAGACAGAAAAGAGGATAGACATTGCAACACTAAAACGCTGATAAAGTCTTCCGACGAATGGAAAATGCCTACCAGTAAGCTGACAAGAAAGACGAGGTGGAGTACTTTTCGAAAATTCGATTTATACTACTACACCTACTACTACTACTGCTACTGCAACTACTACTACTACTACTACTAACAAGAACAATTACAATAATAATAATAATAATAATAATAATAATAATAATAATAATAATAATAATAATAATAATAATAATAATAATAATAATAATAATATTAATAATAATAATAATAATAATAATAATAATAATAATAATAATAATAATAATAATACAAGCATGTGATATTGCCCCACCTGGTTTAAGAGGACCCGGGTTCGAACCCCGTCACTAAACAAATTATTAATTTGCTTGTTCAGCGCTAGGGTGTGTCTGTAGTAGTCAAGGTCCATAGTTTCGTCTCCCATGTGGAATAATTTAATAAATAAATTCAAATAAACTTCGTAATATAACGTCTTGAGTATTTCTCCTTAAGCCCGTGTTTAGAGTAATAATATTTTACACTCTAAATAATAATAACCTAACCTAGCCAGTCCTAAGGTTTCATAACATATATGTAAGTTTCGAGAGTTTCTGTCACGTTCTATACGCGCGTCTAAAGAACATCATTTTTGGTGATGTTTCGATAGCCGTTGTAATATTTACGCTAAAAGGTACAGGCAGGCGATATTTGCCATATCTCGTCTAAGAAGACACAGGTTCTTATCCAGTCACATTAATAATTATTGATTTGCTTGTTCAGCGCTAGGGTGTGTCTGTTGTTATCATGGTCCATATATTCGTCAGCCATGGGGAACAATTCAATAATTGAATTTTAAAACAATAATCGAAATATAATGTATTCAGTAATACTCCTTAGGTCCGTGCTTATAGTGAAAATATAGTACTCTATTAATAATAATAACCCTATCCGTGACAGATACAAAATTTAAATTTGGGAAGATATTTTCATTACAACATGTTAAATATCTAGATTTAAGCAATGCGCCTATTCTGTCACATCCTCTGCCGACGAGATAATTATGTCAAAAGTAAGAGATAATATAATTTTGTTCCCTGTTTGATTTTCAAGGCTGTAAATTTGTAACGTGGCGATAATATCATCAAAAAAAAGCCCAATCTAGTGTGATCAGTACCCCATTCATTTTTTAAATAAAGGATTAATTAGCTAGAATGATTGGGCCCATATACAGACAAGATGACCACACGGTGCTTAGTGAAATATAAGCATGGGGGCATGCAAAGTAACGGACTAATTTGTGAATAGCTTATACGAAAAAACACTTTAATCTGATTTGCAGGCAATTATCAAAAATAGAAAATTTATTTTGTAATTACGGTTTATTTTTTACATATATGTGTTCCAAATTTGTGGAGATTAGATTCTTCTATTTAAATTAAGACAGAAATCTATTGAGTAGAAGTGTACTGACGAAAAGGCTGATGCAGGGACCTAAGCATGGCTTTAGGTGGCGGGTAGGAAATTAAGAAGGATGTTATATGTATCATTATATTTTACGAAATTTTCAGACGTCTTGTTACTTCAACATTTTAAATAAGTAATCATGTCTTGGTTTTTATTGTTTTCGAAGATATTACTTTTCATCTACTCAAAACGACTATACCGATTTTCGGCGAACATTACATTATATAACTGTTCAGTACATACAGAGTGAATAGGTTTATAATTACGGACAATAAAATAGATAGATGTAACATATTTTGATGCTTTTGTCCTCCAATCACTATTAAGCACTATTAAGCACTGGAATAAATTCTCACGATTAAGATAATTGCAACTGCTTGGTAAAAAGAATTCACTAAAATTCTTCACATTTTCAACATAAATTATATTTGTAATGAAATTTGTTGTGGAGGTAACCTCCATTTAATCAATACCTGTATGGAAACATTCAGTACGTTGCGTCTGCTATCTATTGCCAAAGAATCTGATACATATAACATATTATGTCATACAATATAAATCAAAATATTGCTGTCATATTTGCACGAATACTGAATGAGAATATGAAGGATCACCGTACTTTAACAAAATAGCAAATATAGGCATAAAAGAAATAATTACAAGTCGAACTACACAAAGTTATCTTCATAAACTGTAAGGAATGATGATAATTTGAATGAAATTTGTAAATTATACCAACATTGCATGTTAGGTGTTATTGATGAGTACCTAACGAAACGGTCCGAATACTCTCTCTGCTGAAGAAACTATTACATATCATCGTGTCCTTTTACACATAGCATGCTCAGTTCCAAATTATCAAAACTATTAGAATGATTCTCCAAGAGAACCAGAAATCGTATTCTAATAATCCAGTTCTTTTTTTTGTCAAGAAGCAACCGATCGACAAGGAAAGATATAAATCCGTTCTTCCTTGTAAAATATGCCATCTTTCAGTAGTATCATAAACCAGGAGATTAAATGCATACTCAAAGCTTACTTCAGATGTGTACGTAATTGTGTCTGTATTGTCGGGAAGTTGTCTAATCAAGTTAGTTATCATGATTTTGTAACAGCGTTTGAAATTATCCCATAAACGGTGATTATTATGTGATAGTTTTGCTTTCTTAAATATCTCTTTTTGACTCCGTACCAATAATATCAACGAAGAGTTATTTCTTTCAATCTAGGGATCACTTACTTGTACGATCACATATATAAATGGCTGATTGAGATGCTTCCATCAAATAATCTTTTATCTAGTTATAAACAGTGCCTTGTGTATTAGGTCATGACCTTGTGATAATTTTAGGACTAGTAATAATTGATGAAATTACACTGGTCTACAATTTTTTAGACGTTGTCTGCTTCTAAGTTAAAAGGTGCTGTTTGTCAAAGATCTTTATGTGCTGAATTCAAATATGACAATTAAAACAATTGATTGGCTACTGTTTCCAAGATATTTAAAATTTTAATTCTACGTTATGTCTATGTCCATTGTTTATATGGTAGAGTATTAATCATTAATTGCAAGCCAAGGTCTTTTTATGTGTTTATGGTTGCATGACATTATAGTTTTTCACTTGTTCTGTTTATGTAACACTTTAAAAAGCAAAACATGGATATATAAATAAAATGTATTGTGAAACAAAAGGCAAAAACTATCTTGCTTATATAAATACATAATTTAGTCCTTTTTCATATTTTACTCGGCGCTTCTTGGCTTATCTCTTGTATTTATGAAATAGTGTATCACAAATCACTGTCCAACATTAGTCTGCAAGCATTTATTGGCTCCATTTTCCCTAATATCGTTTCGCTATTGTTGCAATGTCCTGGTGAAATAGCTCGTCGTGCTCGTCACTCACTGCTTTGCAGCTTGGTGGAAACAATCTAGACGAGAGTGCAAAAATGTATCTTTAATGAGATGCTGCAATTAAGGCTTTTGTGTGCCTTGTGGAGGTTTTTCAGCAACTCTCTGTAGTTGCCTGCCTTATTGTTTTTTGAGAAAATTTGTTGCCACTAATTGGAAGGCTTTCCATGCCACCTTATCCTTGCCACGCAGTGTAGGGTCAATATCATCATCTCGAAGAAGTTCACGAATCTGAGAACCAACAAAGGCGCCATCCTTTACCTTAGCATTACGTAACCTTAACATTGTCCTTGG
Source organism: Potamilus streckersoni (assembly GCA_016746295.1). Lineage (NCBI taxonomy): Eukaryota > Metazoa > Mollusca > Bivalvia > Unionida > Unionidae > Potamilus > Potamilus streckersoni. Next base: position 271,167 of record JAEAOA010001685.1, on the reverse strand, counting down.
ATATGCTTGAAAGATGCTTGTGTTTTGTCTATGTCCTTGACCAAGTTCTTCATCAGACCCAGAGTGATGTGCAAGGGTGGAAACAAAATGCTCATTGATTCAACAAGTGGTGGATGTTGAACACATCTCCTCCCAGTCTGAAATGACTGTCGGAAAGGCCAATCTTGTGCACAACTATCCCATTTGCAGAGAAAACAACAATGCTTTGTATATCCAGTCTGGAGATCAAGCAAGAGAGCAAGAACATTAAAAAATGCCACAAAGCTCCCAATGATGTTGGTCATAGTATATGCACCTCAAATGTTGTTTCATATGTTCATAGGCTTCCTTCATATGGACTGCATAACCAAATGGAATTGATAGCACAACATTGCCATTATGCAGTAAAACAGAATTATAACTCGTCTTTGCTACATCAGTGAACAGCATCCACTCATCTGAGCCATGAACGATGTTGAGTACTTTCATCGTTCAATCGATCTTGTTGCGGATTACAAGATCACCTTCCATGTAGAAAAAACGGACCAAATCCTTTTGACGGTCACGGAAAATGGAAACTGTAACATTATGTGCCTGGAGATTCCACTGCTGTAGTCTGGGGCCCATCACCTATGTTTTACTTTGATAGTTCCAAAATCACAGTTCATCTTGTGTTAAGATGTATGGTTTAGAGGAGGGGGATGGGAAGAGGCATATATTTTTTTTTCTTGTTCAACTACTGACGACGATTTTTTGCCCACGTGTTGTAGCATATACGAAGGGCCCACCTCTTGTTCTGATCTTCAGTTTTGCAGCCAAATTAAATGTGATAGGCTTTTTTAACCATAGTGGATATAAGAAGCTTTTTTAATGCAAAAGCCACTTCACCACAAATACAGCATAAGTTCTATGCCTTGTTCACACAAGTACAAGGCATCTTTGCTCACTTTGTCAAAAGAGAAATGTGTCTTTCTGCAAAATGAAACAATGAAAAATAAGAGAGCACGACACCGTATGATTTCTAGATCTGATACAGGATAATTCGTTGATGTAAGCTTAGTTATGATTGCATCATCCATGACTTCTAGGAATAAGATGATGCAATTTATATCATGAATGCCAATATCAGATTGAATTATTCATCGCTTTTCCTAACAAGCAAGCACTGTCAAAACCTAGTTATAGATTTATTATTTAATCCAGTCTAAAATGTTCATTAGTCATTTCTGGTTAAATTGATATCCTTTCCATTATAATTCACTTATCCTCCACCATTCCCAATTCAAGGATCATATATACTAATCCAGTAACATATCTTTAAAACTATAACCAGTCAACAGTTTCAAGCATGATCTTCGTTTTAAGTGAACCAGAATTAGTAAAGTTTGACTAAATTTATTTTGGAAGCATTTTGGCTGTAGATTAGTGTTACTGGCGAAACTATCACTTGATTTTGTAAATAAAATTCAACCAATGATAAGGCTATCTTTTCATTGAAAGCTTAATTATGTTTTGTCTTTATCTGTCATCACGTTTGTGAAGATTAAATCTCTTATATAGATTATGGCTTAAAAATTTCTTTGTTGGAGATATGCAAGTGGATGTTTAGGTAGGTAAGAATGTAATGAATTAGGATTGTATCATCTTTTCAACAAAATGTATTTAGTTTGATTCATTGCGAGGTTTAATCTAAAACAATTCAGATGTAAGTGACAGCACCGTTGTTGGAATGTGATAATTTCAAATAGAAACTATATGAAAAGTTATATAAAGAGTACAAAAACAGGTTGAAGAAGCGACTATGCCAATATAAGATAAGTTGAAACTTTAAATAAAAATGAAGGAAATATCCGCTTCTGAAATAGTGCATGAGTACAAAAAACTAAAACTATTCCAAAACTCTCAGCGGTAGACACAGCAACAACAATGACGAAGATGACAGAGATTGTTGGACTTGAACGATGGAAATGAAGAAAGTTAGAATGCATTGATGGGAATCTATAACTATTTTGCTGACGACCCAAAGGGTCTTGTAAAAAGTAGTCATGATTGCCAAGAACAAAAAATGTTATGCGTGTATGAAATAAAATTGCCCCTTGTCCTATTAAAAGCAAACACTATATCCGCAGTTTTTTCTTATATGGCAGGAAAAACTTGAAAATTAAAACCATCATCACTTAGTGTTGCATAGATTCAGGTGAATATGGAATAAAAGAATTTGGAAACATGTATAATTTCACAAAATCCATTGTATGTTTTTCCCTTCCTTCTTCGAATGTGATACACAAAACAATCTTCTTGAAGCTTGTCTCGGGAGTCGGTTTAATGGTTCTTGATATAGATGGTCATGTTTGTTATGTATATCTAATATTTTTTAACAGTTACTCCTGCTACATGATTTTAATTAATTGTTACAATTTTTAACAATAGTCGTAAATTGTACACAATACCTTTAATTGGATTTTGCTTACGTGACCTGATTCTTCAGAGCGCAAAAGTTACAATGAATATATAAATAGATGCTGACGTATGTGTTGACAATTGCTAATACTAATTTTAATAATACGATTTAAAGGTGCCTTTTGCCTAATTTCTCTGAGCTGATGGGGTTTTGACGTTTTTTGGAAGAATTCATTATTATCCCTTTGTTTTGGGCTAGGCCATATGAATAGGCAAGTTTAGCGCAAAGATGAATAGTAAGATCCGTCACGTGGAGTCTTTTGTGAAATATTGTTGCACTAAAAGGTGTATATATGAAATGAACTGAGCAATCAGATTCATTCCAATCTTGAGTTCTGAAATCGGGGAGTGTTCTCAAATTCCTGCACCAAACAAATAACATTATTCTAATATTAAGTTTTAATGTTAAAATCAACATAGCCGTTTACAGAAAAATAAATCTCTGGTAGTCAAAATGAGTCATTTTGCAAAAAAACATTATCTTATATTCATTCAGAGAGGCACAACTATTAAAGTATTAAAATTTTGATTTCCTATGGAATTTTGCAAACAGCTGAAATGTTAATTAGTTTGCCGAGTTTCTGCATTATACTCATTTCTTCAGTACAATAGTAGACGGTAGACCTTAGCTCATTAGCATACGTAATGGTTTAGTTCATGAATCCAGTTGTTCCAATATGTAACAGAATAAAATACCATTTCGCAGAAAAAACACAACTACCTCTCTCGCATTATGTGACTAAATAAGCACGCACTTACAGTCTGTGAACAAACATGTAACGTATAATCAGTTGCAATACAAGAAACTGTTGGTCTTGTATCAGACGAGTTGCTAAACGGTAGTGTTACGGCTACTAATGAGGCTTTTTGTGGTTCTATATTAAATATATGACACTGCATAATAATAACAAAATATACGTAATTCCACCAGAGAGTGAGCAGTTGATCTGATATATTCAGATAACATTAATATAAGCCTTATGTACTGTTGTAAGTTTATTTATTTTGTTGTTTTACGACATAGCAACAAAACTATTTTAGTTCCAAAGCAATTGGAGTGTCATACATATCTTGGGCTCATTGCAAACTGAGCTATTTCGGTCGCAAGTATTGCGTGCTAACCTTTCAGCATATACCTATATACTCGCATTTTACGACATGCAGGAGGTTTTATCTGGGTTTAATTTCATCTCGTATCCCACGGCGAGTTACATTGGAATTTTTGTACTCTTCGTTTTGGCTACAATCCTTATTTATTTATTCTCTCCTTGCATGAAAATGTACTTATCTGTCCTTCTATTCGTTTCTTTATGCAAACATCACACCGATGCCAAATTTACATATTCATATGTCTAGACTTTTACCACGTCACACTAGGCTTAATTTGCATAAGTAATACCTACCCTTTAGAATGCATGAAAGAAGGTAATAATTAGAGAGAAGGTAATAATGAGAGAAACATCTTGTAACTACTAAAATTATGTTATGTTCTTATAAACATAAAATCTGTTATCTGATGTCAATACAGGACATAATACATGTACAAATGTAAACAAATATGGTTCCAAAGACAAAACAGATCGCCAGGATTCAAATGTTATAGTTGCACATACATGATTGGAAATTGTTATTCATGTTACTCATTACGTTTTATAACAGAAATTAGTGAGTATTCCCAAGACAACGATGACGTGGTTTCCATACCATAACTCTGAAGATCGGTCTCTCTCTCTCTCTCTCTCTCTCTCTCTCTCTCTCTCTCTCTCTCTCTCTCTCTCTCTCTCTCTCTCTCTCTCTCTCTCTCTCTCTCTCTCTCTCTCTCTCAATTATAATGCCATTTTAAAGGTTTATTGCAAATAATAGCTGGTCTGGTGAAGGTAAATAATTCCAATTTGTTCACTTTCTATATCATTTCATATCTTCTTTAAAACAGCATTATACTGGTCTTTACACTGAAAGAGAATGAAGGTTACGGAGCAGGCTGATTATATTTAAACATCGGTTTCACTCAAAAGACTAGTTTAAGTTAACATTAAGCAATCACTATAAGTGAAGAAGGCGATAGACCATCGATTTTATTTCCAGAAACAATAATTGGTGATACAGATGATGACTTGTTAATATTTCAGCCTGAAAAATATATCTTTTTAAATATATTTTTGAGCAAAATGGAAAAAGACATTTTTTTCTCGTACAGGGTAATGCACCTTAAAATACTCATACGTATATATATATATATATATATATATATATATATATATATATATATATATATATATATATATATATATATATATATATATATATATAATACAAATAATATGGCGAATAACAACCCTTTCAAGCGAACTGGATCCACCAAGGGATCACGTATGTCAGGGATTGATTAGAATATATGCAATAAACTGACGACGAACAGTACGAAACTAGTAACTAACTAGCCTAAGCGCTTTCAACTCTTAATGAGTCTTTTTCAAAGGCAAATACAAAACATATATACGACAAACAAAAAAACACAAAAACGTTGGGTTTGTAAACCTCTACATGGCTGTCTCCACATGTGTTAAAACTATAAATACAACCAGCTTGTATAGACTAGTTGCGGAAACTGAAAACGGTGTATAATTCCCTAAAAGTCTACAAGAGAAAAGCGACATCTATTTTTACTTTTTGTACATTTATGTAACGCAGATTATATCTCGGATATTTGATTCTATACCGGTTATTCTTATAGTAAAAATCTTCTTATTATCCTTCAATTTGTACTATTTACAATTTTTACTAGTTAATACAAGCTGGTTGTATTTATAGTTTTAACACATGTGGAGAGAGCCATGTAGATGTTTACAAACGCAACGATTTTTTTTTGTTTATTTGTTTGTCGTATAGATGTTTTGTATTTGCCTTTGAAAAAAGACTCATTAAGAGTCGAAAGCGCTTAGGCTAGGTAGTTATACATACATACATACATACATACATACATACATACATACATACATACATACATACATACATACATACATACATACATACATACATACATACATACATACATACATACATACATACATACATACATACATACATACATACATACATACATACATACATACATACATACATATCGGCGAATTTGGTTCAGCAACATTAGTGTCAAACATGAATAAGATGAGTAATGGACGTAGAAATAAACAACAGAATGGTTAGATTGGGAGATATTTGTGTTCTAAAATATACATTATGTAAGATGCAGACTGTTTTTCTAACAAGAACTTGTGACTGGCACTCGTGTCAGAAATGTACGACTTTTATTGTTTTAATTTTTCCAATAGTTCAAAATAAACTAAATCAGTCGCTTAAATGGGAACAACTCCTGTCGGTGTCTGTTATACATTGCAAGTACATAGAGTTTATTAACGCTTGTCGGTGTCTGTTATGCATTGTAAATGCATAGAGTTTATTAACGCCTGTCGGTGTCTGTAATATATTGTAAATACATAGAGTTTATTAACGTCTGTCGGTGTCTGTTATACATTGTAAATACATAGAGTTTATTAACGCCTGTCGGTGTCTGTAATATATTGTAAATACATAGAGTTTATTAACGCCTGTCGGTGTCTGTAATACATGTAAATACATAAAGGTTATTATTTTATCTTACTTTAATACTGGACGTATTTGATCGGCTTTAGCAAAACAAGATAAAATATATCCGGTATGACGTGGGAAAAAAATGTCATTTTATTATATACCACACTTCAGAATTGAAGTTTTCAAGATTAATCTCACTCTTCTACACAACACTGTCACCTCCACCCCTTTTCATAAATTCACCTCATTTTCAAAGACTAATCATATCAATATACATTACACAAGAAAAGTGATACAATTGAGTTGATCTAATATGTTGCGTTAAATAAAATTTTTGTCATTGTGTAAGCTATTTGACCATATCTGAAAACAATGCGTTTCCGATTCAGCAATGCCTTACAGTGGGTTTATCGTTGTTATCATTGAAGTAAACGAAATACCTTTAGAGAGACGCGAACGGCGACTGGTCAGATTTATTCATCAAAAATTAATTGCCATGTCTGTAATATAAGCCGATTTCTAATTATTTGTTGTAACTCACAGAGTATTTGTTTTTGTCTCTGACTGTACATCGTTTGTAGGTGCACATGTGAGAATATAGAAAATATGAAAATTATTTTGCCAAAAGATCTCTTATTCTTTTGTATCTAATAAATATGCTTTTTCCAATGTGCTTCGGGCAGTTTAGTTTATATATGTGATCATATTTCAAGAGGAATGGTCTCGATTAATGAACAGTGGTCCGTCCTGGATGCTACGGCATCCACTGGAAAGGCATTAGACACGTGATGAGAAGGGAGCGTGATCGAACCTAATCCAAGGTTCAACTCTTGCGCAAGGCACTTTATTAGGTTTGCCTCAGATCGATATCAACTTAAAAGTGCTGATGTAACGTAAGCTAAAATAAAGCAAATATTGTCTTTGTATCAAGTTTAGGCCATCGACTATTCCAGATTTCGTCTAGAACGAACCTTGATAAACGAACAGATTTTTCCAGTTAAATCGAGTTATAATTATGTTTACTTAAGAAATAATGCATTTTTATTAAATCGTTACAGCTAATGCTAGGGAAAATTAATATTTGTTTACTGTAAATAAATCCCTCCATTATAGCACTTTACAATGAGAATCATCTTTACATAAAAAGTAAATGACAGTTTCTTATGAAAAAAGTATAACAGGATCATGAGGTATCTAGGTCACAAAGGAACATAAACTTGTGTTTAATTAGCTTAAGATTCAAGATTTCATATCTTTAATTCGATGTTTGTACAATTTGCAACTATTTTGTCATACAAATTCTGAGATAAATTGGTTTAAACGAATAGAAAACTCTGAACTCCTTTAATTTTGAGTGAAAATGTCAAGCAGCTTGTTGTTGTTGTTAAACTTAACGTCATTTTTCAGCAATCGATAGGCTATTCATGGCGGCCAGTATTAATGGTGGAGGAAGAAACCGGGAAATCACCGGAAAGAACCACCGACCCACGAGAAGCTACTGGCAAGCTTTCTCACATATCCACATTCGCCGAATCCTAGACTCGAATCCACGCAGACAGAGGTGAGATAGCAGTGATTCGTAACGGACAACACTTTAGACCACTCGGCCACTCGGGGCCCCTGTCGAGCAGCTAACAATGATATATGACACCAGCATTTCTTACATATCTTTTACATTACGTTTCCTAACACAGTTTCTGCAAAGATTTGGAACCGAAGATTCGTGTAAAAAAAAGGAAGACTGATGAAAATTTAAAAGAACTCAGTACATTATACGCAATTAGCAGGTTACATCTAGTTACTCCGCACATTTGCTAAATGTTCCGGGTACTTTCACATCTGATTATACTGTTAGATACCATTTTATCATTTTACACACAACATGATAACTTGAGAATTATCAACATTAGCACATTCTTCCAAGAGAAACAATCCTATTCAAGTAATCCAGTGCCCATTGCATCAGGAAAAAAAATAATATATAGGTTAATGTATTTGGCTTGTTTACTTTCCAGTTTTTGCTTGTTTGCAAAATTAGGTATACTAAAGAAAAGCTTGAGATAAGAGAATTTGTAGCCATTATTGTCTTGCAATTATGCACAATTTCATCGTACCATAAATTTGAACTGGCACTCTCATATCATACTTTAGTTCGCTGGTCCGATTTAACAGAACAGATTTACCACAAAGTGTTTACTGCAGTTTAAGTTCTGTGCGGGCAAAGTAAATGATAATTTAGTCAATATTTCCTTAGGGTAATTATAATGTATTTATAATAATTTTTAGAAATTATCTAGCTGTTCATTTGGAAAGAAAAATATAATTTTAGCTGATTTGCAGGCAACATTCAACAAATACAAAAATATTCTCTAAAAAAAGATTTAGTTATGTTAGGCATTTATTTGTGTTTCTGATTTGCAAAAGGATTAGAATTTCCTATTTAACATATGAGTGAAGAAAACATGTTGCTTAAGACATGCAAGTAGATGGATCCATGGACGGGTAGATCGATGAAAGAACATATTTAAGTAAGTGGGTCATTATTTAAGAAGAATATTGGATGTATCATTAAGGTGTATTAAATTTCCTTAAGTTTTGTTTCTTCACTTGTTTTAAAGGCAGATTAAACTGAATTTGTTCTATTTCCTTTTTTATATTTTAAAAAAACAACAATTATTCTCAAGTTTTATGCTACTGGAGATTGTAATTTGTCTTGTATTTTGGAACATTTAACCTGTCTCGAAAGAAAATTATTTCAATTGCTCCTTTGCATTTTCGCCTACCATTACATTATATAACGGTTGAAAAGCATCCTACATGATACATTTGGAATCATCACAGTTAATGAATGCTATAAAAGAATGACAAGGGAGTGGTTACATGTAACTTTTTTGCTAATCATTTTCATGGGAATAAGTTCTCAAAATTTAGAAAATTCCGCAGATTGATAATAAGAATACATCAAATATATCCCATTTCAATGTCTTGACTTCAAATATTTATGCTTCTAACTATTTAGTTAAAGAGGTGGACTCCAGTTTACACTTAAATGAATCTGATAAGACTCGGCAGGTAACCACAAGGTATTCAGTAAGTCACTTTTACTTTCACCGACAAAACTATATAGACAAATACAACGTTCTCAGACTTACCAGAGGTGACCACAAACCACAAAGCCACTTTTACTTCTCCTAAACACGATGCAGCTTTCTGTTGTGCCAATCAAACTTATAGATATATTACATTTTATAATATAAATCATAACAACTGTCATAAGAACTAGAATACTTTTACTGAATCAAAAATTGAGAATATATGAAAAGAGGCACAAATTACAAGATGAATAATCAACAGAGAGAATTCTTTCGAACGTTTTTCAAAACTTAAGCCAATAAAATAAATCAAGCATTTTGTTGAGAAGACTTAAATCTTATTATATCGGGCATGTAGCAGACTAGTAAAGGTGGCCCAATCGGCCCATAGTCTCTGTCAAACCAGGATACTCTTTGACATAAGCAAACTGACCATTCTCCATTACAGTAACCACCATTACTGTGCCAGAATCGGCGGACACATCAGGTCCTGACTATGCCTTTCCTAACTCGACATCGTCTTTCATGATAAGTAAACGAGCATCCGTGCCTGCGCACAAAACAGTTAAAGAGAAAATATAAAGTCCACGGAAAGGAGCGCGGAACTTTCCAGTAGAGGAGTTATAACATTTTCCCTCATTTACCCTGACGTCAAAAATCACTATCTGTTCAGAAGCGTGTGTAGTGTGTTGAGAAAGCGTAGCAGTAAAAGCAATGCTGGGCATAGAAGAGGTCAAATTTCCGGAAACAGCTGAAATGGAAAATTGATTAATAGTGCGCTGTACAAAGTCTTTTGATTTTACCCTCTCCATTCTACTGATTTTGCACACAAAATCTTAAACTATTGTCTTCTATCACTTCATTAATAGAACATTATAGCTTTTTATGTGGCAAAATGTCTGTTCAAATCATTCAAATACATTAAGTACAAGGCACTTCTGAATTTTCGCTTTAGAAAAAAGTTATATTTAGACGTGAATTCAGTATTTAAGGAACGCTATACACACAAAACCACAAGTACGAAGATTGACCTCTTCTCATATCTACAATTATGAACGTGAAATATCTCATGGCATCGTTATTAGTGCAATTGTTATTAGGTTATTAGGAGTAGAAACTACGAAAGAAATAGTAATCGTTGAGAAGTGAAAAAGAAAACAATCTTTGAGAAGAAGAAACAGTGAATACACACACACACACACACACACATATATATATATATATATATATATATATATATATATATATATATATATATATATATATATATATATATATATATATATATATATATATATATATATATATATATATATATATATATATATATATATATATATATGCATATGTATAAACCCATCCTGTCTTTTGAGACGTAAGACAATTTTCTGTTAAGTTTTTCAACTTGCAGTATGAGAACTTCTACATCATTCTGCAACAGAAGCCTCTTGGCCTTTTCTTCCTCTAGTCGAATACGAACAGCGTCCAGATCGGCTTGTCACACGAATTCAAGGAAGGCTGTTCCAACGGCGGCAAAAATATCTAGTAGTAGCAGAAGTTGTATTTGAAACATTGTCAATCTTGTGCAATTTGCTTATGGCGACTTTAGAGGCAGTGTGCAAGAGAAGTTATCCGCTGCGGTATTTATACTAGATACAGCATGATTCGCCAATTGTTGAATACATGAGTCTGCATATTTTTGAATGTATTTGATTTACGATTATGCTGTTTTCATTCTTCTCATTGTTATTACCACATTCTTTACATTCCCCTTTTAAAAAAAACTTATAGTAAATAATGATCAATTTTCAATTGGAGTACACATGTTACAAATAAGGTGTCTGCCTACTTTAGTAAAACCCGTGAACCGCGCTTATCCAGACAAAGTAGTAGCTTCAGAGGACAAGCAAATATCAAGCATTTGACCACACGAAATCTCAGTGATTAGCTGAGGATTGACAAATAGGGAGATTAGAGGGCGGGGATTAATTGTAATATATTACCAATGTCACAGTTTGACATCGCCATTGTTTGATGTTGGACCT
>JAEAOA010001685.1:115000-255000 GCA_016746295.1 Potamilus streckersoni | reverse complement strand
CATATTTTTCTATATTTTATAGATATAAGTCTGCACATGGAAGAAGTAGTGGGACAAGGACATCGTACGGCAATATCACATGGCGTTGCGCGAGGCGGGCAGGCCTGTGGAAGATTCTCCGAAAATCCCTTGTGTAGAAAAAATTCTTCATCAAAAATTTATTTTAAATTAAATTTTTGATCAAAATTCTTTTTTTTTTATAAATACATAGCAACGCATCGGGGGGAGGGGAAATACAAAAACACATAAAATATCTTTTAGTTATTTTTTTTCGGTTAAGTGGGAGGCATCTATAAATCGTTCTTTCTTCATTTGTCTTGGTACTGTATATGTCAATGTCTTCGCATTTGTATTTATTGCATTAGTAAGATCGTGCTAATTATGTTAATTAGTCCAATATTGGGACCCATGCACGCACGTATCTATCATACATCATTTCTTATTTTTCTATAACATTAAATATTGTATTGCATTACCATCAATGGTGTTTTGTTGTTAATGCGAAAATCCCAAACTAGGTTATCTTGTTACAAATGGTCGATAGTTGTGAATGAGCAGCTCTATTGTGCTGGCCTGTTAGATGGCAATGGTCACGTACTTTATTGGTATAGGGTGAGTCAAAAGCTTTTACGCAAACATGACAAACTTCCGCTTGCTCGTGATCTGATTATTGTTGATATGTCAGTTTTATCATTGGAGTTAGTCTTTTCAAATAACTCAATATAATATCTCTTCGCTAATCAACTGCTTGATTAGCCAAACAGTTTGATTTTTACCACGATATAATTTGATTGGTTTAGATAATCTCGATTCAGTAGAGCAAACTATTTTGTAAACTACTCTACACGGAACATGATTTTCCTTGTACTTGATTTGTTAGGATTATCTGCTGTGCCAAGTGCAGGCTGAAGTAAGAATTCAAAATCAGCTTATATAGCGAAAAGAATTTTTATTTTGTGATTATGATGGACAAAATGTCGATTCTGCTGCCAAATACCTCACAGCGATTGCATAATTTACAGTACGTGATGTTTTTATCTTGTTCGATGCAAATATCTTTGTCACAATTACAGTTGCATTTCATTTTATTTTATTATGTTTCATACGATTAATCATCAATCAAGATAACTCTGTCGGGACACATTCCAGATCTGGTTGTCGATTTTAAGAATACACTTTTCATTCTACCACAAACAATGAAAATACTTTTTAGCATTGTTCTATTTTTGCTTCTTTTTCGTCCTCCCATCCTTATTTTCTGTTTTAGTTTTAAATTTTGAAACAGTATGTTGACATTATTACAAATTATTTTTACAAATAATCTTTACAAAAATTTACTGCAATATCGTGTGAGTGAGAACTTTAAAATTTTAAGATTTTATTTTACATTTGTCTGACAAACATTATACAATAATGTCCTCAAGCTGATGTTCCATTCGATTAGTTGATTAGACGTTTATTTTTTAAAATTGTTTCAAAATATATTTTTATAAGATCCCTCAAAGGAAGTCCAAACGAATAAAAAATAAATAAAAAATTAAATAAATAAACTATTACCATGACAGCAACCCAGTGGGTTCTAGAGCCATGGTTAAAGTTTTCTTTGCTTACAATACACGAACAACCGGGAAAATACTCATCGAAATTCGACAATGTATTTCAATTTTCAGATATCAAAATTACTCAAAGACGTCTGGTCATTGGTAGTGTCATTCCACGATGGATTCATAGTAGGATGAGACGAAGGCTTCCCGCTAAGCTAATCCTGCTAGCAGCGGAGCGAAAGGAATAATCCTTTCAATTTTTCAATTGCGTTTTGTTTTCTTTTTGTTCGACGAATTTTGTTTCGTTTTATTATATATTGTTAAATAAAACTGAGTGACCGCCGATAGATTTGTTTGATTCCACGAACTTCAACGACCTTCAACTGCTTTTCTCGTTGCGCCAGATACTACCTATGACGCAGCCGTTATTTCAAGTGTACGAAGTATCAAGTACTGGCAAAAATTAAAGTGCTGGTCCAGAAAATTCCACCTTGATTTGATATTGATTTGACATTGCATATATTTGTACCAAGTACCAAGTACTGGCAAAAATTAAAGAGCTGGTCCAAAAAATTCCACCTTGATTTGATATTGATTTGACCTTGCATATATTTGTACCAAGTACCAAGTACTGGCAAAAATCACAGAAAGTGCTGGTCTAAAAAATTCCACCTTGATTTGACATTGATTTGATATTGAATTTATTTGCATCTTTGCTAGTTTTTCCGGAGACAATATTGCTATTTCTAGTTACTTGCCAAGTATTGATTTAGTATCAGGTTTGAAATGTTTAGTAGTTTCTTCTTCTTCTTGAACTTGTCCACGCCGAGCTTCTTTCACTCTTTCTTAAAAGCTGCTCGAGTTTCAATAAAATTTGTAGTAATTCGATTCTTTGTTCATGCTTCTTTATTATTTTATATACACTTTAGAAAATTAGATTATAAAAACGTGTCGATACTACAACGAAACATTACTGGTGGATCACCCGCTAGTTTATTAAAAAAGAACTTGTATTTGTCTTTGGTTGGTTGATGATATAATTCGATAAACGTATCTTTCATGACATCATCGCATTGATCGTTTGCAAGATTTTTAACATCAACATTGTCCAGTCTGGGAAATAATATGAAATAACGAGTATTTCGTCTAATAAATCTATCAACATTGTAAAAACCTTGGGCGAGATAAACATAATGCCAACTTTTATTACGTCATCATGAAAAATAAGATCTGAAAATATTTGAAAATTTCAGGGTAAAATGTTTAGAATTATAAGTGCGCTAGGACTTTGGGAAAATCGTTAGGAGTGGGAATTTTAGGGTCTGTGTGACGGTAATCAATATTTTTTCGAGGGTGATTAGAGATCCCTGCGCCAGAAACCTCTTTTTGGTCTTGTGAAAAGTAGCTTCGGGTGGATATATATGTATATATATGAATATGTATATGTATCGGTATATGTATCGGTATATGTATAGGTATATGTTATATATATATATATATGTATATATATATATATATATATATATATATATATATATATATATATATATATATATATATATGAATATGTATGTATGTATGTATGTATGTATGTATGTATGTATGTATGTATGTATGTATGTATGTATGTATGTATGTATGTATGTATGTATGTATGTATGTATGTATGTATGTATGTATGTATGTATGTATGTATGCATGCATGCATGCATGCATGCATGCATGCATGGATGGATGTATGTATGTATGTATGTATGTATGTATGTATGTATGTATGTATGTATGTATGTATGTATGTATGTATGTATGTATGTATGTATGTATGTATGTATGTATGTATGTATGTATGTATGTATGTATGTATGCATGCATGCATGCATGCATGCATGCATGCATATATATATATATACATATATATATATATATATATATATATATATATATATATATATATATATATATATATAAATATATATATATATATAAACGTGAGTTCGAGTCCAGACTCGGCTAATGTGTGTAAGTGAGAAAGCCTGCCAATAGCTTCTCGTCGGTCGTTGGTTCTTCCAGGGGTTTTCCAGGGTTCTTCCTCCACCATTAACACTGGCCGCCATGTATAGCCTATCTTGTGCTGAAAATTTGCGTTAAACCCTACAACAAGTACAACAACATATATATATATATATATATATATATATATATATATATATATATATATATATATATATATATATATATATATATATATATATATATATATATATATATATCGATTGCATACAAAATTCTGCGTTACCCATACAGGAATGACGCGAAGAACGTACGTGATACCTTGAAGACATTCTACGGGCCACAATATTAAGTGCTGACAGCTGCAAACATTTTACTGAGTAAGGAAGGACACCCCATAGATGGCAGAAAACTTCATCAACATCTTCTATCAACAGGCATATATCAGTGAGAAGGCACTCGATCTACTGATGTGGACATGAATATATCACTTGATTATTCTCCGTCGCTGACTGAAACTAAAAGATCAATTGCCTCCTGATGTTCTACCTACAGTAGTCTCTAGAATCTGAATCTTTCATATGGTATTACCAACTTACTGAACTTTTCCAGTCAACTTGTACTCTGGGAGCTATACTTTAGCAGTACAAGGTTGCATCCATCAATCACTTGATCAAGCGGTAAGGCGATGTACAATCCAACGACAAGTATACGGGATTCATTGTGCTGTGAATCACCGGCAAAATCCTCGCCAAAATTTTGATGAATGGCATACTGAAAAGTATTAGTCAAGGGATCATGCTAGAAAGCCAGTAGGGCTTCATGTATGGACGAGCTACCAGAAACTAGATAGTCGTCAACTCCATGCGAAATGGCACAAAGATTAATTTGGAATTATAGTGAAATCAGACAAGGACATCATGGATTACATTATTTTGATAATTGTAAGGCTGTTAGTACATCATCACACTTCAGGCTACTGGTACATTATTAAATTAATTTAAACTTTATTTATTAAGAATGGTGATCAAACATTTCAATTATTTTATGACTGAAATCTTATTACTAAAAGTTTTTTTTACATCATCACTATATATTAAGGGGGAAAAATGTTTTGTTGAATTTTACAAAATCTGTTGGTTTTTCCTCTTTCTTTTACTTACTTTAAGACCCTAGAATAGTAATAAAGGATAATACTTTTTGTGCATTTCAATGTTGAAAGTTTTAAGATAAGAACAATGAACAAACGCTTGGGTCAAAAGACTCGTATTATTCTTATGTAACCATATTAATTCTAAGCAGAGACAAAGGTCCACATGCAGTTTTTTTCTGGAGCAGCAATATATGATGATGTTATTGTTGTCATTATTGTCGTTATTGTTATTATTATTATTAATAATAATAATAATAATAATATTATTATTATTATTATTATTATTATTATTATTATTATTATTATTATTATTATTATTATTATTATTGTTATTATTATTATTATTATTATTATTATTATTATTATTATTATTATTATTATTATTATTATTATTATTATTATTATTATTATTATTATTATCGTTTTTTATTATTATCGTTTTTTATTATTATTGGTTTTATTATTATTATCGTTATTATTATTATTATTATTATTATTATTATTATTATTATTATTATTATTATTATTATTATTATTATTATTATCGTTTTTTATTATTATTGGTTTTATTATTATTATCGTTATTATTATTATTATTATTATTATTATTATTATTATTATTATTATTATTATTATTATTATTAGTAGTAGTAGTAGTAGTAGTAGTAGTAGTAGTAGTAGTAGTAGTAGTATTTTTATCGTTTTTATTATTATTATTGGTGTTATTATTATTATCGTTATTATTATTATTGTTATTAAATTTTATTATTATTAGTAGTAGTAGTAGTAGTAGTAGTAGTAGTAGTAGCAGCAGCGTGAAGAGGAAGAGGAGGAGTAGGATCAAGCCTGGGTATAAAAGACAAAAGAGAAGATATTGATTTTTCTAAATATGATACCTAACATGTCTTAAATAGTAATATATCTACTAAAATGGTAAGGTTTAGGTACCATGAAAAATGTATATGATTAATGCAGTTGCACCAGAATCGCAAACTGATGATACTGATTTTCATGTAACCGAAAGTACACCAAACATTCAGTTGAGTTAAAAAGAAACCTATATACACGTCTTTATTACACTGCTAGCGTATGCCGTGCTTCGAATGCATTTCAGATTCTATATCAAGTTTATATGATTTTTTATATATTGGTCAAAAATGAATATTGATATATGCCTCTTCCCCTACACACACACACACACACACACACACACACACACACACACACACATTAATTATTTATATTTGACTAAGAAGGTATTTTATAAACGAACATGTAATCTCATATTTCTTGTCACTTGGAAATCATTTTCTTATCTTGTTTGTTTGTTTGGGGGTTTGTTGTTCTTATGTTACAATTATATCAAATTCTCTTTTGAGTGTTTGAGAGACGCCTAGATGATCAAGAGAGAGTTTGATCACTAGGTTTGATATTGAAGTATTTCTATCGGTTACCGTTATAGAAGGGAGATCAAAGATACATGTTTCCACATCTGGTCTCTATCTTATCACTTAATTTGTCTTGAAATTTTGAACTCGATATTCATTTTATAATTTTAACTTTGTATATTTTTAACAACGATTCATACACAATTTTAATATTATATAAGTGAACTTGTTCAAAAAAAGTTAATCACGGCAAACTATTCACTGTTGCAAACAAAGACCATAGAAGATGTGATAGTCTGGACTATATACGAGAGACTGACGTGACAGTCCGGTCTGTACATGAAAAGGTAGACTAGAGAGGGATGTGACAGTATGGAGAGTAAACACGGGTTCAAAAGATAGACGTGACAGAGCATGGACTGTATTTAAGGATAGAAGAGAAAGATGTGTCAGCCTTAGTGCACATGCAAGGAACAAAAAGTCAGATGCAATAGACTGGAATGATTACACTGGTACAAGAGACATGTGACAGCCGAGACCATATGCAAGGTACGAGAGAGAGAGAGAGAGAGAGAGAGAGAGAGAGAGAGAGAGAGAGAGAGAGAGAGAGAGAGAGAGAGAGAGAGAGAGAGAGAGAGATGTGTGTGCCTTTAGTGTATGCCATTAGATTTTGGACAAGAGAGAGATGTGACAGTCTGTGGTGTAAACAAGGGTACAAGATATGGATGGGACGGTCTCGACAGTATTTTACGGACGCAAGAGACATATATGACAGTCTGACTTGTCAAACTCTGGCCAAAAGACTGCTGGAATGAATTTTACCATCTGATCTGCTAGGATCGGATACCAGCGTCAATCCTTGCAAGAGGCACTCCACGCATTTAAATGGCCAATCCATTTTTCACTCCACGCATTTAAATGGCCAATCCATTTTTTTTTCATGCTGTTGTCATTCTTTGACAAATATATACTTTTCTTTTACTAACTATATCACTCTATCGGACAAGACTGCTTTCTTTTTAAAGTTCTGAATGGCTAACTACTCTAATTTTTACTGAGACAATACATGATTGGTTTAATGCATTCATTTCAAAAATCACATCTCTATTTCACTCCATACGAATTGCAACTATCAGGATTTATTCCTTTGAAACACAGGGAGCCTTCATATGTTCTCATGCTACAGGCTGTCATAAATTAATTTCCTAAAATAGCTACTAACATATTTTCTTAATATAGGTTTGATACTGAACCTGTTTCAATCAAATAAATTGTTCTTGATACAAACGATGTTTATTGACACTCCGCTCTCTTACGACTCAGCTACTCATAAATATGAAATAATTCTCGTGATGTTGTCAAGAAAAAGCTACATCTATAAAGATTCCTACTACACACTCTCTTGTCAAAGCAAATTTTATTTCGTCTGACTGAAGATTCTTCTTTACATCAGAGAAGACCACATAAGGTTGACTGATGTTTCATCACGATATCTACAAGGTAATATGCGAATTTGTCTAGAGATCCACGGGGGAAATCATAAACTTAGTATATTATTGCTGTATTTAGACATTTAAGGAGATGAGATTATGGCAAATAATCAACAGCCACAATTCCATAATGAAAAGCACTGGGAAAATGCTTAGTTATGTTTTGTATTTATATGGCGTCCTGATGTCTGGAGATTACGATATCATACTAAGATTTTAACTGAAAACTGCATTTCGTGTGCGATCAGAATGTGGATGGAGATGGATGGAAAGATGTAAAAATGCATCAACGGATGGGATATGCATGTGAATGAGTGGAAAGAGAGATGGATGGATGCATATATGCCAGGATACATAGAGCATGTGAGTAGTTATTTTAGAACGTTATTTAATTGCATTTTGAAAACCATTCATATATATATATATATATATATATATATATATATATATATATATATATATATATATATATATATATATATATATATATATATATATATATATATATATATATATATATATATATATATATTCAACACGATTTGTCCATCTTCATGCTTTTCGAAACATTCAGTTATTTGTGAGCTGTGTTTAATATGGGATAATGGCTTTAATTGCTGTATTTCAAACATCGAAATCTTTTTTCAACTTAAATCTATCCAGATTGCTTCTATTCATTTTTTGTCTAATATTACATTGCTTCATGTTGACAAATACCTCAAAGGTTATGTTTGCAGTCATCAACCCATAAAGTGATTCAATAGACGTTTATATGACACCTCCCATGCCTCCTAAGACTACATAGACAAACATGGTTCTGAGACTTCCCAACGGTGACTAACAACATTTCTCGTGGAATTACATACACATTACCGTCATATCAAGGAAAATGAAACCTGTTTGATCAAAGCGTCTTCCATAAAAAGAGCAATACTGGTTTAAAATAAAAAAAAGAATCGAAGGGTAATATTACTTAAACTTGCAAATCTATGAATATATATGTAAATATTACAAATCGGATAATTACAAGAATTTATTCAAACTTGTCTCCGCACATATGTTACTACTTTCCATGATGGATACTTTATCTAACTATATGGGGCATGTAGTAGACCAGTAAAGAAGGCCCAGTTGTTACCATGTATAGTCTGTTCCTCACTAGAATGTTGTTTAATATAAGCAACCTGACCCTTCTCCATTACGGTGACCACAGTTACTGAACCTGAGTCGCTGTGAGTAGTTCCTGAAAACACCTTCCCTATCTCCACATTGTTTTTCATGATAAGTAAATTAACATGAGTACTTAAAAGTTTCAAAATGGTTACAGAGAAAATATACAATCCATGGAAAGGAGCTCGGAATCTTCCAGTTGAGGAATCATAGCAGTTTCCCTCATTTACCATGACGTTGTTAAAAATTACCGTCTGTTCAGGAATGTGTGTAGTGTCTTTTGAAAGTGTAGCAGTAAAAGCAATGGAGGCTCTGATAGAGGTCACATTTTCTGAAGAAGCTGAAATAAATTATATAAGTATATGTGAGATGGAAGAAATATTTGCAAATATCCCCTGCAATCTGTTGCGGCTGCAAAAAGGTCTGAATGTAGAACTGGCTTCTTGTCATTAACTGGACATGAAAAATTAACGAACTCTGTTACTACCGTACCTTATCTCTTGGCATGCAAATATTTCAATCCATTTTATTATGTCATATGGTAGAAAGCTATTCGCCTACATTCATTCATTATTTAAGAATCTATAAAGAAATGAACAAGCGAGAATCAAGACTGGCTCCTTATCAAATCTACCATTATCAAGATTGCCTATAAAACTATTCATTAACGCTGCAAAGAAAGGCAAGAAATGGTAATC
Source organism: Potamilus streckersoni (assembly GCA_016746295.1). Taxonomy (NCBI): domain Eukaryota; kingdom Metazoa; phylum Mollusca; class Bivalvia; order Unionida; family Unionidae; genus Potamilus; species Potamilus streckersoni. Next base: position 245,547 of record JAEAOA010001685.1, on the reverse strand, counting down.
GCTTAAAAGAGAAAATTCCGTAAAGAACCAACTATACAAAAATGATAAAAAATGGATACAAAATAATTCAGAATAATAGAGAAAGATTACATAAGGAGCAATATAAATTATGTACCATTGTGGTCTTTGGATATTTGAGAAAATCTCCTTTTAAGCTCTTCAACTTGAACCATCAGAGCTTCAACGTCATTCTCCAAAAGAAGTCTCTTGGCCTTTTCCTCTTCTAGCCGAATACGAACAGCGTCCAGGTCGGCTTTACCCACCTTTTCCAAAAGGATGGCTGTTCCAACGGAGGTACAAATAGTCATTACTAACAGAAGGTGCATTGGAATCATTGCAGCCTTTTAGGAGTTTTCTTATGGCAATATTAGGCGTAATGTGGAGGTGAAGTCAAGTGTTCCTCTATTTATACTGTAGGCTAAATAATGTATGTAACTTTTGACACGCGAGCCTGAATACTCCCGTGCTTATCTGATTTCCCATTAGGCTGATTACATTTTTTGGATGTGTTAGAAATGCATTCTCTAAATTCTTTCCCCGAGAACATTCATTTAGGATAAAGTAGTAATATGGTTTTGAATAAACTGGTGCCCGGCTTTTTAACTTTGTTTTTAAGGATTTTAGGTTTTATTATATCGTTGATATCAATTTATGGTTGATTTCATCTCATCCTATATAATTTATTAGACATATCGCTGTTTTAGCTTAAAGCACATCCAGGATATATCCAAGTATTTATGGAACGATGTGACTTTAGGTTAAATGGGCAGAACCCAATTTTTAAGCATACATTAAGCAGAGTAAGACTAATTTCTTTGGTTGAATGTGCATACTGTCAACATATTATCTTTCGCTTCAGATACTTTTTATAACATTTGTTTAAATACTATTTGTCACATCTGAAATGCAAACAAAGAGGCTTTAATCCATAATTCTATAGGCTCTAATAACAATACAATTTAAATCACAATGCGATCACAATTTAATAATAATAATGAGGACTTTATATGGCGCCTACTCTTTAGAAGCTCCTTGCGCTTTACAACATTTAACAACACTTAAAAAGAATACAATACATATATAATGATATGATTAACAAATACAAACAAACACCACAAAATTAAAAACAGTAAAACATGCTGTAAATTTTGTTAAGTTTAGGATAACTTATAAGGATACCATATTAAGTTTTTATGTCTTTTCTTGCAGTTGAAAGAAATGAGTTTTACGAACGCTCTTGAATGAGATCACTATGTCTTTGTGTCTATGTGCAGTGGGAAAATAGCTCCATGCTGCTTGACTCTGATATGCAAAAAAACGTTTTCCGTATAATTTCAACTTCATAGTGGGAATATTGAGAATACGTGTGTCAGAAGAGGAGCATGAACATCTTGCAGGTGTATACACATGGATGATGTCAGATAGGTATGTTGGACTGGAGCCCGTCAGTGAAACATAGCACAGATGACAAATATTTGGTTTAATTCGGGAATGCCAGTGTAGAATACTTAGCAGCGGAGATTAGTACTCTGTAGTGCTCTAAGGATGATCCGAACAATGTTTTAAACATTTAGAAGTGTCTGAAGTAGATATTCAGATGAACCAGACAAAGTACTAAGGACCACACAAGTGTTTTTGCGGCATTAACTAAAATATACTTGCGCAACTTATGCAGCCTTGCATATTTTCATGATATGTTGATGCAATGAGAGAGTACTGACAAGAGTAACACCAAGGTTTCGTACTGACTGCCTGAATTTAATGTCAGTGTTGCTGAAATGTATTGCCTGAGGTAAAGAATGTGAATGACAATGAATTTTTGTTGTAATTAGAATGGCTTAAGTTTTATCATCACTCATCTGCAGCTTATTACATGTCATCCATGGTTTCACATCGGAAATGCACTTCTCTACGCCTTCGATGGTAGCTTCAACTTCAGCTGTATGGCAAGATTTGAATATTCGGGTGTCATCAGCATACAGTTAGTGAGACACTGGATGATAATCCATGACTTTTGAGAGTGGCTGATTGTATAGAATGAAAAGAATAAGTCAAAGAACAGACTCCTGTGTGGTTATACGCTTGGCCTTCCAAAATATCATGAGTGGACAAACTTTGTTGAAAGAAATATCGATATGTTTCATGAAAACATCATGATATCAATATAATTGCAAGATGCTCCTTTATACCTTTTATTGATTAATACTAACTGAATATTAGGCTCTTTATATAATTGGGACACTGGCAGAAAGTTAACAAATGTTTGAAAATAAAATAGAGTTAGAACTAACACTAGGTCAAGACGTTCATAGATTTAGATGATAGACTGTGCCACTGGTTTGTTAAGTTAAATACATCTGCTGTCCAATTTCTACTACAGTTTTCTTAATTCCTGAGAAACGTTTCCGATATTTTTATTGATAAGAGTGCTCTCTTTGTGTACAAGCAATTTGACTATCTACCTGCTATTGATTTTGTGCATAATGTTCTAGGAATGATATCAGGGGAGTCACTGGACATGTTAAAAAAATGACCAAATTATGTATTTCTCTATTTTTGTATTAACACATTAACCTATATGTGGAAAAAATTATATATTTATATAAGATTGACCGTACCTAAATATATTTCAGATTATACATTACAAGACGGCTGTAAATCTCAATGAAACAGTTCGGTCACCTATTGCACACGTCATGACAAACCCAGATGAGACAAAGAACAAATATTATGAAAACCTGGGACTTCTTATGGCAGAAGTACAAAAGGCAGACATTTGTATCGTCCTGGGTGACTTAAGTCCTAGAGTTTGCACAGATCACCAAACAACATTGAATTCTCATACAGAGGAAATGAACTAAACAAGACCTACGAGTTACAAACACATTTTTTCATCTGCCAAGCTACAACAAGACGTCTATTTGCACTGACACACCAAGCATTAATGTCTTGTTAACTACACCCTCGTCAGGAGAAGAGACAGGCAGGATGTCTTATTGGGGAAAGTCATATTATGCGCAGAATATTAAACGGACCACATGATTTCAATAGCTCAGTATACAGATGCAACCCAGCAGGCAACCGAAAGGCGTGAAAGTCCCCGAAAAGCTCAATGTCTCCAAATAGGATAACGTGAAACATGCACTTGTCGAATAACTTTGCAGCCAACCAGATATAATCGATATGAACTCCGAGAACGTCGAGAGAAACAGGGTATAAATTCAGAGACTATGCTCTAAAATGCATCCAAAACCCTCTTCTATAACAAGTAAACATAAGCACTAGCTTCATGAAAAAGATGCTGACATATAGGAAGACATCTTACACTGACGTGAATAACACGACGAACTTTATAATACCTTGAAGATAATCTACGTGCCCCAATACTGAGTGCCCACAAACTACACTGCCCTCTGGCAACGAAATGATACTTCAAAGATGGATAAAACACTTCAACAATATCTATCAATGAGGTGGTGTTTCAGAACTATGGTCATAAAGCAAAATAACAGAAAGAAGCCAAAACATGATTTTTAAACGTAACAAAATATCTAACTGTGAAGGTTATTAAACAAATTGAAAATGTGAGAGAAACTAATATAATTATGTACTGAATACAGAATAATCCTTCAGTCTTGTGAATATCGCTACACTTGTGCAGCCCCATCAAATCTGGAGCAAGAGCAGAAGCGAATTGCACAGATAGCACAGTAGCGCGAACAGCAAACATTTAAGAACTACAGCACGTCCTCCAATGATCAAGTTAACGCAAGTGTCATCTGCTGTCAAGTGTATCATAGTCACCATTTACCTAGAACGACAATATTGATCTCTAATGGGACAGTATACAGTCAATTGAAATTTGTTTGTTCTAGAATAATGATCTTCGTTCAGTTAGTGTTTACAAGCAATGGTCAGTTTGTACAGTGCTAGCAGCAGAGTTTAGCTTTTTAAATAGATGACCTGTGCGATTTTTAAAGAAAGCAGAACAAAAAGCGTAGCCTACATAAATCTGAAAATTTGAGTTTCATTAGCTATTTTCATTTTAAAGTTTAAAATGCATTTCGTTGGAGAAAACATCGAATATTTACACCAAAAGTAATTTCATATAGCTTCCATTATCCATTCTAAAAAGCAATGATCCTTTAATATGCTAATACGCAAATAAAAATAGTCATGATTAAGGGCGTTATTATTATTATTATTATTATTATTATTATTATTATTATTATTATTAGAAGTAGTAGTAGTAGTAGTAGTAGTAGTAGTAGTAGTAGTAGTAGTAGGAGTAGTATTTGTATTAGTATTTTCATTGATATAGAGATAAAGCAGAATGAAAGAAAAAAGGATGATGGTGATACGGATGAGCTGGATATATAAAGGGTTGATGGAAACAGAAATAAATACAAAGGGTGTTAGTAATTAGACGGATTCTTCCCCTTCGTGAGATATCTTGTGCTCTTTATGGATTTAAACAGAAATCATGGATTCATTAGAATTTCATTTTGCCGTCGCTTAAAGCTTCTATACGCAAACATTTGGAGAATATAACGGTTCTTTCTTCTGCATCTAGATGTAGTCAAGAACCACAACACTTGTTCGAATTGATTTATATGTTTCTCTTCCATTTTTCATTTATTTCTTATGTTGGATTAAAGATAATCAACATATGTATATTACTTCAGTTGTTTGAAATATGATCAGTACAAAAATATGTATAAATATATAGAGTTGCTAGTATACAGTAAAATCATTCTTGTCATCTGCACCATTGGTAAGTTTAAAATATTCAGGTATGCAGGTATAACATTAAACCTCTTTTATGTTGTTCAATATGTTGTGATACTTAAGGATTGACTGTTTACTTTTTGTAATTATACGCTTTAGGAACCGAGAAAACGCGGTGCACAACGTTTGCATTGCACTCTTTCGATTCATACGTCGTTGAATTTTAAAAATATAAACAGTCTGCACATAGAATTAAACATAACAGCATAAGAAACTAAATAAACTCAGTTTCATATTATTCTCTCTAAAAAAACAAAGTCTTAAATTCATTCATCAGGCGCAACAGTACAGAACATTGAAGATTCATTATATATATATATATATATATATATATATATATATATATATATATATATATATATATATATATATATATATATATATATATATATATATATATATATATATATATATGAGTGTGTGGTGGTTACAGAGAGAGTGTATGTGTGTGAGAGAATGTTTGTAGCAAATCAGACTAAAGCGTTGTATTTTTAAGTCACGCTCATTTCTCATTTGAAGACAAGGCTAATAATTCAGTTACAAAAATCAAAATACAAACGTGTATGATAAAAATAATCGTCCACAAAGACTGTTTCGTTCATTTTATAATTCATTTTCATCATTGTTTAGAACTGTATAGAAATCGCCGTGTAAAATGTTTTTTTTTTCGCACGGTCCCGTCATGTCTTGAGATCGAGATATATAAGCAGGTGATGTTTATTTATTCATTTATTTCATCTGTAGCAATTGCAAAGATATATCATTTATATGTAAGTAGACTATACAGGCTTTTATATAATACAATTTCTAATATCTAATGTATTAAGCGTTTGCGTAAACCTATTCGTTTAAAACGTTAGGCTCCCAATGCAAAGTGTGTGGGTTCGATTCCATCTGTGATAAAAAAAAAATATTTTTCTCATCAAGATATATGAGTAGGTGATGTTAATGTATTCATTCAATGAGTAATTTACTTCTTTACTTCTAGCATTAGCGTATATATATATATATATATATATATATATATATATATATATATATATATATATATATATATATATATATATATATATATTGGAAAAAGGTATAGTATTTGGTTCATAATTAAAATCTCAGGTATTGAGGTTGAGTGATCCTGTATTCTAACTGTAGTCATCATTGAGTATTATGTACAGAAAAGTATTGCAGGTTGGCGTGGCGTAAAAGTGGGTCTAATTTATCTAAGCGATAATGATATAAAAGGGGGCACTAGTTGTGAAAAAGACAGAACCTGACCAAAGCGAAATTTAAAAATTGCAGGATCATTTTGACGTTGGAAAATTTTAATAAATAAAAGGAAAACTGTCATCAGGTCACATTCCTGCACTTTCATTTTCATCGGTATTTAAACTACTCTCCAGTTTTGAACCACCCATTTAAAAACAACAACAACAACGTATTATGAATATAAATAAATTTAAAATTTGGCATTCTTTAACATTAATGAAGCTCCGAAGATGTTGTTCATGTTTCAATAAGTTGTGTTCATATTATTACCATTGTACAAGGGACACGTGTAATTTAACACATTAAATGAATTAAACTCACTTATATCTTCAATGCCCGCAGATACTGAAACAGAACATGGAACAACTAGAGATTAGCAAGCTTCACAAATAGAAGACTGTGTAAGAGTGGAAATTGATTAATTCCTGGGGCCACGTTTGTATCGGAGGACGTAGTACCCTGCTTCTGCGTTCTATAGCGTCAAGGTCATTTAAGATACACCAAAAATGGGTGGTATTACAGAAAAGTAGACAGACGTCGCTCTACAAAGATAACAAATAATCTAGAGTTTCTACCTGCATTACTAAATACAATGTGGAAAACGTATTTTAGACCCGATTTTTTGCACCAAATATTATCTCGTTGTCGGATCGGATTGTGTGTTTGGATTTTAGTCTTTTGGTCTCAGATCTAAGGTAGACAGGTCTAAACTGCGCACAGATAGAGAAACCTTTGCAATTAGTAGGATAAATTGGGGATTTCAAGTAAAGTGTGGCAAAGGCACACAAATAATTAGTTCAATAAGCAATAAAAAAACTAAAACACCATGCCTAAGCCAAAAATAAATTTATAAAGAAATCTATTTCTAACACAACTACGCATCAGGCTATCTCTTGGAAGCAGGATGTTTTGGATGCATTCAGAAGCAGCCCGCTAAATGTGTTTTCTACTCGCATTTAAGGCTCAAACGACAAAAATCTCGAGGGGAAAGAGTTAACTATATTTAAAAACAGAGTAGGATAAAATTATAGATCTCCTCGGTACACTATGCAAGTATTTCTTTGTTTGCCAATATTATTCAGATTCCATTTATATTAAACACGTGCCCAAAATGACAAGGCCGGTCAGTGTGTTTGTGTGTGTGTGTATGTGTGTGTGTGATTTTGCATTTTTAACGTAGCTTTAACAATTGTTCAGTTATATCGATACGATGTGTGCAATATGATAGTCGATAGCGATGTCTACCACTGGGGCATGATGTAGTATCATGCCCTACCCAGTCATGTTATCCTGATATCAAGACTCCCAGTCCTAACACTAACCTCTTAATGCTGAACACTTAGTGAGGCAGCTGTTAGTACCATTTTTATAAGTCTTTGGTATGACGCAACCGGGGATCGAACACGCGACCCCCCTAACCCGAGGCGGACTCTCTAACTACTAGGACACGGCAGTAGTCAGGCAAGGCCTGTATCAAAGATGCTTGAAGTGCACACACAGAGGATCAGTGACTGTTTAACATCCAAATATTTAACACGTTGCATCACTTAGTCAAAGCAAAGAACGAATTGTTGAACACAACAATAACTGTTACATCATTGAAAGCTTGCAACATTTATGTATCCAATTTTGCCGTAAAAACAATGTATATTTTGTCTTTCTTTACCTAGAGTTTAGCAAAGAGTATGCAATATGCTTAGGGAACTTTGCTGATTAAATATTAGCTAAAGGACTATTCAAGTCATGGATTTGAAGTATCAATTTTCAATTAATGGATTACTGTAAGGATTTACACAATGAGTTATCCACATATTTAACTTTGCATTTTGTTTATACACAATCTCCCAATTTTATAGGTGATAGTAGTGCGATTTATATAAGCTTTACACTCCCACAAACGCATAAAAGTACATCACAATACTAAAAGATTGATCATACAGAATTGTCTCCAGTCAATTGAAAGCATTACTTAATCAATGAAGTTCTTACAAAATCTCTTTTCTCAAAAATTATATATGATTTTTTAAAACTGATTTAAGTTCTTACAGCTGTTTAGAATTTAACAGTTTTGTTATGAGCAGCGAAACATTAAATATATGAACTAGCTGTGCTAACACTTGATATTACTGACAATAATAAAATAATACTTTCTTAAATACTCTTTATTTATATAATACTATTATTACGATAATCGGATGCATTCTGGATTTAGGGGAGTTTCTCCACAGGGAGCCTGGTAATCCAAGTAAGATTTTTCTTCTCTTTTGCGTCGAGCCATTGTCTTCAGAAACGATTGGTCTTTCTTCTACAACTTTTTTTGAGAGAATGTATATATATATATATATATATATATATATATATATATATATATATATATATATATATATATATATATATATATATATATATATATATATATATATATATATATATATATATATATATATTTTCTAACGTGTATGTCATGTATGTTTCCTGTCCCAAAAATCACATGTATTTGGGGAGAATCTTATTTGCTGTTTAATTTGCAACCTTTTACGTATCTGCAAAATGGAAACTAACAATGTCACTTTATCAAAACCGTATAACGGTAGATACCTCTCTTCTCAGTTGCATACAAAATCTTCGGTTCAACCGTACATAAACATCAACACTGTCTTAACGAAGACACCGCCGCCGGTCTGAATGAGAAACATTCGCTACAACAGCTGGAGGGCAGCCTAGTGAAAACTAGAGAGTTGCAGGACTCAAGCATCATGGATGACCTAAAAGACATATGAGATTCTGTTTTGTACAAATGGAAATGCGAAGAACATATATTATAGTTTGAAGACAATTTATACCATCTATTACTGAATTCGGACAGTACCACACCATCCACTTACAAGGTAACGGTACTTAAAAGATTGGCAAAACACCTCAACAACATCCTCAGTCAATAATCATATATAAGTGAGGTAGCAATAGATGGACGGTCCCAAGTGGAAACCAACATATCACTTGTTGTTCCTCCAAATCTGACTGAAACTGAAGAATCAATTTACCTTTTGTGAAACGGCAAAGGATATGAAGCAGATGCTATACCAGCTGAAGTCTACAAAATCGGTACAGAAACTGAATGAATTCCTCCAGTCAACATGGACTCAGATGGATATACCTTATAAGTATAAGCACGCATCCATTATCCACTCGTACAAGAGGAAAGGAAACAGACTTTTCTGCGACAAGCATCGAAGTATATACTTACTTTTAGTAGCCCACATACACTAGGAGTACAAGGTTTTTGCAGCCATTGTCGACTTGTACAAGCAGAAAGACAAATAGATATTCCTGCGACAAGCTTCGGACAGCTAATCGTTTTCAATAGCTGCAAAATCCTTGCCATAATTCTGATGAATCGCATTGAATGTCATACCGATCAATGGGTCCTGCCTTAGAGTCAGTGTGGTTACAGGAAAAGAGGAAGAACCACATTAATAGTGGTATCTTGCTCCTTGAGAAATGCAACGACTTTCGTCAACCAGACAAATGTCCTGAACACAGTCAGCAGTGGGGGTCGCCTGGTAGATCATGGCAGAGTCTGGTTGACTTGACAAATTCTTCGTGATGGTTCCATAACTTTATGATGGCATGCTCGATGTAACTATGACAAGGAAAAGGACATCCGTTTTCAGACTGCGGCCGTGTGAAGACGAACTTAGAGAAAGGGACTGGCTCTGATCTATTTGCTGACAACTAATCATTGAATTCCAAAATCAGAGTCTGCCATGCAAAAGAGTATCGAACGGTTAAATACATACATACATACATACATACATGCATACATACATACATACATACATACATACATACATACATACATACATACATACATACATACATACATACATACATACATACATACATACATACATACATACATACATACATACATACATACATACATACATACATACATACATACATACATACATACATACATACATACATACATACATACATACATACATACATACATACATACATACATACATACATTGCTTTCAGATTGCATCATTACAAGATTACGTTTTAGTGCATTCTAATACTTGCTAGGAAACAGAACATTTTTATATGTGTGGTATGTCCGACAATTCGCTTGTGTAAGAGCAACTTCGGTCTTGTAATAGTATTGACCTTAATTTTGTATTACTGTCCTCAACTGACGAAGCTAACATATGGCCATGAAAATGGTTCCTGTTTAAGGGAGGAGAGTAGTATAGGAAAAGAAGAGTTTCAGCTCATCCCCTATTTTTTGCCCCTCCAAACAAATACAAACTATATCTTAAACTATCCCCAACCCCCTTTTTTACAAAAGTATTAGTAAGGCTTTTAGCTCACCCCCTTCTCTGTTATTACAGTGTTAGATAATATCATGTATAGGATTGGTATCCAGGTAAGCTTCATTATACTATCCAGGTAAGTTAACGAAAGCTCAGTCATTATATCACAAAAGGTGATTTTACAAACAATAGGTGCAGGCAGGTGTTTTTGTATTGTTCTGAATCATCCAGGTAAGCTCGCGTCATACAGAGGTTGTGAAACACTGAAATCTCATAAAATTCACACCTGATCTCCCGTGTATAAAAGACCTCTAGATTTTTAATTATGCAATACAGCCGACAGACGGTGAATCAAGTAGAACGTGAGAAAGTTAAGTGATATTATTTTATACCTCATGTTTCATTAGATTTTACTACTTTTAAATTTTTCAAACATTATTTCTTTAGTTTAGATAAACTTTCAGTCGGAAAAGATAAGATCTATCAGCTTAGCCTCTCTCTATATTTTACAGGTGAATGTTAGTCATCGGTTTACCTGGATTTTATACTGCAGTTTACAGGAAGTGAAACAAGGATGTTATTACCTTACACGTGATCACCTGTGTGTAGATTCTTAGTGCGCATTAGAGCGTGGCGATTTCAGTTAGCAACATATGCAGCACGGAAATTAAACTACGCATTAGAACGAAAATGATGAAGGTAAGTGATATTATATCTTAAGTTTAGATTAAAGTTTACGTTATAAAATATTTTTTTTGATAATTTGTTTCATACTTGCTAACCCTCATTGGTAGAATGTCTGTTAACATATTGTCAATAATGCGAAATTCATGTATTAAATCATCCATATTATATTTGACTCCTCGTAGGTAAGACCGGATCTAATCAAGTAGTTTCTTGTAAGTTATAATAGATGTTAAACATCCATGCTTCTTTATGAAAACTCTTGGTTCCACTTTTTTTACACGCTGCTGTAAGTGAAACACCAATACCGGATATAATTAACAAAAATGGATTTAATGATACCCCACTTGAAATTATACCAGAACTGGTCATTAACAAGAGTAGATATGATATTACTCGAAGGATCTTGTTGTAGTATTTGTAACATTTTTTACGCACCAAAGTTTTTGTGATAATATTTGTAGTATTGTATTATTGCGTCCACATCCTGTACTGGAATATCTTTTGAAATATGATTGAAATCAACTATACTTCTTTTCATTATAATATTTGTTTACATAATCCCCAGGCTTGGTAGTGGTAGGTACTTATAATGTTTCAGCTATAAATTCCAAACACCAATGATAACCGGCTTCGACTAGAATTGTGTTAACCTGTTCAAGTATAAATTTTTCTTCAAAACCTTTAAGTATTACTATACATACTGTTCCAGAAGTCGTATCCAAATTATTACGCAATGGAGATCTGGTTAATATTTTAAAATTTTCAATGCTAATCACTGACAATCTATACATACCAGCAACTTCTGCAGTGTATTTGATAGAATTATTTTGCCTTGTCCATGTAAAAAGACCCAGAAGCAACAAAATACACAATATTTTTAATCTGTTTGTGAGAAATTTCACTAATATTATCATTGAGTTTTGTGTTTATGTTTCTGCGAAAACTTGTAAACGTACTCACTTGACTGTTAAACTCATTTTTGAGCGCTGTTATTTCATTACTGATTGGAACATCCTGATCATTGACGTATTTCTTAGTGGCAGCGTCACCGTCTTCAGTTGGGTTTCCAAGATCTGTAATCTTGTTTTGTTTCATAACAATATTCCCACTTGGATTCTGTACAACTACATCTGACAATTTTACATTACTCGTCTTTAATCGTCCTTCTTTGTCCTGGAAAATGACGACTTCATTTGGATCTACACTGGCAACATTTAGTAAATTTTTGATTTCCTTTTTGAGCTGATCAAGAGTTGCATACTTGGATAAATCACCTTGATAACCTTCTGTGGATAAATCTACTCATAGTTTTCCAAATTTTGTATAGTAGCTCATTATTTACTGTCTTACATAAAATTATCAACACTAGTTTAATATCATACAAAATGGCAAAATCGTAGATATTAAACTTTGATACAGAGAGACTGGTAAAGCACAAACATAACAATGAACTTCCTGATTGTCATTATCTCATTGTTGGGCGAACTGGATCAGGGAAAACAAATTTGCTTATGAACTTGCTTCTTGGTGATAATTTTAACTATGACAGAGTATTAAGCGAGTATAATAATAAGCTTCGTGATGATCTTAAAGCTGGTGAAGATTTGTTTTATAATTAGGCAGCCAGATGATCTTCTTCCAGTTAATCAATTTGATGCAGATGAACACAAGATAGTAGTTTTTGACGATATTCCGCTAAATAACATGGAGATGGACAAAATAAGATCGTATTTCTCACTGTCACGTAACAAACAGTGTAATTCTGTTTATCTTGCTCAAGGTTTTTATAATGTTGACAGATTTATTAGGCGAAATACGGGTTGTTTTATATTATTTCCAGGACTGGACAATGTTGACGTTAGAAATATTGCAAGCGAGCAATGCGGTGGCGTGATAAAAGATAAGTTTATTGAACTTTACCCTAATGCTACAAAAGATAAATACAACATTTTGTTATTTGATAAACTTACACATGATCCAACTAAAATGTTTCGCTGTTTTATTAACAGTTACTTACAGTAAGGGGTTTCAATTTTATAAAATTTATAATAATAATAATGGACAAACGAGCAAGATAAAGAAAAATATAGAAGATCTAAAAGAAACTTTCTCAATCTCAGGCATCGCTTAGGCAAAAAGTACAACAAGCAAGAGGTGGACAAGTAACTGCTACAGAAGCAACAGCTACAATTTTCAAACCAGTTACTGAAGCACTATTAGGTATACAACCTGAAGCTAAAGCACTATCAGAAAAAGAACTTAAACAACTGCAAGAAAAAGGGTTGGTTGGAATTGTTAAAGAACAACAAGAAGCAGCTGCTGCAAAAATTGTTACTAGATCTGATGAATAAAAAAGAAAACTAACTGAAGCGCTTACAGCAAATATAGCTGATCCCACTGCTAGACAAGCTGAAACAGATCGCTTGATAAACAATCCGCTTGAACTTGAGCGAAGATTAGCAGAGTTAACAACACTAGGAATAAAAAATATTATGACAAACTTATCAGGAGAAATAAAAGATATCAAAGAGGAGCAAAAAAGAGTTGGTGAGCTTACTGTAAAGTTTATGGAGGTTGGAGATCAAAGACTTCATATTATAGAAAGAGCAAATAATAAGATAGATCCTAGATAGTATGATGATTTTTTAGAGAAAGAAAATATAAGAGATAGTGATAATATAAACAATTGTGTTGATGCAGAATATCAAGCATTACTCGATAAATTAGATGTAATATTTAAAGACGGAGCTGGTGCTAAAGATGAATTAAACATGGTTACAGAATATGATAATATGTATCCACTTTATGATAGAATGAGGATTTTTTGGAAATATATTTACTAAAGTTATTGAAAATGGTCCGGGTATAGCGCGTAATGCTGTTCCAATTGCTATTGACGCGGGTAAAGCTTTTGCAACTGGAGCTGCATCTGCCGCTGGGACTGCAGTGGGACAAAAAATAGCTGACAAAATAAAAGTTGATGCACCGACTGCATCTGAAATAAAACAAGCTATCTCAGAAATCGCTCCAACAAAAAAACTCAGCGAGCTATGATAACAACAACAAAAAAATTATTATCACCAAAGGGCGAGCACATCATGCAAAATATAATATATAAAGTAACAGTGCCGTAATAAAATTTTATATCATCTAATAAAATAAAATATCGGTTAAAAATTATCTCGAGTTAACAGAAACTTATGATATCGACAACGCTGTGACAGAATTTGAACATGTTTAGTATCTCGATGAGAATTCTAACCAACCAAATAAAGCTGGTATCAGTACCTTTAACACCAGAGACGATGATGTATTTCTACTGCCACATAAGGTTATATTAGAAGTTCGCGGTCAGATTATGACAGTAGCCAATCCGCCTGCCGCAATTGCATTTGGAGCAGAAGTAGCTCTTATAAATAACGACTGGAGTTTATTCAAAAGTGCTAGATATCAACTGGCCAATCAAACTATATAAGATATTTCAGGACATCTACAAGTTGCAAGTACAATTTTAAATATTATTTCGTTTTCCGACGATTACTCGAGATCAACAGCAACGAACATGATGTGGTTTAAAGATACTGGACGGGGTATAGCTGAATTAACTGAATTTTTAAAGAGAGGCGCTATAGTACATGGAGCTAATGCTGATGAAAATGTTGGAATTGTTAGAAATTTTCTCATTACTAAAGCTGCTGCTCTAGATATTGCTGCACCTGCTGCATTGGCTAACGCAGACGCTACAAGAGTTTCTCTTACAGCAGCTTTTAATAATCTAAATATAACACCACCAGCTGCAGATGCAAACGGTACTGCGATGTTAAATTTACTTCTTAACACACTTGACGTGAGAAATCCACGTTATAACGAAGGTTTTGCTAGGCGATGATGCTTCCGCTAAGCATGATTTTCGGCTTTTGTCGCGACCATGATAAATTATTTCGCGGAGTTAAACATATGCTTATTTTAGATCGAGCAGAACAAAACGATTGCTTGTTTAGATCTGTAGGGGTTGATCATAAACAAACTTGTTTTGTGGATGCCACGTATAATACCGTCGATCACTAAAATGTCAGAAATAAATAGCACACTTGATAAGCATACAAACAATTTATTTTAAGCAGCATAAAATATATCAGACAGCGGTTCCAAATACTACCGACTACACGTTGCGGGTCACAACATCAAGCGAACAACTGCCGAGACAAATATTTGTCGTATTTCAACAACACGCCCGACGAGGTAACCAACAACAAAATAATGCACTGTTTGACCACGCTGATATCAGACGAATATACGATAGACTAAATTCAAAGCAATATCCAGAACGAACGATAGAATGCAATTTTGCTGATGACGCTAATAAAAATATTTCTCGAACATACATATATCTGCTGGACGCAATGCAAAAGTATCAAGATGTTGAAGATGGAACTCAGATATCAGCAGAGGAATTTCGTACCCTTTATCCCATATTTCATTTTGAAGTTAGTAAACATAACGAGCGAAATGTAGACAGCACAGCGGATATTGAAATCACCTGGACACTTTTAGAGGTTCCAGTAGCACCGTTGTACGTATATGCATTAGTGATTAGTAATAGATTATCACGGTATATTCTATTGGAGGTAAAATGACTGTTCAAGTTTAATCTACAGTTGTTATATAACATGGCAAAATATATTGTAAAAGAAGTATATTTAACCGATGGCCAAGTTAAAAAATTAGTAGCTGCCATTGCAAAGCGAGAACAGGTATCATTAGAAAATCAATCCTAATATTTCTGATTGTGTTTTAAGAAATTAATTCTAACAAAAATCAAGTGAAGAAGTATGATCGTAAAAAAAACTTTTATTTTAAATGTTAGTGCTGCACAAATGACAGCGATGGCAAACGATATTGTCGTTAAAGGTGGTTTTCTTGGTCCGGCGTTATCAGTATTAATTAGCACAATAATACCTAAAGTTTTGCCGGTGTAGGGAACATTAGGATTAGCAGCAATGTTAGGAGCAGTCAATGGCGCAACAAAGAAAGCTGTTGAGGGTAATGGTATCATTCGTGGAAGTGGAAAAAAAAATTGTAAATTTATGTAAATGATATATTATAATGCCACAACGGAAAAAGAAATCGTCAACAACAAAATCGCCAGCAAAAAAAAGAAAACAAAAAAAGAAAACAACAAAATCGCCAACACCAAAATGCAATCAAACAAAAAAGGAGGAATTATTCCGTTCGCTCCACTTTTGGCGGGACTAGAGGGAAGTCTGCTGCCAAATTTTTTAGGAATCGGACGTGGCCCAACATTACCAGGAACACGACCACCCCGTTGAGTAATTTTGATATAATCGATAAGTTAAAAGCAGTTCCTGAATTTCACGGAGTTCATTCTAAAGATGAACTCGCAGTAATAAAATCGCCGTCCGCTGTATGTTCGTGTGTGATTAATATACAAGATTTAAATGACGGATCCGGTACGCATTGGGTAGCAGTTTATAACAATACTTATTTCGACTCGTTTGGACTTCCTCCAAGCGATGTAATAAAATGTATATGAACAAAAAATATAAAAAGGTATATTATTTGTCAACTCAACTCCAACCTGTTGGAACGTCTGCTTGCGGATATTATTGTATAATGTTTATCCGACAGACGAGCAGAAATCTCAATTTTTTAAAATTTATTTTACAGTTTGACAAGCAACCTTCTCACGCTAATGATGAGATTGCAATTAATTTTATCTAACTTAAAAATATAATAATGTCAACATATTGTCTCAAGTGTAGAACTAAAACAGAAAATATGAATGAAAC
This sequence comes from Potamilus streckersoni, assembly GCA_016746295.1. Taxonomy (NCBI): domain Eukaryota; kingdom Metazoa; phylum Mollusca; class Bivalvia; order Unionida; family Unionidae; genus Potamilus; species Potamilus streckersoni. Next base: position 228,674 of record JAEAOA010001685.1, on the reverse strand, counting down.
AACAGAAAACAAAAAAAAACAACAGGATGATGTTAAAAAGTATTTGTGCAATCTGCGGAAAAAGAAAAACTAAGTTTTTAAAGAAAACGTCCCCAGCGACAGTGTCGTCAGCGCAAAATTCGCTAGGATCTGGTTGTCCTGATATCATTTTAGTAGACGACTAAAAATATGGAATGATATGCAACTGCGATTCTGACAGAGATTTGTGTCTTGAGCAAAATAAAATTGTCGCATACTGTCAATGTTGTAACAACAGAGAAATAATAGGTACAGTTATAGATATACACAAAATTATTGGAAAATTACCAAAACAAAAAGGCGGTTGGACATTGCCTGGTCATCGTTATACAGGACCTTACAATCCGCTAGATCAAAAACTAGTGAAAACGAAAATCCGTTGCCAGGACAAGAGCCTTATAATCAACTGGATGCAATAGCAATGCGTCATGATATATGTTATCGTGATCATGAAAACTCGAAAGCAGATTGTGATAAAGTAATTTTAGACGAATTATGTGATATGGAGCCAACAAATCTACAAGAACGATTTGATAGAAGATTTGTTCAGGGAATGATTGGAGCAAAATATAAACTTGGACTTTGAAAAAATGTATACGATGATCTTGCAGTCGAACTACACAGACCTAAAAAAAAAGTTCCCACGACATAAAGTTGTCGCAAACGCTGTAGATGATATCTGGGCAATAGATTTGGTGGATGTATCCAATCTGGCTCAGTTTAACGTTGGCGCTGATGGTGCACCAAAAAGGTATTTGTTTAACGTTATAGACGATTTTAGTAAATACGCTTTCAGTGTACCTATTTCGGATAAGACAGGGACTTCAACGACTGATGCGCTAAAACAAATAATAACGAGTACATAACGAAAACCAAATAAAGTCTAGACTGATCACAGACCCGAGTTTTTTAACAAAAAGTTTGAGCAGTTTCTAGAACAAAATAATATAAAAAAAAATACGTTACAGGAAACGAAAGTAAAAGCGTTGTTGTCGAGAGATTTAATCGCACGCTAAACGAAAAAATACACAAGCATATGACAGCTAAAAACACCAACAGATACATCGATGACCTTTCTCAAATCGTAGGTGAATATAATAACACGAAACACCGAACCATCAAATTGTCACCCAATAACGCGATTAAAAATCCGATATTAGCAAATAAAAACATGTACCGCAGACATAAATTTAAGGTTGGTGATATAGTTAGAATTTCTTTGATAAAAAAGTTATTTGCAAAAGGATTTACTCCAAACTGGAGCGAAGAAGTGTTTGTGATTGATAAAGTTCTTTTAACAATACCTGTAACGTACGCTTTATAAGATCTGGCAGGGGAACCTATTGTAGGTAGTTTTTACGAACAAGAACTACAGAAAACTGAGCAGGATGTCTTCGTTATTGAAAAATTGATTAGGAAAAAAGGAGATAAAAGTTTAGTCAAATGGCGTGGGTATAGCGATAAATTTAACAGTTGGATCCCATCCAAACAAATTATGATATAATGCTATTATAAATTAACTCATACTTTTGTTTGACAGATTTACATTTTACAGGTTTACATAACGATATTAGATATTGTCTGCGATCGTCAGAGATCGTCATTAGATTAAAGAGTTTGACAAATATGAAATCGAATTTGATATCTTTCTGTCGGCCTGGAATTCTGATGTTTAGAAAAGGTCTGATTAGCTGCCAAAACAGTTGTTGTTCGGCGACGGTAAAATTAGATTTCATTATTTTTTTTTTGCAAAGTGACACTTGACATTATATCGTTCAGTTGTTGGTCTGCTATAATTAAATCTGTCAGCAATAGTGGCTATTTCACCATCATCATCAGATTTGTTGTTATACAAAACATCATCTTCACTGTAACCAACAGATTTGTCTACGAAATCTTTAGAAAATGTAATACTATGCGTGGCCTTATTGCTAGCTACCTTATCAGTAGTATCTTCTTCGTATAATTCAGCGAGTCGTTTCATCAAGTCCATTATTGTAATATTTTTATCTAAATTATTGTGATAAGATGACTGACGAGATCAAATATCACCAAAAAGTTAATATATTAAATTACAAGGAACTAGCCGAAGCGGTAAGAAATTTTTTTCGGGTTATAGTGCATATTCTGTTGATGTTATTGTAATGCAAGGTGATTCTCATAAAATATTGCTAACAGAAGCAGAAAAAAATAAAATTAATGAAAGTGCAGTAACGACGCTAAGTTGATTGCGATGATATCATAGCATTTGCTCATCATTGCGTGACTAAAACCGAGCTATCAAATATTATTGATCATCATATCTAAAAACAATCCTGGCATCGTATTTGCTTGAAAAAGTTGATTTTATTACTCCATCAGCTATAAATTTTATGACTGTGGGATTTATCTTATAATGCTTTGCTGCAGCTGAAATCGATTTGAATTTGATCTCCTAGTCCGCTTCGAGGTTTAACGAAACAACGGGTTTTCCTGGACGTATCCTTTTTCACATTTTCCTGTTGCGTCACTAGTTCTAGATTTTCCAATCGATTGTCTGTTTTTATGTTATTGATGTGATAAATAACCAGACCATCGGGAATAGATCCGTTGAACACCTCGTAAACAAACCTATGACCAAGATAACAAACTTAATTTGTCGCTGTTTTCCTAACAGTTACCCTGATATATCCCATATTTCTCATAGTACCAAGAATTTGTTTAGTTTTTATGTTTCTAATAATACCGCGATCGTTAGACTCATATAAATCAAAGATCGGATGCGGCTGAAACTCATCTTGTAAGGATAAGTTTTCAATGTTATCATCAGTGACTGCACAGTTCACATGATATACACGCAGTCCCTTTGGAATGTAATCTCAAAACAATGTGTAAATAAAATCTTTTCTAAGCATTGCAATCCTCTCGGTATTATCTCCCTTTATACTAAACTGATAACCTGCTGACGTTAATTTGCCAACAAATATTCCAGTTTTGATGTTAATGACTGAACTTAATGCATTTCCAGCGTATAAGTTGTACTTTGGGTGAACGTGATATACCTCTTGCTCACGTGCGCTTGTCAGATATGCTGTCATTATACTATAGGTGATTTTGTATAACTCTAATTGTTGTTTAGCGCATGCGCAGTGTGAGGTAAATTATCAATTAGATATAAGACTATAGAATAGCAATGTCGACATTGTATGATATAGCCAAGAAGAGCATTATAGGAGAACCTGATAAAATAGCCAATGCTTTTGCAGGTCTTGACAATGGTTATCGGTTTGATAATCAAATCGTGCTAGTAAATTTTACTGCAACAAAACTTTACCACTTGCTACAGACAACTGTAAAACGTGAGCTCGACAAACACAAAAGTATAAGATTATTAGTACAATATCAAGCTGTATTTACAAAGCTACATGTAACGAAAGAATCAACTGAAAAGGAAATTGCAGATCTTTATATGAACGGACAATCAAGACGTGTTTTGCTTGAGACTGATCTTTTATCACTATCTGATGGAATACATCAAGAAATTTGGAAAAAAATAGAGGAATTGTCTGAATTAGGTTCGGGTTGGAAGTTTGAAATGATCAAAGAAATTTTGTTTCACACGATGAAATATGACTCATTACGCGGTAGTTCGTACATCGACCTGCCACCAAAAATAAAAAATAAATGATATTGTATAAACATAAAAAACGTAGATAACAAATGTTTCCAATGGGCTGTTCTTTCCGCGCTATTTCCAACAGAAAACAAACGCTACTGGTGTTGAGAAGTATATCAATCACGTGTCAAGATTAAATTTTAAAGATATTAACTTTCCAGTGGCAGAAAATCAAACACCAAAATTTGAAAAGCAAAACAATGTTTCGATTAACGTTTTCGGACTAGATGAAAAGGAGGACGTATATCCGAGACATATTTCAGAAAAAGCTTCACAATCGACTATAAATTTACTGTTTAATAAAAATCATTACGTTTGGATTAAAAACTTTAACGGACTAGTTGGTAAACAGTATAATAAGAATAAGAACAAAAAGTTCTTTTGTTACCGCTGCTTGCATGGCTGTACAAACAATGAAACATTACAAAAGCATTTGCAGTACTGTAGTGATGTACAAAGAATAACAATGCCATCTTAAAAAGATAGTGTGTTACAGTTTGTCTATCATAATCACAAACTAAAAATTCCTTTCGTCATATACGTTGATTTCGAATACTTACTACAACCTGTACTTGGCGTAGAAAATACTCCTAATCAATCGAGTACAAAAAAATTTCAAAATCATGTTCCATGTAGAGTAGTGTATAAGGTAGCTTCTTGTACTGAATCTAGATTATCTAAACCAATCAAATTATATCTTGGTAAAAATCCAGCTGTCTGGCTTCTCAATCAGTTGATTAACGAAGTTGATAATATTACTTATCGTTTGAAAAGAGTAACGCCAATAATTAAATTAACACCTCAACTAGAATCCGATCACGAGCAAACAGAAATTTGTCATATTTGTGAAAAGTTTTGATACTGACAATGTCAGGACTGACAAAAAAGTAAATGACCATTGCCATTTGACCGGATAGTACCGTGGAGCGGCTCATGATCAGTGTAATTTAAAATTTCATGCTCCAGATTTTATTCCAATTATTCTTCACAACTTTTGAGGATATAATAGTCACATTATCGTGGAAGCTTTTGGTGATCCTGAAAAAAAGCTCGTCTAAAACTCGATAACGTCATCAAATGCATTCCAAATATTTTTGAAAAGTACATGTCAGTTACGCTAGGTAAATTGCGTTTCATTGACAGCCTGCAGTTTATGGCAGCATCGTTAGATGAGCTAGTAAAAGGTTGTAGTAAATTTGATAACCTAAGAGACTGTTTTGGAGATCAATTTAATCTACTAGCTAAAAACGGATTATTTCCGTATGAATATCTCAACGATTGGAGTAAATTTGATGAAACATCTTTACCTGACAAAGACAAATTTTACTCTCAACTGAAAAATGAAAATATAACCGATGACGAGTACAAGTATGCACAAAATATCTGGAAAGAATTTGATTGTGAGACGTTTGGTGATTATCATGACTTGTATTTGAAAACTGACGTGTTATTATTAGCAGATGTTTTTGAAAGTTTTCGAGAAGTGAGTTATAATAATTATGGACTAGATCCTTGCTGGTATTATTCTGCCCCTGGGTTGTCATGGGATGCTCTGCTAAAGTTGATTAAGGTAAGGTTAGAATTACTGACTGACGTCGATATGTTGAATTTTATCGAAAAAGGTATCAGAGCGGTATTAGCGTGATAACGAAAAAATATGCTGAAGCAAATAACAAAGATTTGAAAAAGTAATAACCCTGAGCTCCCTTCGAAGTATATAGTTTATCTAGATTGTAACAACTTGTACGATGGTTCAATGATAGAACCAATGCCTCTTGGTGGATTTCACTGGATCATAACTGATCGATTTCTACCGGAGACAGAAAAAAAAATACCCGAAGATGTTTCATATTTCGTTGAAGTTGATCTTGATTATCCAAATTCGCTACACAAATTGCATAACGATTACCCTTTCTGCGCGGAATCGATGGTTATAGATTATAGTTTGTTATCAGAAGAACAACAAGCGTTAGCATCACCAAGGCCACATTCTATTGTCAAAAAACTAGTACCAAATTTGCTTCATAAACGGAATTACGTTTTGCATTACAAAGTTTTAAAACAAGCAGTCGATGCAGTCTCGTGTTGAGAAAGGTTCATCGTGTACTAAAATTTAATCAGTCGCCGTGGATGAGAGGTTACATTAACTCAAACACTTCAAGAAGGGTTGCAGCAAAAACAGATTTTGAGAAAAACTTCTTCAAACTGATGAACAATTCTGTTTTTGGGCAAGACAATGGAGAATATTAGGAAACGCGTAAATATCGAAATAGTTAATGATATCAATTGCAGAAACAAACTTGTGTGAGACGATGATTTTTTGAGCATGAAAATTTTTAATGAGAATTTTGTTGCGATACAAAGAAGAAAATCAAATCTAAAGCTAAACAAGCCGATCTACGTTGGAGCTGCAGTGTTAGATTTATCAAAGTGGTTGATGTACGATTTTCATTATAATTTTGCTAAAATTCAGTGGCCGGCCAGTAGATTATTATTTACTGATACTGATTCGCTCGAATATGAAATCAAATGCGAGGACATCTATCAGGACGTGTACAATAATCGACATCTGTTTGATCTTTCTGATTACCCACGTGACAGTAAATACTTTATCGGATTACGCAGCAAAATGTATGCGGTATTGTTAGACAATAATAAAATAACGAAAAAAGCAAAAGGTCTGCCTCGTGATTTTGTTAAAAAATTTATGAAATTTGATGACTACAAGTATGCGCTTGATGGCGGTGTTAGTTTTATGAGAGCTATGGCAATTTGGACTAATCATCATAAGCTTGAAACAGATGTCATTATCAAACGTGGATTGTGTAATTTTGATGACAAACGTTATTGCGAAAATGGGGTGGATACACTTGCCCTTGGGTATTGTCGTGATGATAGATCTATACTTGACATTAACTTTTCCAACTGAAATTTTATCAAAACTTATAAAATAATGTTTGAAAATTTGACAGTGACAAATAGCTACAGTAGCAAGATCAAATATCTAATGATGGACGGCAAACAATTGACAGTTGAATTTAATAATGAAACATCAGGTACATGTTTTAGTGGAACACGTGACAAGCTAAAACTTTCACTTATCAGATCTGATAACAGCGAGTATTTCAATTATCTCGAACAATTGTATCAAAAGTTGCAAGCAGAATTTAAATACTTTCACAGTCCGATTAGCCAATAAAAATACTAAACTCACAATTGACCTCGATCGGTCAAAAATATATTCTACCGACAAAAAATATCCTCTAAACAAACCACAGATAAAAGATTTGTTTGAGTCCCGTGGCTGTGTGAGCGGTAAAGTAAAATTTAGTCTCTATAATCGTGATAATGAAGTATTTTTAATATCAACAGTTGAAACATTAATCATTGGTAATGAGGTATAAAATTTTATCTAAACGTAAGATATAATATCACTTACCTTCATCATTTTCGTTCTAATGCGTAGTTTAGTTTCCGCCCTGTATATGTTGTTAACTGAAATCGCCACGCTCTAATGCGCACTAAGAATCTACACACAGGTGATCACGTGTAAGGTAATAACATCCTTGTTTCACTACCTGTAAACTGCAGTATAAAATCCAGGTAAACCGATGACTAACAGTCACCTGTAAAATATAGAGAAAGGCTAAACTGATAGATCTTATCTTTTCCGACTGAAAGTTTATCTAAACTAAAGAAATAATGTTTGAAAAATTTAACAGTAGTAAAATCTAATGAAACATGAGGTATAAAATAATATCACTTAACTTTCTCACGTTCTACTTGATTCACCGTCTGTCGGCTGTACTGCATAATTAAGAATCTATAGGTCTTTAATACACGGGCGATCACGTGTGAATTTTATGAGATTTCAGTGGTCCACAACCTCTGTATGACGCGAGCTTACCTGGATGATTCAGAACAATATAAAAACACCTGCCTGCACATGTTGTTTTGTAAAATCACCTTTTGTGATATAATGACGGAGCTTCAGTTAACTTACCTGGATAGTATAATGAAGCTTACCTGGATACCGATCCAATACATGACATTATCTAACACTGTAATAACAGAGAGAGGGGGTGAGCTAAAAACCTTACTAATACTTTTGTAAAAAAGGGGGGTGGGGATAGTTTAGGATATAGTTTGTATTTGTTTGGAGGGGCAAAAATAGGGGATGAGCTGAAACTCTTGTTTTCCTATACTACTAGGTGTTACCAATCTATGGCATGGGATACATAATGAAGCTTTTACGCCGCTTGCCATTGTTTACGATCTAATTGTACGTATTACTTTCAAGTTTCCATATGATGATGCATTCGTTTTAATTTTTCAAGTGTTTTCCCTTGACATAGATAAATCTGAATATTCTTCAGGGTATATTTTTTTATAAAAAAATAATTTCAGTTTATACCATACATCCGATATTTGGAGCAGCTACGATCTTGACGAATTGACACTCAAATCCAATAGTACGTTCATCATAGACAAGAAATAATTTAATTCACTCCTTTTACTCTCTTTTTCATGGTATATTTAATGTGTATTATTATTCTTGTCTTATGAATTCTACGTTCCAAACACTGAAAACATTTATATTAATATACCATATCGAAACACACAGCTATGTTGTGTTGCCTTGATTTATCCTGCATTAATGACCTTAAAACCAAGTGCAGTTGATAATAATTTCATTGTCCTACGAGAAATTACTTCCACTGGTAAAGAGCAATGTGTCTGTTTTATAAAGACGTAGTCAGGCTATATTCTGTTGGCGTATTAATGTGCTTTCCGTCCGTAATATAAATCTCTAAAAAGACATTATAGAAATGATGAGCAAAAAGTGTTGCTAACATGTATGCTTAATTGAAGACCTATATGGATCTAAGAATGTCATTCGAGAGGTATTCAGCATGCAGACCATATAAAATGTAAGTCAGATCATGTCCAGAAAACGATTATTTTGTAACATTACTTATCGAGACCCGATTGATATTTTACAGAAATCAAGAAATTACTTATTGCTGCTGTATTCCTTTTACATAATGAAACAAATAAAACATGTTGACCAGTGGGAATCACATGTAAATAATGAGATAATTTTCATACTTATATTTGATTACGTCTCAATGGCGCGCTTTAACGTTGAAAATAACAAGGTAGAGGTATATAACAAACTCAGTACCATTATATATTTGGGAATTAACGATGCAATTTTCAAGTTTCTGTACATCCCAGACAAGGCTAAGGAAGGTAAAATAAGAACTTTATTTAAGGGATGTAACACACGAACATGTGTTCCAGGTAATTACAGCGCGATTACGTTCCTTCCTACAATTTCTAAGGTCTTTGAAAAGATCGTGCTTATCAGAATTAAATCTAAATTTAATTTATTCTGTTTAAATCCTGTGCAAGGTAGGTATTAGAAGGGATCAGAATTGCAAGAAATTATGTCCTATGCCAAAGACAAAGGTATTAAATAATATGCTTCCTTTCTATACAGATAAATTTTTCAACACGTTCACAAATATATGCATTAAGGTAATTTACAGCAATATAATATTCTCCCTTTTCCGTGTGAACAAAGGCACGCGCCAGTGGGCATTGTTTTATCCCATTTTATGCATCTTGTGGTTATTAATGAGCTTCGAATGCGTTGACAATTTATATATTTCTTAAGAAAGCCGTGTTCATACCCTACAGCAGCAGTCGACATACTTCTTTAGTCATTACCTAAAGCAAGCATTGGATGTTGTCTTGTGTATTTGTTATAAGTACTCAGTTAAACGAAGTTCTGATAAAACTGTTAAAAAACTAATATAGTTTTTTTTGACAGATTAATTTATGATTTAAAGGAGAAGACACTGATGTATTTATTTCATAGGCCATTTGAGACCAATGTAAACAAACACTTAGGTGTAAGTATCTATAAATACTGGCAAAGTAATGGAAATTTCGGAAAACAAAACAAATACTTATAAATCCTTTGTTTAGCTTACTTAAAGCTTAGTGTGTATCGTGATGGCATTAACACGTTTTCTGGTAGAATTTTATTTTTAAGTGTCATGATGTAATGAACATAATATGATTGGGAGACGGATTTTAGTCTCACCACATAGAATTTATTAGTATTAGAGACATATGGCCGCTTTAGTTTAAAACGCATTTAGGGTATATCCAAGTCCTCAAGAAGCGATGTAATGTTGGGTTCGTTGGGTTTGAACCATACTATATCAAATATTAATCATAGAAAAATTAATTTCATAACGCAAAAGTGCGGACTGTCAACATATTATCCCTGGCAGCAGGTGTTTCATAACGTTTGGTGAATTACCATTTGTCAAAATCCAAATACAAGCAAACAGACGTTATTCTAAGATTCTATTGGCTTTTGAGATATTATAATGTGAAAGGATTTGAAGTTCAATTTTTTCGCAGGGCCTTCCCAGAACAGCAGGCGTGTAAAAAAGTTTTGTTAAAAAAATATCATTATGTTTCATAAAAACATTTTGATATTAAGACTATTGCAAAATGTACCTGCATGCGTGTTTTCGCGATTAATATTAAATTAATGTCTGATTCTTCTTACAGTCATGGAGACTGGCAGAAAATTTTCCAAGTGTTTCAAAAATGTAGAGTTGGAATTAATGCTAGTTCAAGACGCTCATTGATTAAACGATAAGCTGTGCCAGTGATTTGGTAAGTTCAATACATGCGTTGCACAGCGTTTAATATCTGATTGGTGTTTTCTTAACTCCTGAGAGACGTTTAGAAATTGACAACCTTGGGGTTTATACGTACGGTCATTATCAACTATAGGTTTTATTGACATTCTTCTTGGAGAGATTTGCATGGAGCTACTGAACCTGTAACACAATGAGAATGAGAAAATTATTTATTTCTATATTATTGGAATCAACACATTAACATATACGTGGAAGAACTATTTATTCAAAACATAATGATCATACCTAAACATATGTCAAATTATACAATGCAAGATAATATTGTAACCCGCAAATGAGTTTGCCAATTATTGCCATAGCGTGGATAACTATTATTTCCGGTATATTGGAAAAATGGCTTTGATAATCCTATCTAAAATTACAATGGTTACAATGCATAGTCATGCGTCACATTAGTGTACGTAGAATCATAACCAAAGGTATGGTTTACAATATTCCTTAAAGTTTAGTTCCTTTATTTTTGCCATCCACTTCCGTGTTCACCTTTTTGTTTCAATTTATGTGACCGGTTATATCTTTTCTTAGTTCAACGGATGAAAGAACAAAATATATCGATTTCAACCAATATATTATTTACTATAATTTCAGAAGATAAATGTTTTTTGGAAAATGTTGACAAGGCAAAAATCTCCCAAATGCAGTCAATTCTGCTTCTATATCTTTCCAACTTTGTTTCCTCTCTGGTCGGCAAGAGCATTGTGTGCTACTTTTTACTAACAAAAAAACGAACGTAAGAGAGCCATTTTAAAAATCTAATAAAAAGGTTGTTTAAATAAAATTAATTAGTAGTCCTAATGCTCTCGTTTAAGTAACGTTACTTAGCATCATTAATTTTAAGTGGTGACAGAAATACACATTGTGGTCGTCAACTCCATGCGAAATGCCAGAAAGATTGATTCGGAATTATTGTGAATTCAGATAAGGATATCTTGGATTATATTATCGTGATAATTTGGAAGACTGTTAGTACATCATCATACTTCAGGCTTCTGCTACATTAATACATTCAAAACTATAGATGCATCAACGCCTTCTGCGCTCTATGTTATATTGAACACCAAATGATTTAAACTTTATTCATTAAGACACGCGATCGAAGTTTTCGATTATTTTAGGATTAAATTCGAATTACTGTAAGTTTTTTATAGTATCACTTTGTATTCAGGGAAAAAAACTATGTGTTGAATTTTATAAACCTTGGTGGTTTTCCCTCTTTTATATTGCATAGTTTAACAGGTAGAGTTGTGATAAAGGATAATACACTGTGTGCATTTCGATGTTGAGAGTTGTAAGGTAAGACTCATTTAAAGAACATTGGGCTTAAGTCAAAAGACTCATTCCAAGTAAGCTGCCGTATCCATATTAATTATAAGCAATGACAGAGGTGCATATGCGTTTTATTTTTTGGAAGCCCAATTGATGATCATGTCATTGTTATTATTAGTGCTATCATCATCATAATTACTAGTGTTAGTAATAGTAGCACCAGTAGTAGTAGTAGTAGTAGTAGTAGTAATAGTGGTGGTATCAGTAGGAATAAATGAATAGAATCAGGCCTCAGAATCACATTAATATTCAGTGCTCTGAATTGAGTAAAAAAAATATCTTACGCGTCTATATTACACTACAAGGGTATGTCGTTCTTCGAATTTATTTCAGATTCTATATCAAGTTTATATGATTTGTTATATGTTGGTCAAATATGAATATTAATTTATGCCTCTCTCCCACCTCCTCACTAATCATTTACGTTAGTCTAAGAAGGTACTTTATAAACGGACAGGTAATCTCATATTTCTTGTCACTTGGAAGACATTTTCTCATCATGTTTGTTTCTTTGCGGTTTATTGTTCTTATGTTACAATTATATCAAATTCTCTTTTGGGTGTCTGGGAGACGCCTAGATGCTCAAGAGAGACTTTGTTCTCTATGTTTGACATTTAAGTATCTCTAACGGTAACCTTTATAGAAGGGAGATCAAAAATATGTATTTTTACTTCAAGTCTCTATCTTATCTCTTGTTTGAGCTTGAACTATTTATTCAACGCAATATTCATTTATAGATTTTACTTTATATATATTTTAACAATTAATACTCTACCATTTTAATATTATGGAAAGAACAATTGTTCAAATGAGGGTAACCACGAGAGACTGGTGTGATAAACTGGTCTGTCCACAAAACGGTATTCGAGAGGTGTGACAGTATGGAGCATATACACGGGTACAATATAGATTTAAAGGATGGACTGTATTCAATGATAAAAGAGAAAAATTTGCAAGCTTGAGTGCATGCAAGGATAAACAAATCAGATTCAATAGACTGGAATGATTACAATAGACAGGTGTGACAGCCTGGACTATATGCTAGGTACAAGATAGAGATGTGAGGACCTGGAGTGTATACCATTGGACAAAAGACAGCTGTGGGGTGTATACATGGGCACACTAAATGTATGTGACGGTCTGGACAGTATATAAAGGCGCAAGAGACAGAAATGGCAACATGACTTGTCAAACTCGTGACCAAAAGAAGAGTGCAGGATCGAATTCTACCATCTGAATTGCCTGGATAGGATACCAGCGTCAGTCCTTCAACTCAAAGCCACTTAAATGGCCTATATATATATATATATATATATATATATATATATATATATATATATATATATATATATATATATATATATATATATATATATATATATATATATATATATATATTCTGTCAAAGAAGTATGCAAATGAAATCAAAATAGCAGGATCCCAGCTCGCTTAGATCTCAATAATTCCACTACCTCGGTTTCTGTTAATGACAAATGCTGAGCTGAAGCTTTTGGCTACCTGAGGATTAACAATACATAACGTGAAGAATGGAACCTGGCGTTTATTCTAAGCTATTGCTGTTGTCATAATTAAAGATTCTATTTGTTTAATGCCCCATTCCCTTTTCCAATTTCAAGCACTTAGTTGTCCGATCAAATAATCTATACTGATTGATACTTGATACGTCCAAATATCCACAGACACGCTCACTCACAATGTCAGACGGAAAAATATTACCTTTTGCATGCTTAGCTACAAAACGAGTCCCTACTATGGGTATCTAGTGGTTTCCAAATGCAAACATTTTTTGGAGGCACATTGAGAAAGCGAGTGTTTGTGTGCTTTGGATTTATAACGTAGCTGTAGCAATGTTTCAGTGATATCGTTGCGATGTGAGCAGTGTGGAAGTTGATGGTGATGTCTACCGGTGGGCAATCATACCGCCGACATGAAGCATGATGTCTCACCCAATCACAAATTTCCAGCCACCAGGCCTACCCCTCGTAACACTAACCTCTTAATGCTGATCTCAAAGTGAGTCAACTGTATGTGCCATTCTTGTCTTTGTTATGACTAGACCGGTCGAATCCGCGACCTACCGCATTTGTGACTGACGGTGTAACCACTAAGCCACCATAGACATACATACATACATACATACATACATACATACATACATACATACATACATACATACATACATACATACATACATACATACATACATACATACATACATACATACATACATACATACATACATACATACATACATACATACATACATACATACATACATACATTGATAGATCGACGGGACATAGAAAAAGATATAGATAGATAGATAAATAGATAAGTAAAGGGCCAATCCTTTATTTTCATGCTGTTGTCCATCTTTGAAATATAGATATTTTTATTATATTATATTATATATATATATATATATATATATATATATATATATATATATATATATATATATATATATATATATATATATATATATTAGTCTATCAGACAAGATTGCTTTCTATCTAAAGTTCTTAATTCACATCTCTATTTCATTCCATACAAATCATTTATATCAGGATTTATTCCTTCAAAACCTTGAGGGCCTTGATATGTTCGCATGTTACAGGCTGTCATATGTTAATTTCCGAAAATAGCAGCCATCTAACAATATTTTCTTATATTGATTTGAGACTGAGCCTGTTTCGATCAAATACATTTTTCTTAGTATAAACGATGTTTATTTACATTGCGCTCTCTTACGAAAATATGTTAGTCATAAGTATGAAATTATTCTCAAAAATACTGTAAACAAAATGCTACATCTAGAAAGATTCCGATTACACACTCTCTTGTCAGAGCAAATGTTATCTCGTCTAATTGGAGAATTTTCTTTACATTGGAGACGATCACACAATAATAACTAATGTTTCATCACGGTGTCTACGAGTTGCTCTAATTTTTTTGAGGTCCACGGGGGAAATATTAATCTAAGTATATTACTGTAGTATTTAGCCAGACATTTAAAGAGAAGAGATAATGGCAAATGCTTCACATGCACTATTCTAGAATGAAAAAGCACTGGAAAATGTTTATTCATGTTTTGTACTTGTTTCGTGTCCTGATGTCTGGAAATTACGATATTATACTTAGATTTTGACTAAAAACAATATTTTATATGCGATAAGAATATGGATGGAGATAAATGGAATGATGTAAAAATGCATCAGCGGATGGGAAATGCATCTGAATGAGTGCATGGAGAGATGAATTGTTATTTTAGAAGGATGATGTGTCGTTAAATTCAGTTGCATATTTAGAACCATTGATGCATGTGTATATTCATCACGATTTGTCCGACTTCATGCTTTTCAAAACCTTTAGTTATTTGTAAGTGGTGTGTAATAGGGGATAGTGGCTTTAATTTCTGTATTTTAAACATGGTAATATTTTTTCAACTTAAATCTATCCCATTTGCTTATATTCCTTTTTGTTTAATTTTACATTGCTTCATGTTGACAAACACGTTAAAGGATACGTTCGCTGTCATGGACAATAAACCCATAAAGTCAATAAATAAAGTTCATAACATTTTATCAAATAACAACGTACTGTTTGAATCGTTTCTCAACGTTTGCATAAGTATGCAGATTAACAAGAAAGTTTAAGAAAACTCTTTCTCATCTCAAAGGTTTTATGTTCCAAGAATAAATTTCTAACATTTTATTTTAAATTTAACTTCCAGCTAACCCTAAACAGAGTTTTATACAACACCTCCCACAACGACGAGATTGCCCGTTAGGAGCTTCTGCAAAGCCGAAAGATTACATAGACAAACGTAGTTCTCAGACTTCTCAAAGGTGACTAAAACAACTCTTCTGTTCTGTAATTAGATACAGATTGCTGAAATAGCAACGCAAAAAAAAAAAACACGTTTCATCAAAGCGTGAACTATAAAAGTTAGTAATACTAGCTCTATATAAACACGAATACTTAAAAGTAAACGAAGGGTTCTATTACTTAAGAAGACTTGCAAATCTAGGAATACAGGTAAATATTTCAGGTCGGATGATTACAAGAATGAAATTATTCAAACTTTTCTCCAGAGATATGTTGCTTCTTTCCTTGAAAAAAAATACTTTATCTAATTATATCGGGATTGTAGCAGACCCGTAAAGGAGGCCCAGTTGTCACCATGTATAGTTTCTGTATTACCAGAAAACTCTTTGACATAAGAAACCTGACCCTTTTCCATTACCGTAACCACAGTTACTGAACCTGAATCGCTTAAAGAAGTTCCTGAAAATACCCTTCCTATCTCCACATTGTCTTTCATGATTAATAAATGAACATTCGTACTTGAAAGCTTCAAAATGGTCACAGAAAAGATATACAGTCCACGAAAAGGTGCGCGAAATCTTCCAGTAGAAGAATCGTAACAGTTTCCCTCATTTACCTTGACGTTGTCAAAAATTACCGTCTGTTCAAGAACGTGTGTAGTGTCTTTGGAAAGTGTAGCAGTAAAACCAATGGAGGCTCTTATAGAGGTCACATTTCCTGAAGAAGCTGAAATAAATTATATAAGTATATGTGAGATGGAAGAAATATTTGCAAATATCCCTTCCATTCTATTGCGTCTGCAAAAATCTCTGAATGTAGAATTGACATTTCGATTTTAGGTGGACATGAAAATAAAAAACGAACTCAGTAAATACCTTAACTTATCACTCAGCATGCAAATATTTCAGACCATTCCATTCAAAATCTTGTGTGAAATGAGTTTCTGATATATGATATGAATGAAAGTTATTCCCCTGCATGTATTTAATATTTAGGAATCTCTAAAAAAAAATAATAAACCAGCGAAAACGAAAACTGTCTCCTTGTCCATTCTACCATTATCATGATTACACAGCTCAAAAACGCCCAAAAAGTCATAAACGCTGCCAAACCAGGCAAGGAACGATACTAGCTTAAAAACGAAAATTCCGTAAAGACACAACTATATAAAAAGCAATAATAAAAAGGATAGAGTTTGGTTTAGAATAATAGAGAAATATCAGATAAGAATGGAGTACAAATGTAATTTCTATAACCTGTATGATAGTATTGTTTGTATTATACTATATATATATATATATATATATATATATATATATATATATATATATATATATATATATATATATATATATATATATTTATATCCATACCAGTACCAGTCTGGTCTTTTAATATTTGAGAAAATCCTCTTTTCAGCTCTTCAACCTGAACCATCAGAGTTTCAACGTCATTCTCCAAAAGAAGTCTCTTGGCCTTTTCCTCTTCTAGCCGAATACGAACTGCGTCCAGGTCAGCTTCACCCACCTTTTCCAGGATGGCTGTTCCAACGGTTGTACAGGTTGTCGTTACTAGCAGAAGGTGTATAGGAAGCATTGCAGATCACTAGAATGTATCCTAGGGCAATGTTTTATGCAATGTGGAGGTGAAGTCAAGTGTTCCTCTATTTATACTGGAGGCCGTATAATGTATGTAACTTTGAACACGTGGGTCTGAATACTTCTGTGTTTATCTGATTTCCGATTAGGCTGATTACATTCCTCACATGTTAGAAATGCATCCTCCAAATTCTTTCCCAGAGAATATTCATAGAATATAAAGCTGTAATATGTATTTGAAAAAACTGGTGTCCGCCTTTTTTAACTATTTTAATGATTTTAAGTTTTATTACATTGTGTACAAAGCTTCATTAGGATCCGACTATACTCTGTCACAAGGGTAACGAACTCTCACTATCAATTATGCACGCAAATATCAGCAATACAGATTTTACCTAATGCAAAAGTAATATTATTATATCATTTATCTACTTCAGTGCGTTGGATTTGTAATACAGATATAGCGTGCATAACCCCATCCTCACTCCATTACCAATTTTATGTTAAAGAAGGATGCAGATGAAATCAAAAGAACAGGACCCCAGTTCGCTGGGATCTCAATAATTCCATCACCACGGTTTCTACTAATGACAAATAATGATCATGAAGGTTTATATTACCTGAGGATGTACAACAGATAACGGGAAGAAGGGACCGCGACGTTTATTCTAATCTATTGCCGTTTTCATAGTTAAACATATTATTTGCTAAATACCCCTCCTCTTTCCCAATATCCATCAGTTAGATGTCCGATCAAATAATTTGTATTTATTAATATGTCCAAATACCCACAGACACACGCTCACACATAATATCAGACGGAAAAATATTACTTTTTGCATGCTTAGGTACAAAATGAGTCCATACTCTTGGGTATCTAGTGGTTTCCAAATGCAATTATACCTTAAAGGCACATTGAGAAAGCAAGTGTATGTGTGTATTTTGGATTTATAACGTAGCTGTAACAATGTCTCAGCGATATCGCTGCGATGTTTGCAGTGTGGCAGTTTTATGGTGATGTCCACAACAGGGCATTGATGCCGCTGATTGCCAACCAGTCACATTATCCCGGCATCAGGCTTACCAATCCTAACACTAACCTCTTAATGCTGAGCTCCAAGCGAGGAAACTGAATATACCATTTTTGTCTTTAGTCTTACTAGACAGGTCAAACCCGCTATCTCCCGCTAACCACTTGAGCACCAGCATATATAGCATACATAATGTCATTTATTGGAACAACTACAGGATTAATAAATAATAGACGCTTTCTATTAAAAATGATAATTGACTGAAACACTCTACTTATTGTTGTTGTTTCGTCCTATGAGATGTACGTATCAAAATTTCATCAGAAGGACAGACTCAAAGGTAACAATATAATTATCATTGCTTTGATAACTTCTGGTACACTGTAAAAGCCGCAGGTACTCAATTATGATAAAAGATGGGGATAGTGAAATATACATTGTCCGTTTTCTTTACTCAGATTCTGTGTCAGTGGAACTATACACCGTGGCACTAGATGCGCATCAACCGACATGGCCGTAATATCTACGCGTGACAGGTAACATGCAAAAAGTTTTAATTCGCTTAAATTTTATTCCATCATTCATCGATATTTTCCATGCCTGTTTTCTAAGGTATGATTGTTTATGACTTTTTAAATATTTACGCTTGTATTTTATCCCTATAATATATTTAAAACCGGAAATTATTTCATTTTCTTTTAGAATTTGAAGAATTTGTCTTACTAAGTCTAACGTTGGTATAAAGATATATCCTTATTCGTTGTCGCAAACATTCATCACTATTCGATTTCTCTAAAGAAGTATGTTCTTACATGCACCAACTAATGTATGTATGTATGTATGTATGTATGTATGTATGTATGTATGTATGTATGTATGTATGTATGTATGTATGTATGTATGTATGTATGTATGTATGTATGTATGTATGTATGTATGTATGTATGTATGTATGTATGTATGTATGTATGTATGTATGCGAATTTTACTTTCATAGATGAATTTACTTGAAACTAGAAATTGATTCGCTGATAACATGCCAAGCGTCATGCATGTGTGCTTAAACCCAAACATTTCAAATTCTTTGTAGGGTATTGTCATGCATTTCACTTGTTGACTTTAAAGTATTTAAGCATCAGCTGAGATCTGACGTCGTTTCGTGCAAATCTTCGTCAAGTGCAATGACATGGATATATACGTCCTCAGATCATATGGTGTTTATTGGCAAATATGGTTACTTTTTCCAGTTTATATTAAGTCTGATATTGAAATAATTGTATTTGTACTCTAACTTTGATAACAGAACGATTTCATTTCCTACAAATAAAATTATTCACACATATAGTATTCTGTATAATTGCCTTACTTCATTATAGCATGGTTTAAAACTGTTTGGTAAGGCCATGTCGAACTAAATATATCATCAATACGACTAAAGTAACTATATGTGTCATTCTTGTCTTTGGTATGGCTAGAGCGGTCGAACCCGCGACCTTACGCATTCCTGGCTGACGTTCAAAACACTAGGCCACCATAGATAGATAGATAGATAGATAGATAGATAGATAGATAGATAGATAGATAGATAGATAGATAGATAGATAGATAGATGGATGGATGGATGGATGGATGGATGGATGGATGGATGGATGGATGGATGGATGGATGGATGGATGGATGGGTGGATGGGTGGGTGGGTGGATGGGTGGATGGATGGATGGATGGATGGATGGATGGATGGATATGCAGACAGATAGATAGATTGATAGATAGATATGCACGTGTAAAAAAGCAATTTTTTGAAACATCTCTGTACAGGATTAATAAATAATGAACGCTTTCTAGTAAAAATGAATGATGCTTTCATAGATGAATGCACATTGACTAGATATTTATTCGCTGATAACATGCCAAGCGTACATTCATGTATCATCGAAATCATTGTATTTGTACTCTAACGTTGGTAACTGAAGTCTTTAATTTGCAGCAAATAAAATTATTCACACATATAGTATTCTCTATAATTGCTTTACTTCTATATAGCTTGTTTTAAAACTGTTAGACAAGGCCAAATCGAACGAATACGACTAAAGTACACATACACGAGTGAAATTTCTGTAAGTTCAAAGGTAAATAGAATGAAAGATCGGTTTACAAGATTCTTGTCCATTTACTTTAATTTATAATAAAAATTAAGTATCTTTGAACTAAACTATTTATGATAGAGAAAAGCTCTATAATAGTTACACTGACATACTATTAAATCGAAGGTCTTATTCGAATATTATGGAAACAAAAAGTTAAAATGGAGGTCTAAGATAATAGGTGAAGTTACTGCGTAGTAGAAACTTGACTGGTACAGGACAATTTTAACAAACAAAATATTCCAGGAAACAATAAAATCTCCATTTTCCAAATTCTGAGAATGCGACGTCATTCATAGAGTCAAGTGACGTCATCGGTTAATTTTGACACTGACCCTCACCCAACCTTCTGTGACTTGAAGGCAGGTTCAACTCGAAGCAATTTTCTTAACTGATAAAAGTACAGTAATTTTTGTACTGTACTCAGGCGTGATGTTTTATTATCATCTGCGGTTTCAAATTCACCGAAAATATGTCAGAGTTGTCACAGAAAGAAAAAAGATATACACAATATTAATTGAACTTGTCTTTTCCAAACATTAGCAGATATATGTCTAATATTCAGATGAATAAACTACCTTTCTTCTCTCGCCAGCTTCATAATTAGCTTCAGTAGTTCATTATAAATTACGCCATGGATATCATATCATCGATTCTTCAGAGGAATCTGTCGCCCTTCCGCGAGGGGTGACATGACAATACATACATACATACATACATACATACATACATACATACATACATACATACATACATACATACATACATACATACATACATACATACATACATACATACATACATACATACATACATACATAAATACATGCATGCATGCATGCATGCATGCACGCACGCACGCACACACACATACACATACATACATACATACATACATACATACATACATACATACATACATACATACATACATACATACATACATACAAACATACATACATACATACATACATACATACATACATACATACATACATACATACATACATACATACATACATACATACATACATACATACATACATACATACATACATACATACATACTGATGAAATTGCATTTGGAGTGAGCTGACAACGACGAAAAGTATGTCATTAGAGAGACTACCAAGCATGAAGGAGTGAAAGTACGGTCTTGCTCAGGGTTTGCTCCACCTGGGCAATCTCATCCATACTGGAGCTTTAGTCATTGAACAGAGGAGAATTACAGAAGCATAGGCAAAACGACGCGGTTCATGATGGGTAAAAAAATACGAAATTTGTGTACTTTGTTCAAAGATGGAGCGGTCTTGGCTTAACGAACTGTGGCGCAGACGACACTAGAAAAGACATGATTAATATTCATGTGACTTAGATTCTCTAAATTTTCCTTAATTCTTTATTTGATTTCACAACATTGTTTTCTACAATGATTAGTGCATGTATTAATGTAATGGTATCATATATTCGAGTCCTCAGAGAAGATTCATATTTATATCAATAGACTTTGATATTCTAACGTACAAACGAATATAATTCTCTAACGTATTACAATTAAAACTCTTGTTTCTAACATTAATTAATTTCACAAACAAGAATAATAAGAATCGTATTACCTAAAGATTCTGAATTGGTGGTTGGACATCGTGTTTTGTGGAAGAAAAAGCTACTTTAAGCACACAAGAACGATTGATAGAGCAATCGAGCTAGTTTCTCAACCTAAAGATTCTGAATTGGTGGTTGGACATCGTGTTTTGTGGAAGAAAAAGCTATTTTAAGCACACAAGAACGATTGATAGAGCAATCGAGCTAGTTTCTCAACCACGTTGTAGAGATTCATATTCTAAACTATTATCAAAGGCGACTAATAGTAAAATAAGGAATAGCAAAGGAATATAGAATAAACATGTATGCAAAATCGCAACCATATAGTAAAGAGTACCACAAAATATTGCAAACTTAGAAGTTACAGTTCCAATAGACGAACATGCTGAATATAATGAAAAATCGTGAGTATTTATTATGAAATTAACCTCATGTAATTTTAGATAGGATTATCAAAGCCATTTTTCAATATACCGGAAATAATAATTATCCACGCTATGGCAATAATTGGCAAACTCATCTATCAACATCTTGTAATTCCAAAAATCCAAATTTTCAATCCATCTTTCTCAGCAACTATAACTGCCTTTATCTATTAAAACAAAACCTTTCCAATTCATGTCTATATTACCGATATAATCTAACAAAGGACTATTTAATAAGTTAGTGAAAGTTAATACATCGTTGGATATAATATGCAACATGGTAATGTCAACGCAAATAAATCCCAAATCATCTTCTCAACTTATTCCCTAAAAGTATTGCATTGACTGCAATAAAAGGTTTCCATAAACTACAAAACGAAAAGCCTGGTATGACATCATTAATCACATGTTGATCATCATTAGTTATGCAGCATTCAGTGTTCGTACAACATTTTCAGATGCCCCTTGGTGATTTTACTTAATGCAATTTTCTTTAAGTTGGACGCGTCTACCTATAGTCAGTAGTTGTGTGAAAACCTTCTTTGTTAAATGAAATTTATTTTTCTTCTAGGATAATGATCTTAGTTCAGTTAGTGTTTACAAGCAATGGTCAGATTGTACAGTGCAAGTAGCAGCGTTTGACTATTTAAACAGAAATAAAAGCAAAGGGGGTTAGTAATTAGACGGATTATTCCCCTTCGTGTAATTAGACGGAATATTCCCCTTCGTATAATTAGACGGATTATTCCCCTTCTTGTGCTCTTTATGGATTTAAACAGAAATCATGGATTCATTAGAATTTCATTTTGCCGTCGCTTAAATCTTCTATAGGCAAACATTTGCAGAATATCACTGTTCTTTTTTCTGCATCTAGATGTGGTCAAGAACCACCACACCTGTTGGAATTGATTTATATGTTTCGGTTCTATTTTTCATCTATTTCTTCTGTTGGATTAAAGATAATCAACAAATGCACATTACTGTAGTGGTTTGAAATATGATCAGTACAAAAGTATATATAAATATATAGGGTTGTCAGTATACAGTAAAATATTTCTTGTATTCTGCACCATTGGTAAATTCAAAGTACTTAGGTATGACCTTAAATCTCTTTTCTATAGTACAATAAGTCCAGATACTGAAGGATTGACTGTTTACTTTTTTAATATTACGAAATGAGAACCGAGAAAACGCGGTGCACAACGTTTGCATAGCGTTTTTTCGGTTCATACTTCGTTGAATTTTAAAAAATAAACAGTCTGAACCTAGAATTAAATAGAACAGCATAAATAACTAAATAAACTCATAGTTTAATAATATTCTTTAATAGAATCAAATTCCTAATTTCAGTCATCAAGCGCAACAGTACAGAATATTGAAGATTCGTTTTTTATATACATATATATATATATATATATATATATATATATATATATATATATATATATATATATATATATATATATATATATATATATACCATACAGTCAAGCTAAAAGGTATAGAAGAATTATTTCAGATGACAATGTTTTCAAATCGTCCTTGACAGAGTTAGGTCAGCATTTTCTAAATGGGAATTACCCTATTAACATCATTAATACTGCTTTCCAAAAAGTATCATCTCTTATGCAACTTGAATCATTACAAAGCTATTAGTCCTCTTGTTATTAAATATAATCTTAGTATGCCTAACATACGTATAAGTATCAACAAATATTGGGATTTTTTAAAACTATCTAGTAAAACTAGTGTCAAAACGCTACAAAAAAGCAAACCCACGCTTGCTTATAAAAGGCCAAAAAAATCTTAAAGGGTACTTAATTAGTTCCAAATTAGAAAAAACATATAAAACTGATCATCAACTAAATGTAATAGACCTAGATGTTCGCACTGTTCTTTTATAAATTAAAATACTTCTTTTAATAATATGTATACGAAAGAAATTCTTAATATGCGTTTTGTGCAACATCAAATGTCATTTATTTGATCACATGCAAAAAGTGTAGCATACAATATATTGGACAAACGAGTCAACAAATATCTAAACGTATGAACCAACATAGATCAGATATAAAATACTATATCGATCATAATTTCAATTCACACGTTGTAAAACACTTTAACAAAAGTTCTCATACTTTACAAGATTTCTCCTTTCAACCTATTGATGTAGTTAATTCTGAAATGGAACGTCTTTTAAAGGAAACCTTTTGGATTCACCGTCTTAATACGATATATTCAAAAGGTCTTAATTCTAAGAGCATTAATTCTGGTCAGCAAGAGCGTTGTGTGCTACATTTCACAAACAGAAAACGAAAGCTACATGGTCCGTTAAGAGTTGTAAGAGACAGGCTGTTTGAATAAAATTAATTTGTTGTTAAAAGTCTCTCGTTCATGTAACGTTACGTAACATCAATAATTTTAAGTGGAGAAAGAGATACACCTGCATATTTCCTGAAGCAGCAATTGATGACGCTGATAATTACTCTTGTTGTTCCTGTTATTGGTACTTCTCAAAACAGGAATTGGTATATTTTAGATAGTTGCTTTTGTATCGGAATGGTAAATAATACTTGTCAACACTATTACGGAAAATGTATGATACCAATTGCACCAGAAGCGCAGATTTCAAACTGATCGGTGCTTTTATCATTCTGGAACTCCTTAAAAGTGTACATTACAGAAGACGTTGACTGTTTTCTGACAAATATTACTTGCATATTTGTCAGACATGTATCATTTAGCAATAAGGCATACATAATTTATGTTTTTCGCATGCAGGAATGACACAAAGAACCTCTTTGATGCCTTGAAAATATTCTAAGGACCACAATATCAAGTGCTGACAGCTGCACACTGTACTCTGACAAAGAATGGACACCCGATATATCTTGACAGAACACATCAACAACATCCTCAATCAAAAGGCATATATCAGTGAGGAGGCAATTGATGGCCTGTCCAAAGAGGACATCAACATATCATTTGATCAATCTCCAACGTTGACTGAAACTGAAAAAGCAGTTGCCCTTTTGTCAAATGGCAAATAACCTGAAACAGATTTATACCAGCACTAGGCTCCAAAGCTCGAGTCTTTCACATGGTGTACAAACTGACTGAACTCTTCCAATCAACGTGGACTCTGGGAACTATACCTTATCAGTACAAGGATGCATCCACCGATGAGGTCAAGTGGTAAGGCGAATACAATAATACGATGATCATCGGGTATTCAGTTTACTGTCAATCACCGGCAAAATCATCGCCAGAATTCTGATAAATTGCATAGTGAATTGTATAGATCAAGGTATTCTACACTTTGGATTCATGTAAAACCTAAGGCCCACAGAAATGGTGGTCGTCAACTCCATGAGAAATGCCAGAAAGATTAATTTGGAATTATTGTGAATTCAGACAAGGAAATCGTGAATTATATTATTCTGATTAATTGGAAGACTGTTAGGACATCATCACACTTCAGGCTTCTGGTACATTAACACATTCAAAAACTATCAATGCCTCAATGCCTTCTGCGATGAACCTTACATCGAACACCAAATAATTTAAACTTTATTCATTAAAACGCGTGATCAAACTTTTCGATTATTTTTGGATTGAATTCGCATTGCTGTAAGAACTTTTTACAGTATCATTTTGTATTCATGGAAAATAAATTATTTCTTGAATTCTAACAATCTTGGCGTTTTCCCTCTTTTCCACTTCTTAGTTTAATACGCTAGAGTTGTAATAAAGGATAATACAATTTGTGCATTTCAATGTTGAGAGTTTTAAGGTAAGTCTCCTTCGATGAAGATTGTTCTTAGGTCAAAAGACTCATTTCAATTAAGCTTACGTAACCATAATAATTATAATGAACAATACAGGTGTGCATGAGTTTTGTATTCTGGAAATCCAAATGATGAACATTTTGGTGTTATTATTATTATTATTATTATTACTATTATTATTATTATTATTATTATTATTATTATTATTATTATTATTATTATTATTATTATTATTATTATTATTATTATTATTATTATCGTCATTGTTTGTTTTTATTATTAATAGTAGTAGTAGCATTAGAGCATTAGGAAAGGAGGAGTAGAATCAAGCCTGAGAATTACATCAATATTTTTTACTCTGGATATAAAAGACAAAAGAGATAAGATTTTTGTCTCTAGAGACATCATATTTATTAATCTGGATATAAAAGACAAAAGAGATAAGATCGGTCTTTCTAAAGACGGTAATAAACATGTTTAAATAGTTGCATATGTACCAAACTGATAAATTTTAGGTACCAACAATTGCATGAAAATTGTATGATATGATTACTGGAATTTCACCAGAAGCGCGGACAGATGATATTGTTTTACAAGTAATCAAAAAGACACCAAACATTCTGTTAAGTAAAAAAAAAACACATATACGTGTCTGTATTACACTCCAATGGAATGTAGTGCTTCGAATGTATTTCAGATTATATATCAAGTTTATAAACATTGTAATATGTTGGTCAAATATGAATAACTAATATCGGCCTCTACGCATCTCACCGCTAATTATTTACGTCAGTCTAAGAAGATATTTTATAAACGAACCGGTAATCTCATATTTCTTGTCACTTGGAAGACGTTTTCTCATCATGTTTGTTTCTTTGCGGTTTATTGTTCTTATATTACAATTATATCAAATTCTCTTTTGAGTGTCTGAGAGACGCTCAGATGCTCAAGAGAGACTTTGATCTCTAGGTTTGACATTAAAATATTTCTAAAGATTACCTTTATAGAAGGAAGATCAATCGTAGGAGTTACCACTACGGGTCTCTATCTTATCTCTTATTTGAGTTTGAACTATTCAACGTGATATTCATTTTATAGACTTTATATATTTTTAACAACTATTCCTCTATAATTTTAATATTACAGAAAGAACACTTGTTCAAAAGAAGTTAATAAAGGCAAAGTATTCATTTTTTTTTGCAAACAAAATTCATAGACTGATATTACAGCCTGGACTATATACGAGAGACTGATGTGACTACAAATAATAGATCTGTCATCATGTCATCATGGCCTGTATTCAAGGATAAAGAGACAGATGTGACAGCCAGATTGCATGCTAGGATAAAGGTGAGATGCGATAGAATGGAATGCTTACACGAATGCAATAGACACATAGGACAGCCTGGACTATATGCAAAGTACACAAGAGACATGTGAGGACCTAGAGTGTATACCATTGTACAAGAGACAGATATGATATCCTGGAGTGTTTACAAGGGTACAAGAGATGGATATGACCGTCTGGATAGTATGTGCAGACGCAAGAGACAGATGTGACAGCATGACTTATCTAGCTCGTGACAAAATGCGTGCGGGATCGAATTCTATCATCAGAACTGCCTGAATAAGATACCAGCGTCATTCATTCTACGAGGCACTCAATGCCACTTAAATGGCCAATCTATTATTTTTATGCTGTTTACCATCTTTGACAATTTTTTATTTTATCAACTATATATATATATATATATATATATATATATATATATATATATATATATATATATATATATATATTAGTCTATCGGACAAGACTGTTTCCTTTATAAAGTTATCAATCGATAAACACTAACTTTTACTGAGAAAATAAATAATTTGTTTAATGTATTCATTTCGAAATTCACATCACTATTTCACTCCATACGAGTGGTGTCTATCATAATTTGTTCCTTCAAAACTTAGGAAAAATTTATATGTTCTCATGTTACAGGCTGTCATTAATTATGTTCCGAAAATAGCTGCGAACTAACAATATTTTCTTATATAGATTTGACACTGAAACTGTTTCAGTCTAATGCACTGTCTTTGATACAAACGATGTTTTATAACACTGCGCTATCTTACGATTATGTTAGTCAAAAATATTAAGTAGTTCTATGAAAAAGGTACATCTAGAAAGATTCCTACTGCACACTCTCTTATCACAGCAAATGTTATCTCGTCTGACTGAAGATTCTTCTTTACACCAAAGACGACCACACAATGTTGACTGATGTTTCATCACGGTATCGATAAGGTGCTATGCGAATTTGTCTAGAGATCCACGGAGGAAATCATATTATTAGTATATTATTGTGGTATTTAGCCAGTCATTTAAATGACAAATGTTTCAAAAGCACTATTCTGCAATGAAGAAGCAATGGAAAATGTTTAATTATGTTTTGTATTTATTTGGCTTCCTTATGTCTTGAGATTACTATATGATACTTAGATTTTAATTGAAACCTATATTTCGTATGCCATAAGAATTTAGATGAAGATGAATGGAAAGATGTAAAAATGCATCAACGGATGGGATATGCATGTGAATGAGTGGACAGAGAGATGGATACATATATGAAAGAATACATATAGCATGTGAGCAGTTTTTTAGAAGGGTGATCTGTCCTTAAATTCAATTGCATATTCAGAACCATTGATGCATATATATATATATATATATATATATATATATATATATATATATATATATATATATATACATATATATATATATATATATATATATATATATATATATATATATATATATATATACATATATATATATATATATATATATATATATATATATATATATATATATATATATATATATATATATATATATAAAGAATACAAATCATATGGCGAATAACAACCCTCTCAAGCGTACTGGATCCACCAAGGGATCACGTCTGTCAGGGATTAATTAAAATAGATGCAATAAACTGACGACGAACAGTACGAAACTAGTAACTAACTAGCCTAAGCGCTTTCGACTCTTAATGAGTCTTTTTCAAAGGCAAATACAAAACATAGTTACGACAAACAAATAAACACAAAAACGTTGCGTTTGTAAACCTCTACATTTCTATCTTCACATGTGTTAAAACTATAAATACAACCAGCTTGTGTAGACTAGTTGCGGAAACTGAAAACGTTGTATAATTCCCTAAAAGTCTACAACCAGCTTGTAGACTTTTAGGGAATTATACAACGTTTTCAGTTTCCGCAACTAGTCTACACAAGCTGGTTGTATTTATAGTTTTAACACATGTGAAGATAGAAATGTAGAGGTTTACAAACGCAACGTTTTTGTGTTTATTTGTTTGTCGTAACTATGTTTTGTATTTGCCTTTGAAAAAGACTCATTAAGAGTCGATAGCGCTTAGGCTAGTTAGTTACTAGTTTCTTTCTGTTCGTCGTCAGTTTATTGCATCTATATATATATATATATATATATATATATATATATATATATATATATATATATATATATATATATATATATATATATATATATATATATATATATATTCAACACGATTTGTACATCTTCATGCTTTTCGAAAACTTCAGTTATTTGTGAGTTGTGAGTGGTGTGTAATATGTAATATGGGATACTGGCTTTAATTGCTGTATTCTAAACGTGGTAATATTTTTCAACATAATATGTTCCACTTGCTTTTTGTTTTGACTTAATATAACATTGCTTCATGTTGACAAACGTCTCAAAGGACACGTTTGCAATCATGAAACATAAACCCATAAAGTGAATAAATATACAGAGTATATAACATTTTCTCAAATAGCTGTACAGTTTGAATTATTTCACAAGGTTTGCATAATTATGCAGGTTAACAAGAACACTTCACAAAATCTTTCACATACTAAAAGCTTCAACATCCAAGAACAAATTTCTAACAATTATTTCTAAAGGCAACTACCAGCTTAACCTGAACAGAGATTAATAGGGCACACCCCCCGTAAGGAGCCTTTGGAATACCGAAAGAATACATAGACAAGTGTGGTTCTCAGACTTCCCAAAGGTGACTAAAAAAACTCTTCTGCTCTGTAATTAATATTGCTGCCATATCAAGGAAAATGAAACGCGTTTCATTTTGGCCTGTACCATAAAAGAGAAATGCTACCTCGATAATGGCACGAATAATTAAAAAGAATCGAAGGGTTATATTACTTAAGCAAATTTGCAAATTTATGAATATAGGTAAACATTTTAAATCGGGTGATTACAAGAACGAAATTATTCAAAACTTTTCTTCCCAGATATGTTGCTTCTTTCTTTAAAATGATACTTTATCTAATTATATCGGACATGTAGCAGACCAGTAAAACTGGCCCAGTTGTCACCATGCATAGTATATATATATATATATATATATATATAT
Source organism: Potamilus streckersoni (assembly GCA_016746295.1). Taxonomy (NCBI): domain Eukaryota; kingdom Metazoa; phylum Mollusca; class Bivalvia; order Unionida; family Unionidae; genus Potamilus; species Potamilus streckersoni. The sequence continues at coordinate 198,035 of JAEAOA010001685.1, read as the reverse complement.
ATATATATATATATATATATATATATATATATATATATATATATATATATATATATAAGCAGTCCACTGTTTGACATAAGCCACCTGACCCTTCTCCATTACAGTAACAACAGTTACTGAACCTGAATCGCTTTGAGCAGTTCCTGAAAATACTCTTCCTATTTCCACGTTGTCTTTCATGATAAATAAACGAACATGGGTACTTAAAATTTTCAGAATGGTTACGGAAAATATATAAAGTCCACGGAAAGGTGCACTGAATTTTCCAGTAGACGAATCATAGCAGTTTCCCTCATTTACCTTGACGTTGTCAAAAATCACTGTCTGTTCAGAAGCATGTGTAGTCTCTTCGGAAAGAGTAGCAGAAAAAGCAATGGATATTGTAAGAGAGGCCACATTTCCTGAATAAGCTGAAACAGATAATAAATGTGAATTGTACGAAATATTTGTAAACGTCTAATACAATCTATTGCGTTTACAAAATGGTCTGAGAGTAGATTTTGCTTCTCGTCATTAACTGGACACGAAAATAAAATCCGAACTCATTAACTTGATCCCTTAACATGCAAATATGTACGTCTAACCATTCAAAACTTTGTCTTTAATTCGTTTCTGATCTATTATATGAAATAAAGTTATTTGCCTGCATGTCTTTAGTATTTAAGAATCTTTAAATAAATTAATCCGCGAGAATGAAAACTGTGTTTTCGTCCAAACTACAATTAGTTATGATAACATAACTCAAGAATGCCCATAAAAAACGTCCTAAACGCTTCCAAACAATGCTAGAAATGGTCATCGCTAAAAAGCGAAAATATCGTAAATGCACAACTATCAAAAAATATTCAATAGAGAGAAAATTGAAATAATGAAAGGGATACAGATTTGATCAGAAATAATAGAGAAGCATCAAAAAAAGAACACGATATATCTCATACCTTTGTTGTCTTTTGATATTTGAGAAAATCCCCTTATTAGCTCCTCAACTTGTACCATTAAAACCTCAACATCATTTTCCAAGAGAAGTCTCTTGGCTTTTTCCTCTTCTAGCCGAATACGAATAGCATTCAGGTCGGCTTCACCCACCTTTTCCAGGATGGCTGTTCCAACGAAGGAACAAGTCGTAAGTAATAGCAGAAAGTGTATTGGATGCATTGCAGATCTTATGAGGTTTTCTTATGGCAACATTAGATGCAGTGTGGAGGTGAAGTCCAGTGTTCCTCTATTTATTCTGGAGGCCAAATAATTTATGTAACTTTGAACACGCGGGTATGGATATTTTGGGGTTTATATGATTTCCGATTAGGATGGTTGGATTCGTCGGATGTGTTATAAACGCATTCTCTAAATTCTTTCCCCAAGAACATTCATAGCAGATAAAGTTGTGATATGTGTTTGAATATTTACGAAATTGGTGTCTGATTATTTTACACATTTTTAAATGATTCTAAGTTACTTTATATAATGTACAGACCATAAGCTTTCACAAGCTTCAGGAACTCTCACTGTCTCTTACTACGTATAAATATCAAAAATACAGATTCTGCCTATTGCAATAGTAATATTATTACTTAATACATCAATTTCAGTGCAGTGGAATTGTAATACAATGGAAGCGTGCCTAACCTCATTCCCACTCCATTACTAATTTTCTGTCAAAGAAGAATACAAAGGAGCAGGATTGCAGCTCGGTGGAATCTCCAGAATTCGATCACCTCGGTTTCTGCTAATGACAAATACTGATTATGATGCTTAAGATTACCTGAGGATTGACAACAGAAAATAATACGAAGGGAACCAAACATTTATTCTAAGCTATTGCTCTTGTCATAGTTAAAGATCTTATTTGTTTAATGCCCCCTTGCTTAACTTTCAGCAGTTATTTTTCCAATTAAATAATCTGTATTGACCCAAACGTCGAAATTCCCACAAGCTTACACACAAATTCAGACAGAAAAATATTACTTTCTGCATGCTTAGCTCAAAATGAGTCCCCACTGTTGGATATCTAATGGTTTCCAAATTCAAGCATATGTTGACGGCACTGAGAAAGCAAGTGTTTGTGTGTTTTGGATTTATAACGTAGCTTCAAAAAATTTAAAATCTTTTCGCTACGATGCCTACAGTATGGCGGCTTATGGTGATGTCCAGCACTGGGGCATAATGCCACTGACTTATAGCATGATGTCTCACAGACTCACATTATCCAAGCACCAGGCCTACCACTCCTAACACTAACTTCTTAGTGATGAGATTCTAGCAAGGCAACTCTGAGTACCATTTTTATAAGTATTTGGTACGTTAAATGTCTCATCTCGTACAAAGTAGCAAAGAAAAGAGTAATGCTAACAAGCTTTGTAAGATTTAACAAAAAAATGTATTTCACAAGAAATCAAGGTAAACATATTTAAAAATACTTATGGTTTGTGAATCTAATCCCAAACTTAATCCAATAACGAATTGTATATATCCTATCACAACATAAAGTTGTAAATGAATAAAAGTTATAATCCCGATGAAGTTCGAAAATTGAAAGGCGATGACGTCTTCTATAACCTGGAATATGCTGTTATGTCAACAGTTACTTGTTGAATTGTATGAATTAAGAATAATATCCCAGCTTTAGCATTCCGAATGATTTCCAATAAATCTTCTAGTCCAAGACTTTTGATGAACACTAGAAAAGTCTACAGGGACAATATAGCATTATTTCCGAAAAATGGATAAATTGTAAATCAAACTGGCAACAAAAAGACAAATTACCTTTCAGCTCTGAAGGTATGATTTACGACTGATTAAATCCTCTACAGAAATTCAATTTGAACCGGCAAATTTACATCACATGGTGGGGTCACGTGGTAACGTAATTCGAACACTTAGTAAACAATACGTCAATCAGCAAATAGGCTATGAGGGTTCGATTGTACTGAAAGAATCTTACAATTCTTTACAATAGAGTTGACACTTAAGCCAAATATAACCTTGATTCTGACCTATGATTTTCCCTCAGTGTTTACCAATTCATAATCAAGGTCAGCGACTAGGCCAGCTAGAATGCAAAATGCAATGTAAAACTGAAGTGTATTTTCTGAAAAATGTCAAATCCAGTGAATAAGTTCTCATTACAATAACATGTAATGAAATAAAAATACAATAAAAAAATGCAGACTGATTGATTGATTTCTAAATTGCTAGTTATTGTGGTTCGCACCATGTTCGCACCATGTGATGTACGTAACAAAATTGTATGTATGTATGTATGTATGTATGTATGTATGTATGTATGTATGTATGTATGTATGTATGTATGTATGTATGTATGTATGTATGTATGTATGTATGTATGTATGTATGTATGTATGTATGTATGTATGTATGTATGTATGTATGTATGTATGTATGTATGTATGTATGTATGTATTCTCACACATACATACATACATACATACATACATACATACATACATACATACATACATACATACATACATACATACATACATACATACATACATACATACATACATACATACATACATACATACATACATACATACATACATACATACTCTGCTGATGACATCGCAGTTGGGATGGGCTGTTCATGACAAGAGGATATCTGTAGAGCGAATACCAAGAATAAATGAGAAAAAGTATGACTTTGCTTATGGTTGCTCCACCTGCGCCATCTCATCCAAACAAAAGCTATCGGGACTGAACAGAGGATATTTGCAGAAGCATTACAGAAACCTGAGAAGCATAAGTTTCAGCAGTAAATATTCACGGTTTCCATGTGAAAAAGGGACGCGCTATTGCGATGTTTTATTCTCTCTTTGATCCATCTTGTCTTCATTTATGAGCTTTGAATGCGTGGACAATTTCTATATTAGTTAAATAAGCAGTATCATGCGCTACAGTAGGAAACGACATTCTTCTTTAGCAAGCAAGGATGATTTATTGGATATTTGTTTTAAGTACTCAGTTAAATGTAAATTCCGATATAGATCGTGGAAAAGTATTGTAGTGCCATTTAACGGATTAATTTCTGATTTTAGAAGACTTTCATAGGCTATTAGGAAATCCTTGAAACCGATGTAGACAAAACTTAGGTAAATATCTCTAAATACAGAGAAAGTAATGAAACTATCAGAGAAGTAAAATAATCATTTATAAATTCATTGTTTAGCTTTATTAATCTTGGAGTGAAAGATGATGGTAATTTATATTTTCTATTGCAATTTTGTGTAAGTGTCGTAATATCGTGAACACTATATGGTTGAAAGGCGCTGTTTCATCTCATCCTATAGAATTTATTAGTATTAGAGACGTGTCGCTGGTTTAGCTTAAACACATTCGTGGTATGTCCAAATATCCATTGAAGAAATTGAAGATCAGAATTTATTGGCATGGCCTTCCAAAAATGCAGGCGTAAAAAATCTTTGTTGAAAGAAATATCGATATATTTCATCCTGATATCAATATTATTGCACGATGAACCTTTACGATTAATACTAACTGAATATTTGGCTCTTTTTGTAATAGAAGAGATTGGCAGAAAAGTTCCCAAATGATTGAAAATAACATAGGGCTAAAACTAACGCTAGTTCAAGACGTTCATTGATTTAGACCAGTGGTCTTCAACCCCCGGTCCACGGACCGGTACCGGTCCGTCGATTAAATGGTACCGGGTCGCCCAAGGTACATTAAATTATTTCCATTTTATTTACTGTTGTGTATTTCTCTTGGTTTATATTCGCTCTATTTTCATTTATATTTATATTAATTTATATTCATTGTTGGTGTAACTGTATTTTTTGAAGGCATGTTTAAATACAATTAAATTAAAATTATTAAATTAGAACAATCTAAAATATAAGCAATCAACGTCTCCCCCACCTCATCAGCGGACCGCGGTAAAATTACCAAACGTTGACCGGTCATCAGCAACTAAAAGGTTGGGGACCACTGATTTAAACGATATACTGTGACATTGATTTATTAAGTCAAATACATCTGCTGTCCAATGTCTACTTAGTTTTCATCATTCCTGAGAAACGATTTTTATTGACAAGTCTGCTGTCTATATGTACAAGAACTTTGACTCGCTATCTGCTACTGATTTTGTGCATAATGCCCTAGGAATGATTTCAGCGCAGTCATTGGACATTTTAAAAAAGGACCAAATTATGTATTTCTACATTATTTGTATCAGCACATTAACATATACGTGGAAAAATTATATATTTATATAAGATTGACCATACCTTAGCATATTTCAGATTATTCATTACAAGACGACAGTGAATCTCAATGAAGCAGTTCGGTCACCTATTGCACCCACCAAGAAAACCCAGATAAGACCAAGGACAAATATTATGAAAACCTGGGATCTCTTATTGCAGAAGTACAAAAGGCAGACACGTTTATTATCATGGGTGACCTATGTCCTAGAGTTGGCACAGACCACCAGACAACATCAAATCCTCATACAGATGAAGCGCTCTGAACATGACCTCCGAATCACAGTTTTCTATCGGCCCAGCTGCAAGAAAACGTTTTGTTTGCACTGACGCGCCAAGCTCTAGTGTCTTATTAACTACGCCATAGTCAGGATAAAAGACAGGAAGGATGTCTTATTGGTGAAAGTCATAAGACGTGCAGAATGTTGGACGGACCACAGGCTGATAGATTCCAATCTCAGTATACAGATGCAGTCTAGCAGGCAACCGTAAAGTATACAAGTGTCCAAAAGGCTGTGTCTCCAATTGAAATAGGAGAATGTGAAACAAGCACTTGTCGAAGAACTGTGCAGCTAATTAGGTACAATCGATTTAAACTCCGAGAGGGTCGAGAAAAACAGGGCATCCGTCATAGACTATGTTCTCAACTGCATCCAAAACTATCTTTTACCAAACGTAAACATAAACACTGACTATATGAGAATGATGTTGCCATATAGAGAATGAGAAACATCTTACTCTTACGGGAATGATATGATACGAACTTATATAATCCCTTGAAGACAATCTACTTGCCCCAATACTAAGTGCTCACAAACCACACTGCTCATTGGCAACAAAATATTACTTCAAAGATAGGCAAAACACTTCAAGAACATCCTCGGTCAACAGTCATAAGCCAGTTGTGTAATAACTCTTTGGTCATAAGCAAAAAAATGGAAAGAAGAAAAACCAACATGTTTCTAAAACTTAACAAAATATTTATTTGTCAAAGTTCTAAATGAAATGAAACTGCGAGGAACGTACAGTATTATGTGGTGAATCTATAATAATCCTTCAAAATTAACCTGAGTCTTGGGAAGATCGCTCCACGTGGCGCAATCTCATCCATGCTGCAGCTACAGACTTTGAACAGAAGTGAATTGCAGAGATAGTACAGAAGCTTGAACAGCATAAATCTAAGAACTGCAGCATGTTCTCTATGGATCAAGCAAACTCAAGCGCCATCTGCTGTCAAATGTATCACAGATAAATCAGAGCACAAATTGGCCTGATCAACCACTAACGAACTCACACAAACCAAGCCAGTTAGTGTTGTCATGGTCACCTTCTAACTCGAAGGACAATATTGATCTCTAATGGGACAGTATAGAGTCTTGTCTATATTTTATGTGCAAATTTGAGCTTTAATAGTACTTTCTTTCTAGGAAAAAACGTCTTGTACATTATGCTTACGTGGAATGCTACTAAACTCAAATTTGTGTGTGCTTTCAGCAAGCGTTTAAGAGGACATTCTGTCTCTACTAATGCAACAGTTGATGGAGACACCATATGGAAAAGAAGGTTATTACGATGTAGAATAGGTGTTGAGAGACATTAGCATGTTGGTGTAATGAAGCTGTTACGCTACTTGCTACTAATTATGATTGCATTGTAGTTATTAACTTCAGGCTTGCGTATAATGCATTCGGTTCATTTTCTTTCAAGTAATATTTTTCCCTTACCATAGATACAAAATTGAATTTTATTCAGAGTACAAAAATTAAGTTCAGTTTATTCCATGAATAAGAATGCATAGCATTTATTTCCATGTGTAATTTTATTTCACATCCATTACTACGTTCGTCAAATGCAAGGGATATCTTTGTTCACTCTATCCTGGATAGATTTAGAATCCTTTGATGTACATTAGACTCATTTTGGGGTGCTAGGGATTCATCGTTCAATACACTGGGACCAATATTTAATTGATGGAATATATATATATATATATATATATATATATATATATATATATATATATATATATATATATATATATATATATATATATATATGATTTTCCAGGCCGAAACTAATGTTTTTTTTACCTTGATTTATCCTCCATAAATCACCTTGACACCATCCGCAGTCGAATGAATGCGAACTGGGGAAAGGTAGATAGCGAAACTATGCAAACGCAAATGGAAACTCCCGATGTAAACAAGCACATCGACTGCTAGCGGTCCATTTCTGGTTTCTAGAATAGTCAATTTCAGTGAAAACTGTTTTATTTATCCAATATTTGCAGTGTCTAGTTCATATATTTCCAAATAATAGAATTGATAAATAGAAGGAACAATTTTATACATTTCTTCAAAGAGATTTAACTCCAAAATTCACAGAATTATTGAGATTGTCAAAGTCAAACATTATGTTGCTTGACAACAAATACTATGCTAATACTATGGCGACCGTATACAATGTTTAAGGCCACCTGGTAACAATCAAGATTGAAGGTATAAATCAATGAGTTAAAGAACAGTAATCTGCATTATTTATAACCTGTATGCCTTCTGTTTTAAAAATCGCTAGCGGAGTACAAACAAAAGGGATTGTGTGAGAATTATCTTATAGTTCTTGTCACTTGGAATATACGTTTTGATTATGTTTCTTTTTTTTCTCTTATCTTAGATTGTAACATTATCTCTTTTGAGTTTAAATATCATAGCTATCAAGTACAATTTCATCTCTGATTCGAAACTGAATCATTTCTAAAGTTTTTCCTTACAGAAGAAAGATCAAAGTACGTGTTTCCTCCTCAGGTCCCTGTTTTATCTCCTACTTTTAATATGAACTCTTGAACGCAATATTTATACATTTAACTTAATATATTCTTAAAATAATAAAACAATGTTCCGATTATGACACAATGGAAATATCATATAAATTGCATGCAAGTGATAAAGGATTATCGAGTGTTACTATTCACTTCACAAACACGAAGTATAGAAAGATTTGACAGCATGAAGTGTATGCAATGGTACAAGAGTTAGATGTAACAGGGTGTAATGTATATCAAAGCACAGAAGACATAACTGAGAGCACTGGGTGCATACAAGGGTACAATGGATAAATGTGAGAGCGGACAGCGTATACAAAGGAGATACAAATTGTTCATTTATAGGAAAGCTATACAGAGACTACGCCAACATATTATTGAATCCAGAACTTATATTGCCCATCGAGGAAAGGCCGATTAAGATAAAATGGTATTTGATCGTCGTAAGTGAATCCACTGCTTTAAAGATAGTTCTATGGGTAAGCCAATATCGTAGTCCGATAATAGTACTTCTTTCTCCTGAAAATGACGAAAATGACGTAAAATGACGTAAAATACTCACGAAGCTTGGATTCTCCACAAATATGCAGGTTTCTGTCTACAAATGAGGTATATGAAGTGTCTTCCTGTTGTATAACCGAAGACAAAAAACCTTTTCATCGATAGTTTTTTTTTGGAATTATCATCTGGTTTTCAAATCTTCTATTCCTCAGAGAACATCCGTATTTAATGACAGTGTATTTTGACCTACTAAGATACGGACATTTGCAACTTTCTAACGCTTCGCCAGTCCACTAATTCAACAAATACAAGACATTTATGATCTAAAGACTGACGAATGAGTATATGCTTTGTTGTATAATTAAGGACATCATAGAGAAGATCCTTCAATGTTTTACAGAGGATAATTAAGGATAATTAAGGAATATTCTGTTGATACCTTCGAAGACGTTTAACTATATGAAAAAGACGTATTCTTTATCCATCTGTAAATTAATGCGCTGAAATTTTAATATATACATTTATAACCTGAGCACGAATGGCAGGACTGTCATGTTCAATCTTATTCACACCGAGAAATATAGAAATTGTATTAATATTGTACTAATTCTTGTTGATGGTGTTTTATTTCTTTTTCTTTTGCTTTAGATGGGTATAACATTTATTTCTTTCTCCAGGGTGTAGCACTTAAAAACAATTTCTGCAAGTATGAAAGTATTTCCTTGAAATAGATTTCTGTTTAGGTAAGCAAGCCATATTTCGTTCCTCAACTAGTACGGTTGTCGACTAAATGTCACACTGTGAGCTCAGACAAAACGAAAGACTGAATTAGCTCAAAGGTCATGAGACATTAAATCAAGACCATTTCAATTCATGGTAAGGTATTGCCACTGCATTATGGTCATAAAACTTTTTGGCTATGAAATATCAAGATTACGTCTACTTATATTCAAGTATCGAGTTGAGTAATCTGATTTGATTGCAATTTAGGTCTGACTCAAAATTGATCAGTCAAATGTCTTGACTTAGTTCAAGATTTATCTTAATGAAACTCAGTTCCGACAGAATGCGCTGTGTGCAAGTACATCCCTTTGAAGATATGTTCAGGAAATAAACAATTACAAGCTTTTAAAATAATGTTGATAATTTTCGACAATTCTGTTTGCCACTTTAATAAAAATAAATGGTTAAACAATGTCCCATGAGGTGTTTAATACATCGGCGACTATCGTAGCTTACTAATCACCACATTCAAACGGCAGTCATGAGTCTTTAAAGAATCCTCTTCCTTAGTCTTACTCTAAGATCAACTTTGTAAAATACGGTTTTTATCGCTTCATTTTTCGTTAACTAGACGATAGAACTTCGAGCAAAGATTTCGTTTGTGAAGGAGCAAGACCTTCTGAAGTCAATGGAAAATGTTTTTAAAAAACTTGATGTCATTTTCGGCCTATTAATGGTTGTACATCTCTAGCTGTTAAAACCAAAAACCAAATAAAGATGAATGAAACATTGCATGAAACAGAGCTGTTTTACTGTGTTTCTCAATTTTAAAATCAGCCCAGAAGAAAGATTTTCCTCTTCTTGTACACTTGCTGGATAAACATTTGGTGATCTTTGCTATACAGGCAGGATATTGTTTTGATTGACGTGTATCACCTTGCTTAGCATATACAGTACCTGCTCCAAATACTTGGATTATGTAGACTTTAGTAATAAATGTAGATTATAACTATCACTGTTAATATTTATGAAAGTACACACGACAGTGCATGACCGACCATACATGAAACGGTGTACAGGAAACTGATGAAAGCGATAAAGAGTTCTGTGCTACTTTGTCAAAGCAATTACAATTGCTGGAAATATCAAACAATGTACGAAACAGAGTAATGTTACAGGGTGAACTTTCACTTAATAACATAAGTATATGATTGCACTACAAAATAATTTGACTGGCTTTATATATTTTCTAAAATAACGGATCAAACATTGGAAATGGCATTATTGCACAATACAATTGCTTGATCATTTGGACAGCAGTAGCAGTAAATGTGTTCTTATTGCCATAAATATTACCGTGAAGGCATCAACGTATGTTACCTACTTACTCCCAACTCAGACCATGATCAGAGGTCAGAGAGGTCACGTGACCATACAACCTAATTCAAATTCTATTTCTAGACGGGGAATTCCATACGGACGACCACATTTTGCGCTTTTAAAAGCGATTTTCGGTCTTCTTACGTTTAACTCTGCCTTAATTACGTGATTTTTCAACATTTTCAATTAAACAGACAAAACCAAATGAAAAGCAATATATATATATATATATATATATATATATATATATATATATATATATATATATATATATATATATATATATATATATATATATATATATATATATATATATATATATATTGTATGTTTAGTAAAGCCTTTGTGTTATCTTAGTTTTCATCGAGTATGTGTGTGTGTGTGTGTGTGTGTGTGTGATTTAGATTTTTAACGTAGCATTAACAATTTTTCAGTCATATCTCTACGATGTCTGCAGAGTGGCAGTTTATAGTGATATCTAGCACTGGGGAATCATGCTGAAGACATGTAGCATGATGTCCCACCCAGTCACATTATCCTGACACCGGGCCGACCAGTCCTATCACTAACCTCTTAATGCTGTGCGTCAAGCGAGGCAGCTGTTAGTTCCATTTTTGCAAGTCTTTGGTATGACTTAGCCGGAGTTCGAATGCGCGACTTTCCGCGTCCGAGGCGGACACTCTAACCGCTAGGCCACCAGAGCGATTAGTTTCCATTCATAATAACACTGTCAGCAATAACAAAAAAAATTAACTTGTTAAATATAAAAGTAAAAACAAATGTTCGGAGGTAATCAAATTCAAGAGAAGAAATAAACGTTTAACAAGGACTGTATATACTCTATGACTTTTTGTCAGCTGCTCTGGCGACACAACCTTAAAAAAATCCTTAGTGGTTTATTAAATTCTTTGCTATGAAAATCTACTTTTATCTAGCCACCGATCAACAATAGGCCCCCAACGTTATTAAAGCAATACCTTCACTCTAGCGTTTTTTAAAACATGATATTAACAGGAGCATATTTTAAAATTAAAACCGATTAGCCAAAATAACTGTAATTAAAAAATGATGTCTTAAAAGCGAAGCACTTTTCTTTGATGGTATATTAAAGTTGATATTCGTAAATAAACCATATCACAATTTGGGTATGGACCTCATTTACATATAGCTGTATGAGAGATATATAAAGGCCTTACCTGGATGATAACCAATATCAGCAGATTGTATGAGATTATGTAAGATAAAAAGATGCAAATGTAAAAAATCTGCTAAAACGTTAAAATCACTTATAGAAGCTCATCAAATGCTGAAAATTATGCGGGATCAATAGGATAAAGGTGTTATTGTTATTAAATGAAATTTGGTTTTCGACAGGAATCAGAATTTGTGCCAAAACTGATAGAAAATAAACGGCTCATTCGTACATCTGCACAAATCTCAATTGTTTTGAAGAAACAATAACTATTCCAACTAAAATTCAAAGTTAATAACAACCTGAAATTTCAGAAAGTTCGCTATTTCCATTTTGTCATTTGTCTCTTTCATGTAGCAAAATTGACTGGACATTCTCTAGTGCATTAGGCAAAAAGCAGAGCTGATACGAACCGACCTTGTTTCCGTGTCTGGTATGCTACAAAGTACCCATATGCATGTTACATAGTATTGGTTGTACACTATGTCCTATTCAACATTCGTATTATCTCCCGATTATTCGTTTTATGAACAAGATGCTGACACGTATAAAGAAAATATACCTGCATTTTGAAATTTTTTAAATTTATATTTGCTTGTCATTTTCAATTATTTTCACAAAGTTTTATATTTAAGAAGTTTTGTTAGCCACTATTATTCAACTTAATACTTCTGATCAATACACACTGGACAAGGGTTTATATCCAGGCAATTGCAGGGTTTTTTTTACCAAATGGGAAGCCCCAGTATTATTTGCAAGATTTACGCACAGCCTTTTCCAGTACCATTTTTTCTGTTATATGAGCAATTCTAGGTTTTCTAAAGGGGTAGTTAACTGTTTATTAATTATATACATTTAATAATACAAAAGCACATTAAAGTTATACTCGTGTTGCGGTTTAGACATTCCACAATCAATTTTGATATTTTTTGATGGGTAAATTAAATTAGATTCATTTTATATACTAATCTTTATAATTACTTACTTGATAAATATTACAGTGTATATTAATTCATATCATCTGGTATTCCAAGTCAGGGACGGGAGCTTTCAGGAAGTTACGGTAACAATCGCGAGGCAGACGGAAATTATATATTGCGTAAAGTTGTCAGCATGAAGATATTTTAAATTCTGCATGGTCTAATCCACTGGTATATATCGCATTCTTTTACATCTGAAGAATGTTCTAGACAAAATATCTTAGATAGGTATGCTATCTGGAAATTGTCTGTCAAGAGCCAGATCATAAAGTCGGACGCCATTTTGCCAATTGGCATACCAGCCTGAGATGTTTTGTCAAGTACATTCCTGAATCATATCAGATGTAAACAATATTGTGAAATATTAATCCCTGCCAACCCCAAATTTCTTACTGTAGATCATGTTTTTAATATTTATTCCTTCCTTCCTTCAGGCAGTTTATGTTGTGGACGATGAACACCCTACGTATAACCTTGTGCATCGATATACGAGAAAATAAATGGCTGAAATAGAGGGATCAATACCAGCAATGTTTTTACATTTTGACAAGAATAAAACAATTGTAATTCAATTCTAACAATTTTTAGTGTTAACCTGTAAACTATCCAGCGAATAAATATATGCACTGGTAGCTATTTCCAACGTATGAACATACACCTTTTTGTGTAAGCAGCTTTCTCACGTTGCAATTAGTGTCTGCCATTAAATCGCACGTGAATGTCTACTCTTTAGAACATAATACTCAAAACAGAAATGAAAAGACAATTATCTGATACTGTCATTTAGATTTTCGCAAAGTAAAATGACAATTTTTGTTAAAGTATCTCCCCAAGTTTAGATATACTGAGTTTAAGAACGAAGCTAAACGTACATAAACCGCCAAAACTACACATGAAAGAACGTATACATTCGGAGCATCAAAAACAAGATGCAATACAAATGTATGACTATGCAGCTTCAAGCCTTACAGTTGGAAGAAGTCCATTCCTATCATATAATAAACTTCTTACATTGAAGCAAATGAATTAGAACATGCCAATATTTTAACGCAGCCTATAAAATATCAGTGAAACAACACACAATACAACACATGATTGTACGTCAGTACACAATTTAAGGCAATTAATAGAGCTTATGGCGTACGCTGTTATATACTTCATACAGCAAACAATACAGCATATGAGTGTATTTGTGTGTGCGTGCGTGTGTGTGTGTGGTTTAGATTATTAACGTAATTTTAACAATATTTCAGTCATATCGCTACTATATCTGCAGTGTGGCATGTTATAATAATGTCTTGCACTTGGGCATCATACCGCAGACATGTAGCATGATATCCCACCCAGTCACATTCTGACACCGCGAAAAACTTCTATAATCACCAGAATGAGTACATATGAAGACTTCTAGTACATAGGAATATTTTCGTCTGCTCTTACACTTTCAAATAATTATGAATGACTCACTGCTTATTTTGTAAAAGCATGTAATTTATAGGCTTAATGGTATGTGTTGTTTCCAATGTGTAATGATCTCAATTTAAGGTATCATTCAGGTCGAAATAAGTGACGGACAACAATTTCAGGAGATGCATGACAGTCATAATTAATTTTGACGTGATTACAGTTGTCATAATCATAATCAGTTTTAAACAGTTTCGCTAATTAAAATGCTGATAACATAGTGTCAAAATCAACATATACATAATGATACTATAACACCATATTAGTTGTTGATATTATTTATATAGCCTGCGGGACTCTATTTCTTGTCTGTATAATAGAAAGATTTACCATAATGAAAGAATGATGTATCCGACAAAGACGGTTGTGCCTGGTAATATTAAACTGTCTTTCTTACTTTAATTCAAGTCAAAATTTTGATATAATAAATTATAATTTAGAAAGAGAATAGTGTACCTGGCTTTCACAAGTTCATGATGCATTGTACACGAAGGAAAAATATATATATTTTTTTCGATAACAGCACATCCCCTTTCCACTTCCTGAGCATAAATAGTGGGGACGGGGAAACGAAATAAGCGGAAAGTTTTAAAGCCAAATGAATGCCCTGTAAGGAAACGAACCAAAACTTACTTCAAATAAATTGATCTTATTTGCTACATTGCATCGTTTATATATCAGACACGGATTTTATAGTGTCGGGGCATCTTCATAAATGTTAATATTAGCTATGTCTCTCTCTGTTTCTGTCTGTCTGTCTGTCTCTTTCTCTCTCTCTCTCTCTCTCTCTCTCTCTCTCTCTCTCTCTCTCTCTCTCTCTCTCTCTCTCTCTCTCTCTCTCTCTATATATATATATATATATATATATATATATATATATATATATATATGTGTATGTATGTGTGTGTGTATCAAGCTGATCAAGCTGGACATTATATGAGTAAATACACAAGACAACAATTAATCAGCTCTCTCTCTCTCTCTCTCTCTCTCTCTCTCTCTCTCTCTCTCTCTCTATATATATATATATATATATATATATATATATATATATATATATATATATATATATATATATATATATATATACACACATATATATAGATATATATATAGATAGATATATATATAGATATATATATATATATATATATATATATATATATATATATTTATATATATATATATATATATATATATATATATATTGGTATTCTTCAAATGGTTACTCCCAATCTTCACATAATACTGACATTAGGCCAATTTTCTCTGCTATACCCATCGTTCCCTTATCAGAAATGCATATAGTGTGTGGTGGGAGTGGTTATTACTAACTAAATATACATTTCTTCCTAAAATGATAGTTTAATAGAATATAATTATTTTCTCCATGCCACTTGTCACAGACAATTGATTGTTGAGTACTTGTCCTCTCCATTCCTTATTTGTCCCGTTTTTCAAGTTCATATTTTCTTCATTTTCCTGTGTATTCTGTCTAAATTAATGTTCTTTATGTAATTTCATTACTATTCGATACTCAATAAAATGTACTACAATTAAGTGCAGCTATATCGTTAATGATTTATATATATATATATATATATATATATATATATATATATATATATATATATATATATATATATATATATATATATATATATATATATATACAGAGAGAGAGACTGCTATTTTGATTTTTAATAGATATTAAAAGTAAATTACATTTCTCTTAATTTTAGTGCCTGTGTCTCCACCGGAACCCAATTGGTAAAGACCACTTTGACTTTGTTCATAATCAACCATGGGTACAGTCAGAAAGCAGACGAAATATAAACTTTGCTAAAAGCAAATTATTCAGCTGGAAGAAACTTCAGCTTGAGAAGGATTTATTACACCTGAATGTATCTCAATTTACTCTACATTTTTAATTCAAAAATGTACTTGTACGGCATGCAAACTGGGAAAATGGCAGCTGCCATAATAATCTTGTTGACATGTAACTTAATTTTTCAGTTAGCATACCGATCTAAGATATTTTGTTTTGAACATTCTTGAATCGTATCAGATGTTAAAGGAATGCGGCATGTTTCGGTAGATTAGACCCTGCAGAATCTAAGCTATCTTCCTGTTGGCCACTTTCCCCAATATTTATTTTCTGTCTGCCTCGTGCGTGTTACCGAATGCCCCCCTCCCATTCGACGATTGTCCTTGGATATTGGAATAAAATCCAAAAGGTCGCTACCTTTTGCTACAATATACAGAAAAATTGATATCTAGCTGTAAAAGAAGAGTCAGTTTTAATATGTAAATATTAACTTGATTTAATTTACTTCTCAAAATCTGACAAAATTGATTGTGGAAGGTCTAAAACTTCTACACCAACTTCTACTTAATGTACGTCTTGCATATAAAATATTATTAATCAACAGTTTACGTACTCCCCGGACTTGTAACTCCTTTGAGTATTGAAATAACAGTAAGCGAAATTTTTCTGAAAACAAAACAACATATCTGTCTTTTTGAAAGAATAAAACAGTTGCCCTTACGAGAAAAAAGCGTTTGCCAAACAATTTAAACACTGTACTGTTGTTGCCCTCATGGCTATGTAAACATGATTAGCATAAATTATGTAATTATCATTATAATCTGTATTTGCATCATTAAAATAATTAATTCTAAATTTTTTCATTACCATTGCCTCTTTTTGGTTTTAGTCGATTGAAAAGTATCGTGGCATATATTTATCTTGAAAAAAAAAAACAATTAAAATGGAACTTTACTTCAAGATTATATGTTTGTTTGTTGTTCATTGAAATTATAGCGCAATAGTTTTTAACAGCTGTTTGTCGATTCCTCAAAATTTAAGCAGTCCATACAAAATGTATATAATTTTCGTAGTCTTTCAACAAATAGCACATTCCGTCCTCACAAACCCGTTATCTTCTGTACCACACGGGTGTGGTTATGTGGGAACGCGTGGGAGCTGCGTTCCTTTGCTCTTTTTGCGCGTTTCCTTACTTTTAGCGCTTGCCATTGTCCTTGTCCCACCCCACCCTACTGCCCGCATTTGAGTAACATGCGTTTAGCACATCACCATTGGTTGGTTTTGATTGGGCTTTCCGTTTCCTAGACGAACTATCTGACAAGGCTAACGATATCCGTCTGCCTGGGTTTGGAGTCACTTCTCCTTCTCTTAGACTGGTTGCCTGCCTAGGCCAGGTACTCAGTCACCCCACACAGCAGGCTATGTGAAAACAATCGGCCCCACATGAAGGTGCTGCTGCGGACACAGTAGTATAGAAGAGGCCATATGCAAGTACTTCGTGCCTAGCAAAGCCAGACAGAGGTCCCGCAGAGACCACTACACCTGGAAAGGAGAGGCTATGAGAGACTCTTCACTTTCCGTTAACGAACTGGACGTTGGGTCTAGACCCCACGCGCACACACACACACACACACATACACGCACACACACATACACGCACACACACATACACGCACACACACCAACGAATTGCTATTAGATGATGGCACCGCTGCCTTGTTAATATCTTCGGGAGAAGGAAAGGATACGGGAGTAAACCCAGACATAAAATCCGGAGTGGAGCCCTTAAGACGGTTGGGTGTCAAGTACGACTTCCTTCCGGCAGCTCCTACATCCGAGTCAAGAAACATCCAAGGCATGTACAGTGGCATCAAGAAGGCCCTAGGTTCTATAGTGAAAAAGGTTTTCCCCTGAAATCTCTGACGGGTAAGAAGATCACAGACTATGAGCAACAGTTGACCAGATGGGTGGAGCACTACTCAGAGCTGTACTCCCAAGAAATGTCCGTTACAGATGTGGTGAACTCAGGAAAGCGATCGACCCCCTCCCAAATGACAAACCACCAGGGAGCGATAGCATCCCGCCAGAAGCCGACATTGTTACATCCACTGCAAGAACAACTCTGCCTCTGCTGGGATGAAAGAGCAGTCCCCCAAGACATGCGTGATGCCACCATTGTGACCCTCTACAAAAACAAGGTAGACCGCAGTGAACAAAACAATTACAGAGGACTTTCGCTTCTCAGCATCGTTGGCCCATATCCTACTTAATAGGCTGGAGCTTCTGGCGGAGCGCGTGTACCCGGAATCATAGTTCGGCTTTAGAGCAGGAAGGTCAACAACAACCATGATCTTCTCCCTCCGACAACTCCAAGAGAAAAGCAGACAGCAAGGTCAGCCACTCTACATAATGTTCATCGACCTCACCAGGGCCTTCGACCTGGTCAGCAGGAAGGGCCTATTTGAAGTTCAATGGCTGGGACACATCCGACACATGGAGGACGGGCGGCTGCCAAAGGAAATCCTATATGGCGAGTTGGCCACTGACACCAGCAAATCGACCAGCCGTCACTCAGCTTCTGCTATATGTGCTAGAGGGACATGAAGGCATGCGGTATTTCACCAGACAGCTTGGAAGTACAGACCGAAGATCTTGGCACCTGGAGAATGACAGTTAACAAGGGCATATGGGGCGGTCGCTAATGGTTGGAGAGTGAAGCTGGCCGCAGAGAAACGCAAGAAAGAAGCGTGCAGTAGCAAACCAAGCAAATCAGACTTCCATATACGTCTGCTCCAACTGCAATAGGGATTGTCACTCACGTATTGGCCTGCACAGCCATAACAGACGATGCCTAAACTTCCAGTGATAGACAACATTCCAAGGGCACTACTCAGATGGTCTTCTGAGACTGACCTGCAAATGATGATAAATGACACCAATGGTACTAAATAAGGTCTTGTCCAAGATATACATTGTACTAAATATTGATAACAATAGTTTAAAAAATTATTTGGTCCCACTCGATACAGATCATGAATCAGAAGTGATGGAAGCAAAGTATCTGATAAATAACGGACATGTGAAGATGAGATAATACTTACTTAATTTATGAAAGCAGCGCATATCACAACTGTCTATAAAATAAGATATCAATGCACTTCCTTGAAAGATGTACATTTCAGATTCTCTATAGTGTCATATTCTATGAAAATCAAATATATCAAGTCTTAATAACGACCACAACAAATTGACTTCACTTGACACCATGTGTATACTGATTGATATCGTGTCACAACGACGATTTATCGCCTTGCAGCATATTGCGTTCTTAGTCTATGTACAACAAATTTATTTCACTGCCATGAATATCTCGCAAATTTCTTTTCATTACTGTCAAATTTTGTATATAGACAATATTTCATTCTTTATTCCAGATTTTGTTGACTGATTTTTAAATAGCTACATTAGAATACACAAGTAATATATACGTAAGTGAATTACATTAGTACATACAGGTGTTTATATTAGTATTTACAGATATTATATTAGTATGCATGTAATATATTATCATATTGGTTTGTAAAGGTATTATATTAGTACATAAGGGTATTACATTAGTACGCACAAGGGTGGAAATGGCAACAGTGCCGCAAGTTACTGACCTCAATCGGACGGTAACTTAGTAATAGTGTTCGAGTTGGCCTGAATACGCACTACTGTCGGTAGATGTAATATTTTGTAAGGATAAACATAGACATACATGCACATACATACACAAACAAATTAAACATACACAAACACGCAGCACACGCTTATACAACATAAAGAATAAACTTTTTTGACAACGAGAAGATATTTTTCGAGGCAATAGAGGTTCCCTGAAAATGGCCATTGAGGTTTTGTCAACACCACTGAGTTTACATATAAAACATCGCACAGGTATTCTTCACTTTATAAAATTCTATATGACAACCGGACCGTAAATTAAGACACTATTCAGACAACCTTGCCTCTCCACATAAATTCTTTTCGAAATGGCCGAATCTTTGTTCATCATGATACTCAGTTATGATGTTAGATACATGTAGGCCGATTTAAATAGCATCACCGATATGAGGGTAGATGACTCCACGTTAGACCACGTCTTGTCTGAGAACAGGTAAATTGAATGACGCAATCTATGGGTATTTATAGTTTAAAAGCGAATCGAAAAGAATTGACTTTTTTCACCAATCCAAACGTACACTATAAAATTCAGTCAGAGCGCAGTCTCTCATCCAATCAGAAGAAAGCTACTTGTGTCGTCACAGACTCTATATCGGTGAATCAATGAGACATTGTTGGAACATTAATGAAACCAAGAAGACAGTTGAGACGAGGAGTGATCGCGTAGCAGAAGATACCAAGGCAACCATGGTGATACTTCCAGAAGAGAATTAATTGGAATTTAGCCAATTTTCTCTCCTCTTAACAAGTGTTTGTACCAGTATCAGCACCACCCTATGCTTCCTTAACATAAGTCGATGATTGTAGACAGAGGCAACAAGCGAGAAGAGGGGAAAGAAGGAAACGAGAGGAAGAAAAAGCGAAGTGAAAATGCCTAGGAGTAAAGAAGGACGATGAAAGTAAAATAGCCACAGTAATACAAGATATTTTGGCAGAGTTAAGGTGTCTAAGATAAATGTATCAGACTACTTTAACAGGACACGTAAGAAAAAGATCTTCAGGAACCAAACATTCCATTACAATTAAGTGCAGCTATATCTGACAAACCTCTGAGATACCAACTGTAGCGATCTCTACCAAATCATTGATAGCAGCAGGTGAAGAATTAGGACTTGGCCTTTGCAAATCTATAAGGCAGTTAAAACTCATTGCCTTTCGTCCCTGAGTTTGTTTTTACCAAACACCCAACGGTCCTCTTCAAGATATCCAACTTTCTAGAAAAGAGTGGCACGTCAACGTTTGCAAATCAAATAAAAACTGACATTCCTTTTTGACGTGTTGAATGAATAATGCTCATATGTGAGTGCGTGAGTGAAGGTCATTATTATTACAAATATATCAAAACCAAGAGACACATTTTCTTTCTGGTATATTCTCTTGAAAAAGTTACAAGGAAATTTCACATCATCAATTGTTCATTTGCGTCTTCGTCTTTCACTCTTTCGTTTTCCAGTTTTTGAATATATTCACTGTCACAGTTTTTTACTCTACTCTGTCACAATCTTCTCGTCTTCTTTTCTTATCATTCTGGACTGGTATTTGTTGCTCCTTTTCTTCGGAGGATTCTTCTTCTCCCTTTTCGGAAGTCCCCTATTCCTCCTCTTGTTCTTTGATCGGTTCGCTTTTTTCTTAAGGCAGTCTGACGACCAATGTGCTTTCTCCTGACAATGATAAGAGTTATCTTGACTTTTGTCTTTCTTGTCGCCTGTCTTACTTTGACGTTGTGGACATTCTGTTGCCCAGTGTGATTTCGTCTAGCACATTCAGAAAGCACCCTGACCTTTATCTCAATTGTAGGAGGAGTAGTCCGTTGTCTTCTCCGAAGTAAACGTATGTATGATGCCTGGCAAATCTTTGATCAGAAGTTGGATATCTGTTGGCTCGTCCATCTTAATAGTTTGAGAGTGGAATGAATACCCTAAGTAACTCTCACTATATATGGGCAACCCTCTACATTTAAAATCTTGTCATTAGACATTTGGCAATCTAGATGAAACGATCGAACGATTTCCATGACAAAGGGAAATGAAAGAGGTCACGATCGATCTGACATATCACCTCGCACAACAGCTGAAGTCTTGGCTCATATTCATGCCAGTTATTTTGAATACTGCATGAGCTAGCCCGAATCAATACCTTCTACGTCTACGCCTATACCCAGAGAGACTACTCCAAACTAAAGTCAGTCCGTAACACCAAATAAGTATTACCACAATCGAGAAACGGAAAAAACGTTACTCCAGAAAATTCAGAACAACGGCTTACGCTTACACGGTGAAGTTTAAAGATTTCAATTCCAAAGTGCCGCTTAAGAAAGCAGAAGGGTTCATCACCGAAACGTGGGATTTATTGTTAACCACACTGAAACGAAAATGTCTAGCCAAAGAAGACAATCACTTTAGACTCCATATTATCACAACAGTTTGAAGTCACCCTTTTTGATCGAGTGTAGCAGCCCAACAGAACTAACGCCATTCAAAGTCGTCCATAAGATTCAACACGTGCAGCAGACCAACAAACAATTTCACATCACCAATGGAAAAGCTACCCTTTACATAATCTATGTTCTACCCTGAAAGGGGACGGACAAATTTTAATTGAAGGATGACCTTCAAAGCAGCAAGCGCAGCTTCGTTCTAATTAACCACACACAAGACAAGATATGTTAATCCTGAGCTATCATCATGGGACAAATGTATGCCGATAAGAATGTAAAATAGCTCACAATTTCTCGGAATACTATGAACAATGTATTGTGAAATACTACAGAGAATATGGCACTGAATACCCTAAAGTCACCTAGAATGGAGCGAAAATTATCTACATGCAAGTTGGACGAATGCGATATTTTGATTCCATGAGTCATTTAGCCATGCCTTTGAGTCGAATGCCCAAATTATTTGGAATGATAGAAATGGCCAAAGGCTATTTCCGCACTCTTTCAATACGGAAGCCAATCTTTATGCCAGTCTGCCACATTTGTCACATTTCCCTGAAGCACAATGAACAACAAAAAGCTTTCTACGTTTGGTACCGCTCTTACGCTTAGGACCCTTTTGACTTTCAGGAAGAAATATTGAAGTATTTTCGCTGCAATGTGGACATTTAACGGCGTTGCTATGGAACGTTTTGCAAACTGTCCATGGTTCACGGTGGGATCAATAGTGTAATACAAGCGATTTATACACTACAATGGATCCAACATGTCCCGAAATGTAGGAGGCGAAAAGCCATTAACATAATCGGTAGCTAGCAAGTTTACAAGTTGCTTGAGTCACGGATTTATGATCTGTTACCCCCAATTAGACACTAAAATTTAATTCTAACGTCGTTCCACGGAAGACTTCTAAAAGAACACTTGAAGTTAGAATAGCAAAGATTTCAAGCCGTGGAAATATGGGAACATGACTGATCGTCATTTAAAACCAATTTCATAATTTAAGAGCATTGTAGAAAGTTGCCACCTGGTATAATAACTCAACGCAGGGGATAGTTTGTTTGGAATACTTACGAATGCCACATAGTTTGCAGCACCACGAAAGGAGAAAAAATCAAATACCTGGACTTATTCTCGCTGTATCTTAGAGTGTGCAGCTATTGTCATTTTCTACCAGAACATCAACCATTGCTGACAGAACACAAACCGAAATGATGTTTTCATCGCCTCAGCGCTTGAAACATATAAATCTGTGCAGTGTCCATTCTAATCATTACACTAACAACCAGTAACATGCCTTCAAATTTATTTACGCTGAACGAAGCCCACATGCAATTACGTTGCTTAGGTTGCTTAGAGATTTGTCTACAAACACTTCATACTTTTACTTGTATATCTAGTAGGTTTGGTGTAAGAGAAAATGAATTTGTTGTAGTATAATGTTATTGTAGGCAAAAAGAAGGTGGTAAAAATGGTGTTTAATTTAGGCCCGCGGGGTCTAGGTTTTGTGATGTGTATATTGTTATAAAGTGTTAGGAGTGTTTTCCTTCACGTCCGTGCTTCAGGCATATAAACCAGTACGATCGTCAGTATGGCTAAATTATTTCATTAATTTTTCCTCTGATCGCTCACAGAGAGTAGACATAAACACATATCGCTAAAACGTAGCATGATCGACAACTCAGAAGATACTAAATCATATCATCACACCGCCACTCATAGTACACTACACCTAGTGAAAATGTTTTGCAGCCCGTCCAGCAATTTCATCCAGCAAACGAGGACCAGTAACCACCCAACAGCTAGCCAAGCAGTTTCTTTCTGCAGAAGAGGCCAAGAAGCCTGCCTAGTTGCCAAGCAGCCTGCCTTTTTGGCCAACCTGCTGTTTCGACCTGCAGACGAGGCCCAGCAGCAAGCCGAGTTGAGGCGACACTACATTTAAACTATTTAGGAATGTTTTGGAAAGGGGAAATCCAAATTCAAATTGTTAAGGTAAGTTTCATTGGAATTAGACCTTCTGGTGAATCAAATGACTTTATCCGATGAGCTACTAAATGTTTAAAGAAATACAGTCAATTAGGTCTATTAGAATTTCATCAATAACCATAGGAATTATTTAGGTATTAATAATAATTACAGTATAACTATAAACATATTAGCTACGATTGATGATAACTATTATAGTTTGCTCTTTACATTATTTTGCTCTTTACGTTTTTTATTTAGTGCCCTTTT
Organism: Potamilus streckersoni; assembly: GCA_016746295.1. Classification (NCBI taxonomy): domain Eukaryota; kingdom Metazoa; phylum Mollusca; class Bivalvia; order Unionida; family Unionidae; genus Potamilus; species Potamilus streckersoni. The sequence goes on along the minus strand of JAEAOA010001685.1, from coordinate 173,508 downwards.
CGTAACTCAATATTGGTATAGTCAGTGTATCCCCCAGGAGTGTAAAACTGAGGGTAAAAAAACCCTTGGTGTCAGAACTGGGGGTCAAATAAAAAATGTGGGGGTCAAAAATGTACCGACAAATTTTCATCTCATCCATACTTTTTCAGCTGGAATATATTGCAATTTGCACAATATTCTCTCTCTCTCTCTCTCTCTCTCTCTCTCTCTCTCTCTCTCTCTCTCTCTCTCTCTCTCTCTCTCTCTCTCTCTCTCTCTCTCTCTCTCTCTCTCAAATACAAATAAATCAACAGGCACAATTAACACAAATGCATTATCCATTAAAAAATACTTTTATTAGTTAATGTTTCTTTTCCTTTTAACTTTTAACAGTCTCTTTATAATTTTTGTAGCAATATTATAGACCAAGACATAACATATAAGCCAATAAAAAACTCCATATAAATCTTTTTAACACAATGACAGTTAATTTACTGCCTGTCATAAAATGTATACTATCATCTGTTTCATTGTACTTCGTCCTAAAACACATTTATCCAAAACTCAGAGGGTAATGATTCATCTTCTCTTTTAACAAGTTACACTTGAACTTTTAGATCTTTCTTTCGTTGCAGCAAAGTTAAAAAAATCTGCAACGACCCCCTGAATTTGTAATCCAAATATTGGATTTGTCTCTGCAAGTTTACATATTTCTTTTTTCTGAAAGAATGTTTTAGGTAATAATGTGTTCAAAAGATATCTTGTGGTGATCAAAGAGAGATTTTAAAAATTCTCAAACGATGTCACGAAAGGATTATTCACTTGTGTAGTTTTCGCAATCACGAAGTCACTCCGATAATCCCAATGCCTTGGATGTGCCGTATTCTAGTCAAGGGAATAGTTTATCCATATTTCATTAGAGTCAGATCCACATTTATTCTTTCGTGTCCTGCTTCTTTCACTTTCTTCGCTAATGATTCTTAGTGCACGCTGTTTTCATCTCGAGATCACATTTTAGTGCTACAAGAATTGAGGTTAAACATCTGGACATCTTGCTGTACTCGATAGAATCGCGTGAAAGCTCGCGAAATCAGGGGAAGCTACTCTGTCATAATGTTGCCTAATGGTAGTCTGGTTCTCTGCTTTGTATAAACAATTTTGCAGTGTGCAATACTGCATACGAAACAGGAAACCGGAAGAAGTATTCACGATGCCATCCCCAATGATGTATGATCGAAGTATACATGATGCCATCTCTAATGCAACGCGTTAGATATTAAATAAATCCTGATTATATTTTGCAAATCCTTTGCGTCAAGAAAAACGCACAGGAAAAATTTCTGTGCGTCAATTTTCTCCAGCGTGCGTCCCTGACGCACAACTGTGCGTAAAGGGAAACACGGGGTATACTCTACCAAAAACAAAATAACTCAATAGTACACAGATTTATTAGAGATTCATTAAGAAATACAATTCCACCATATTAGAAATTGGTTAAGGAATAATATTGTTATTGTTGTTATTAGTACAATTTAGTAGTACGTAATATGTAGCAAGTTGAAGCACACAAAACCCAACACAGCCTCAAAAAAGATAGCAATGCAACAGAGGAGCCATTAGGCAAAACAATCTGCTAAGGAAAATATTTAGGCACTACAACAGCCATATTTATACTTTACAAAAATGGATATTAGATAGATATGGCCCCAAATTAATAATTATAAGGTGGTCAATTACCTAAATCATCAGGTCCCCGCACAATGCGAACTAAATATGATAGTATTTTATCACGTAGACATGACAGGATTGGTTAAATATTATGAAACCTGGTGCAATAAAATAAAGAGATACAATGTGGTTTAAAACCCAGAACCATCAGGCCCTTTAATAACAGTTGAATGAAGTAAATTTAAACTTAAGATATAAGCCATGTAAATAGCAGTGTTCTAGTAAAACCCACTTTCGGATCTCACTTTTCAATTCACACGATTATAATATCAATTGGAATAGAGAGTCTATATTCAAAATTCCGCCAGGACGACAACCTTTATCTTTATGAACTGATTACCAATCGATAAACAAACACTATGTATGGCGCCGGTTTGGCTTCCTCAAAAAGTGGTCTCCCTTTCTAAGTCAGGACATGGTGGATGATTAGGCAATACAGACTATATTAGGAAGAGTGTGTGTGCTACAATTCCCACTCATTTAAAGTCTCGTGAGGATTTTTATAGCCCCTGAGTCGAACAAAACTAAAATGAATACGGTATTTTCCTTAAAGCTTACAGTAGTATGGTTCTTATTCCCATCCTTACGAGTAACTAAATATCAAGCGGTGCTGTAAATAACTAGATGCATATGTACGAATGGGCGAAAGCGTCTTTAACTGAATTGAACGAACGAACGATCCAGTCTAGCTACCCATTCGTTAAGTTCTGTAGAAGATTAGCTAGTATGCAGATCGCAATGGAAACTAACATAACCAGGGGTCCAGCCTGAGAGCCGGGATGACAAAATCAACGGGTCAAAATAGTGTTTGGCCTGGGGAAGATAGTGAAGGTAGACGGAACACGAACATAAACGCAGAGAGGAGGACGGTAGCTCTATTGAGATTTACTGACCATTCAGTTGAGGCGCCTGGACCTCTGAAAGAAATACCAAGACCCTTGGAACAGAGCACTGTTTGCCCATTGACTGCCAACTCCATAGCGACTCAGATTCAAATAACTCAACGGCAGAAAAACACCAGGAACGTGTAAATCCAAACAGATATCACATAAGCTAGAGAGTGTGCCAAAGTGGAAGCTTAAACTAAAGCCGAGGCATAATCACTTGTCCAACAAGAATTGGAGACAGATGAACGAGGTTGAAGAAGAAGTAAGTGATAAGATAAATAACAACTGCTAAATCTCGGGCTTGAAGCTGCATTTTTTGACACCATAGAGGCAAATGACTTTATCAGTGCAGTGAAATATATCGCATGGAGATAACTTAAAACCAAAAGACCGAGACTTCAGCAGTGGCAATTCCAGGAGCGTATATTCACCCTATACTACTACGAGGCGTATCAATAGAATCCAATAGACACCCTAGTAGAGGCCGCAGAACAATTAAGTGAAATACACGGGTTACAGGCATCCCAGGAGCAGATGTTAGACGAACCGAGGAGTGTGGTGGAAATAAATGAAGAGGAAGACAGTCACTACACTTTTGGACTGCCGTACTAAAGCCTTTTAACGGCAATTAGTGATCAAGTGCCTCGTTTATTAAGGTTATCCACTTTGATTTGGTAACCTGATTCGATTGAACTGATTCGTTTGGTGAACGATCAAAATTTAACTTTTTTAGACTAATATTGACAGAAGTTTGTATAGTCGCTATGACTAGTATATGGTTAGGCTAATATTGGAACTATTTATGTACGTTTAGTACTCAAAACTAAATTTTTTAATGCAAAAGTATTAAAATTTTAACTATAATTGTCGTGACTCTAATTAGGATTGTGGCTTGCACAGAATTGGCAATATGAAATATTCCTTAAAAGACCGGGCAAGATTTGGTATTCCGGGCAAGATTTTGGGTGCTAGTACACTTGTAACCAGTTCTTTTCCTCCCTTCCCTGACCAGAACAAGCCTATATCAGTATGTCGTCTTAAATGCAGGTGCCACAAAAAGCATGTATGCACAAAAACAGGGTGAATTCATAAGAGTTATGTCCGACTACGCTCGAAGTATCACACTGCTGCAGTGAGCATATAATTCAATGAGTGTATTGGATGTAGCATTACATCCATTAAGCAAGTCGAATGGAACTTTATTGTACCATGACCTTTGGCTTAATTAAACAGTCTGCATAATTCGTTGGTGATGACGTTCATTTTCCTTCCCCCACGATCAATTACGTATTCTGCTAATAAACTAGTCACACATGCTCTAGTTACGAAAGCGACTTTAATGCAAATAAGTCAAGATAAGTCTGGCTACCAATGGTTGACGAGTCAACAATAAAGAAAGGAGCAGACTTTGAAAGGCTCAATAACAACTGGATCAAGGTCTAAAAAAAGTTCAGAGCCATGGACATCTAGACTGGATTCCTGAAGAAGAAAGGAATAATATAGATATTGAAGAGATAGTGGAGGAACTGGCGAAAATAGAAGAAAAACTCGAAATCCCTTTTCAGGGCCACTCATGTTTGTTCTGTATGTTTGTTTGTGTATTTGTTTGTTTGTTTGTGACTGTATCATATGTATGTCTAAGTTTTTCACCAATCTGATTAAAGTCAGATCTGACTACTACGGCTTAAAGTCATATTCTTGTGACCTTTGAATTAGCCAATGAAATGCAGCTTTCAAAAATCTGAAAGTAAATCAAATCGTTCGGTACAAGTTCATGCTCTTTATCAACACTTTTCAGCCTCCCAACGCGAAGATATAAGACTTCCTCTTATTGGTTGTTAAAATTAGCAATTATGGTAATAGCATAGGTTTCGAGAACATGAACCCTAAGCGGCCGCTGTTATAACTTCATATATTAGAGTGGAGATCTGATTTTAATCCGAATGTACTTGTCCCAAATAACATTATTTGACCTTCCACGTATTCAGATCAACTCGAACACTGCCACTAAGTGGCCGCCCGATTTTGGTCAACCACTTGCAACACTGTTGCAATTTTCTCCCACTATCCAGTACAGTGACGTCTTGCTCTGTTCATTCCCCTCAAGGCTTTACATTCCCATTATGTTCAATTTCAATTGAGTCTATACATTTTTGAAGCTATACATTGGTTTGATGCTATATTCCATATTCACTTTCCCCCATGTAAATTCCATTTAGTCCCCATTAACTACCATCCATTATTATAGATTACAAGTTTGTTTGTATGCTAGAGAATTTACATATTAAATGTGTTGCCAATGAGATGTATTCATTAAAAGCTTATCAACCAATGACTAGTACTGTAATATTATGTCATATGTGAATGATCATTCGTTTATAAAAGGTTTCTAATCGCATCAAATAAAAATTTATCATCGCTTCTCACGTTTAATGTCACTTTCACCCTTTCATGTAGGTCATTAAAAATTACGGGCCATAGTTTTGAGTTCTAAACATGTCAGTTCATAAGTAAGTCAGTTAGTATATATGCTACCGTTTAGATTCCTCCATCTCTTAAACAACTTGGTCAACATTTTCATTTATCCTGTCATCAACTTTATTTTACATCTCTCCTTCGATTAGCTTTGTCGTTACCTTCTACATAAAAAATTAAGAATTTTTCCTTAATACGGTAATATTATATTTCCATTGTAGTCTCATTTCTCTATATCCACCGCCTTTCTGTCTGGTAACCACAGGTTTAAGCAAAACTGATTTGAGTAAGAAAGTAAGTCTCAATTTCTATTGTCAAAACGTTTTCCTTGTTTTCAGTATAGTATCTTTCGTCTGATGATTTCAAGAATGATGAAAATATATATGTTTCGTGCTCTTGTGTTGCAACTCTGTGTTTATATCATCAAAAACATCATTGATAACTTCAATAAATATATTCTTTGTGTTAGTTTTCTTCTGCTTAATGGTTAAACATCAAATAATTATGTGAGTATTTTCTCTTCGTTGTTATGAAGAAATTTGGCAAGTATTCTTTCATAGTGTTTAAATTATGACATCAGTGATTTTTTTTGTAGCTGCATATAATGTTAAACAAAACTAGATGTCCTCAAATTCCCTCTAGAATGTTTCGATATGTTTTTCTTGTAAATTTTAATAATCCTTTAATGTGCAGTTTCTAGAGTACTCACTTCAACATTCAAACTGTCCTTTTGTCTTTCTTACCATTTCCACGTATCATATAATAATACTAATAAAAATAATAATAATAATAATAATAATAATAATAATAATAATAATAATAATAATAATAATAATAATAATAATAATAATAAATGGTGATGTTCTTTGACGGAAGATTGCGACTAAATGAGAGTCTATTAATGGTCCATATGTATTTTAATACTGAGTTAACATGTTTCGTACGCATCTTGTTTCAAGCTTGAAAGGATTTTTATCGCCAGTCTGAGCAGTCTCAGATATATATATATATATATATATATATATATATATATATATATATATATATATATATATATATATATATAGGTTTTCGTTGGAATTGAAATAGCTGATTGATTTAGTAGGTAAAATTATTTTCATTAATTTCTAGAACTGAATAATTTATTGTACGCAATTTGCATCACTGTTCAATGTCTGGAGTTCAACGCTTCATTATGCACAATTTCTTTAAATTATCCATCCTCAGAACTTCATGTTTCGTTATAAACAAGTTATTTCAATTTTGAATTGATATTAACTAGGGTATATTTCAAAGTTGAAAAGCTAGAAGTCATAGACTAAATATACACACTTTATTTTTAATCAGTTGATACAATTCATGAAATGCAAATTTCAGTCAATCCCTAATTCTGAAAGATATAACTGTTATGTAAATACAGTAAATTGAACCTAATCGTTCAAATATTTAAAATTGATAGATGGTTTAAATACACTAAAAGCTGCACAGCTTGTCATAAAAAAGAGAACAACAATAAGTAAAATGAACAGCATCCTATGAATAAAAGTGGCCTCAGCAATGCTCGTGAATTGAAAACACGGCCGCGGAGTCTTGCTAACGCCAACGCAAACTTATTACAGAACATCCGTCAATCTACATTCAGGCAAACAAAAAATCCGAGGAAAAACATACACTTTCTTTTAGAAGTTATTTTGCACAAATATCGAACAGAAGGAGCTGTAATAGAAACAAATGACCTTTTCAAAAGTTCAAGGCGTCTAGAATAGATATTTCCATCAGTGAGGACCACGCAGAATTTATGCATATTCAGCAAGACCTAAAACAAATATGACATGGATGAAAATAGGAAAAGTATTAAGTAAGAAACTGTTTATATCAAAGCTGTGTTTCTTATCATTCTCACTTGCATCATTTGCAAACAAGATATGATGTCAAGCAGCGAACTGAACAGTGTATAAAGACAAAACAAGAAATTAAATATGTCGAACTTAAAGTATTATCCAGTATATCATAGCAGCTATCACATCCCTATAATGTTGTAGTTCCATGGGAGTATAATATCATACTTTTTAATGACTTTTTATTTATGTATCATTTCTACCAATATTTTCAAAGTTTGTGGTACCTTGCAAAAAGTTTGTTATGTAATGAATTTCCTTCTGGATTTCTCTTAAATATTCTTGTGAAAACATACATATTGGATACATTTCGTTTTAGCTAATTAAACAACTGTTTAAAAGTTTTACTGTTCCCAAAGTAAGCCCGATTATATTAGGGGTTTATTTTAGTTTACGTTTCTACGAGCTAAGCAAGACATGCCAATCTTCATACTACTTCCATGTGTACCAAAGTTAGAACGTGACGTACCCAAAACACTACAGTAATAATCATTATCAAATGAAAATAGCACATAAATTTAAGATCCGATCTATCCTGTAATTAAAACTGCGGAAAAGGATACAGAACTAGCTAGACGTCGAGTTCAAAACGCCCAAGATATCCGGCATGTGAACGAGGAGCGAGAAAAGAAAGAAATCTATAAAAACAGACTACGGCCTGAACATACCAGATTTGAAATAGTGTACTGAATCATTTTAAATAGAAGCAAATTAACGAAAACTTTCTTTTATCAGAAAGTTGCATTAAAAGTTAAATTCAGTATGTGGATTAGACTATGCATAATAATTTTTAATTAAAGATTGCACTCAACATAAAATATTAAGAAAACAAAAAAATGTTTACCAGATCTGATTCAAAACTATCCTTTTAAAGCAATAACTAGTCATTTGTTACAGTAGAAGTTACAATATGTTGTGATATTTTTCAGCCTGTGACTAATTCAAACATTTCATGGATTTTTGTAATGAATTTTGTCTCGAAAATACTTCTATTGAGTGATACAGAGTGAAAAATTTGAAACAAGACTAAACATGCAAAACCAGGCACACACTAAAGAAAACCAGGTAAATAATACCTTGTTAACATCATTATAACACTTTTATGAAATATATTAGCAAAACTTTAACTCAAGTAGTTATATAGGTAGCTTTTGTTTGAAAAGAAATTTTGGAATGTTTGGGCCAAGAATAAGTTATGACAGTCAAGTCGCTTTTAATGAATTGTGATTGCTCATGAAGTCATTTGGTATACAATGTACAAGTTACATCTTTGTGCAATTGGCTGCAATGCTAGGCAAGACAGTGTTCCGGGTGAGAATGTGGTTGGTTGGCTTCCGTTAGTCTCGAAAGACGATGAAAATGCGTCCATGAAAGGTGTCCTAGTTTGTAGCTGTGCAGCGTCTTCTATGACTATAAAGTCCCACATGGGAGTGGCAATCCTTGCTGCAGTTGCTACACTTGAAGTATGACTCGGGTCTTGGTTGGAACTGCTTCCTCTTCCTCTGAGAATGTGACGTTTCATTATTACTGTTATCTAACCATCCAAAGTTATTCGTCAGAAAGTGTGTCCGAAATAATATGAATGACCCATTGTAGGAAACTCATCTGAATGGAGAAGTTACGAAATCGATCACACACAGGTTTGAGGATATGTAGCTAGAGGGGAAAATAAAAGGTATTATATATGAGTGAAGCAATAAAGTTATAGTCTAAGAAAACATTTTAACATTCTAGCATTGTAATAGAGTATATTTCGATATTATTTGATCCCTGTACCATCTCACCCCTCAATTCAGCAAGTGTATCAGTGTATCAATAATCTGAACATTTTATTCCGTTCTAGAATCGTTATTCATGTCAGACAACCTATCAGATATTATGGTCATTATTATTGCTTAGTTACTTTTGCTATCAGCGTTAATATTGTACTATAATTTTATTCATATTAAATATGTCATTCCTCAAGGTATGAAAGACTGACGGTCAACTAACGTTATTAATTACTATGCACCACTGAGCCTCTTCTATTTGCTTTTATATCATGTTTATAATTACGTACTTCATGGAGAAATTCACGTTAGTAGTCCATAATTTGATCACTTATGTTCTGTTTTTCTAGCGTACGGTACATAATGATTTATCTGCAGTCCTGGCTCTTTGACAAAGTAAAAGAGGCAACAACCTTGGGCACTGCATTTCTCCTAAATGCGTTTCTTCTTTCTGCTTGGGTCCCAACACTCATCCCTTCCTGCCTTGATCCCCGCATGCTGCTTTGGGCCACGCACATCCTTGGGCCGGGCATGTTGACCTGTAGTAGTTTTAAAGCAGTGTTAATATTAGAAGCAACGATAATCACGCCTTTAGAGTTAAAGGGAACAAACATGTAAAACTGAAATTCGTGCAAACTCCGGAAGAGAAAATATATTTGTGTGTGTGTGTGTGTGTGAGAGAGAGAGAGAGAGAGAGAGAGAGAGAGAGAGAGAGAGAGAGAGATCACATGTTACACCTCCACCTCTTGCAAGGCTCCAACAACCAATCTGTTAAAAAATAAATACCACGTACCCATGTATAAAGTGATTGAATTGTTGTGAAATTATGTGTAATAATTATACTATTCAGTAAATTATTTTGTCCTTTTAGACTCTACCGACACATCATATAGACCATTTTTCCGTAGGTTGTAGAATATACTAGGTAAAAAAATATAAAAATATTACTATCATGTGTAGTGAGCACGATTCGCAAGACCTTCTAATCTAAAACCTTCACATGATTCATGTATTCTCGCTTCTGACTGATGAATCTGAAAACTTCTGACAGTTCTAGAAATATATGTGAATGTATGTGTATAATGGCAAAATAAAATATCAGAAGCTACTGAGGTTTTAAACTTTATTGGCTGAAATTACACGTTCAGGTATTGAAACGTTGACGGTGCTCCTGAATTATTGAGTCCTTAATGCTCCCACAGGAGTCTGCAGTTTTATCAATAAAGCACGACGAAATTTCATGTAGTCAGAAATTTCGTCGTGCTTTATTGATAAAACTGCAGACTCCTGTGATGCTTCCTGGCCTATGTCGACTACGACTCGCCGGAGTGCTTCCCGTCTTCTGTCTTGTTATCAGAGTAGAAAAATATTTGTAAAAAAAGTGTCGGCACTGCATGAGGCTTCAAACGCTAACGTTTTGGCTCAGACCCAATAGTTTGAAGAGTCTCTGGTCTTTTGAAAAACTTTCATGCTCGAAATGTCTCGGTCATAAATCCCTTCTCTCTTTAATTTAATCGCCCATACAAATCACCCATACAAATTAATCACATACAAATCCTATAGAAATGTGGAGAAAAAATATTTGTTGTGAACTGCTTTTATCCACACAATTCAGAGCTGCGCATTGAAACATCGTTTCTACTTGACCCTGAGAATTTATATGCCTGTTGTCCGGGAATCGTCTCAAATGACGTCACATCCTGCTTGTATGAAAGGTAGATAACAACTTGAGGGGTAGGATCTTTCCATTTGATCTCGGAATTCAACGCATTTTTATTATTAAATGTTTGTGCAAATACAATAAATGCAAAGAAAATAATAGTCACGATAGAAGTAGTATAAGGAAAGGCTGGTATGACCCCAAAGACTCTTTTTTAAATCCCCTGTGACCTGCTAACAAATACAAATTACCACTTCTCTCTGTCCTAAAGCTCACACCCCCAATGATATACACATAAAATTGAAAAGCAGATCCTAGCCCATAATACGTATACCTTTTTTGGTAACATCAGTTACCTAATCAATATCACCTATAGAGCCCAGCCAAGCTGTAACATTTGTTACCTAATCAATATCATCTATAGAACATAGTCAAGTTTTAAAACCCAACCCCTACACAAAATCCAAAGTCAAATTTTCTATAACTAAACACAAAACTAATCAAGTGGCAGATCTATTTTAAGGAAAAGGAGGATGTGAGCCCAAAGATCTTTTATCACACCCTACAAACAAATACAAATTACCTCTATTAGAGACCCTAAAACCCCAACCCCTACACAAAATCCAAAGTCTATAACTATACAAAATACCTAGGTAATTTAATCAATAATCACGCTAAGAGATTCAAGCTATATAACACCTGTTGCAAAATACCTAGGTAATGTAATCAATAATTGCGCTAAGAACTAAGTAAATAACAGATGTTGCTATAATTAATAATTCTATGGAGACCGAGCCAAGTAAAATGTTTTAGTAATGTTGTATACGTCATACGGAGATCACGTGATTAGAAGGAATGTTCTCGAATAAGGAAATGTTGTAATGCACATGCGTGATCGGAAGTTTCTGGAACATGAAATACTATAATGCGCATGCGTAAATGCCTGTGTATAAAAGGCAGGTACACGTCTAATCACGCAGTTTGAGGGAGCGCTTCATCAGATAACACCCAGGCAGAAATTACTCTACGCATTTGTGAAAAGGTAAGTACATTAATATTAAGTTAAGATAAAAAATGTATATTATATCATACTTCTTTTGATAATCTTTTTCATATTTGCTAACCCTCATAGGTAAAATATCTGTTAACATACTGTCAATAATACGAAAATCACGTATTAAATCGTCCATATTATATTTTACTCCTCGTAGGTAAGATCGAATCTGATCAAGTAGTTTTTTGTAAGTAATAACAGCTGTTTGACATCCATGCTTTTTTATTAAAAGTCTTGGTTCAACTTTTTTACATACTGTTGTAAGGGAAACACTAGCACCAGATATAATTAGCAAAAACGGATTTAATGATGCTCCAGTTGAAATTATACCAGAACTTGTCATTAACAACGGTAGATATGATATTATTTGAAGTATTTTATTTTAGTATTTGTATCATTTTTTCACGCACCAAAGTTTTTTATGATAATATTTATAGTATTGTATTAATGCAACTACATCTTGTTTTGTAATATCTTTTGAAATATGATTGAAATCAACTATACTTTTTTCATTATAATATTAGTTCACATAGTCCTATGGTGGGTTAAGTACTAGGTAATCATGTTGTTTCAGGTATAAATTCCAAACACCACCGATAAGAAGCATTTGTTAAATTTTTATCAGCTGGTTCAAGTATAAACTCTTCTTCAGCATTTTTGTTTAATACTATTGATACAATTCCAGAGAAAATATCAGTTGAGTGACGTCATAGTTATCTGGTTTATATAATATACTTTGCACCGCTAAACACTGACAATCTGTACACACCGGTAACTTCTGCAATATGCTTTATAGACTTGTTTTGCCTCGTCCATTCACCAAATCCAGCATCAACAGTATACACGATATTTTTAAACTTTTTGTGAGGAATTTTTAATCAGATTTTTTTCTCAAGAATATCATGAATCCCGCTAACATTATCATTGAGTTTTGTGTTAATATTAGTGAGTGTAATGTCAACATTTGATGGATTTACAAAAAATTCATTTTTAAGTGTGTTTATATTTCTGCGAAAACTTAAAAACGTGTTCACGTGACCAAGAAATTCATTTTTGAGCGCAGTTATTTCATCAGTGATTGGAGCTTCCTTTTCATCGACATATTTCTTTGTTGCAGCATCAAAATCAGACTCTGGTGTTCTGAGGTAAGTAATGGCATTATAGTTCATGTTGAGAAATGCACGCATTATACCACCGTTGGCTAATACGTACTTAGATTCTTGATTGTCAACATATTATTTGTTGTATCTGTAGTTGGATATCCAAGATCTGTAATTTTATTTTTGTTCATAATAACAGTTCCAGTAAATAAATCACCTGCTTTTTTAACATAATCATTAACTGACCTACCAGAATCTTGTATCCTACCTCGATTGTTAAAAGTAACGATATTTTCAGCAACCGCAGTAGGATTTCATATGAGTACATCTGACAGTTGCACATTACTCGTTTTTAATCGTCCTTGTTTGTCCTGGAAAATGACGACTTTATTGGGATCTACACTGGCAACATTTAAAAAATTATTAATTTCATTTTTGAGCTCATCAAGAGTTGCAAACTTTGATAAGTCACCTTGATAACCTTCTGTGGATACATCTCCTGCTAATGTTCCAAATTGTGTATAGTAACTCATTATTTACTATCCTACATAAAATTATCAACATTAGTTTAATATTATATAAAATTATAACAACAATGGCAAAGTCGACAATATTAAACTTTTATACAGAGAGACTATTGAAGCATAAACATAACAATGAACTTCCTGATTGTCATTATCTATTGTTGGGCGAACTGGATCAGGAAAAACAAATTTGCTTATGAATTTCCTTCTTGGTGATAATTTTAACTACGATAGAGTTTATATTTACACGATCAATCCACAGCAGGATAAGTATGAGTTATTAGGCGAATATAATAACAAGCTTCGTGATGATCTTAAGGCTGGTGAAGCTTTTTTATAATTAGGCAGCCAGAAGATCTTATTTCAGTTAATCAACTTGATGCAGATGAACACAAGATAGCAGTTTTTGACGATATTCCGCTAAATAACATGGAGATGAATAAAATAAGATCATATTTCTCAGTCACGTAACAAACAGTGTAATTCTGTTTATCTTGCTCAAGGTTTTTATAATGTTGACAGATTTATTCGGCGAAATACGGGTTGTTTTATATTATTTCCAAGACTGGACAATGCTGACGTTAGAAATATTGCAAACGAGCAATGGGGTGAAGTATCAAAAGAAAAATGTATTGAACTTTATCGCAATGCTACAAAGGATAAATGCAACTTTTTCTTATTTGATAAAGTTACAAATGATCCAACTAAAATGTTTCGGTGTTGTATTAACAGTTACTTACAGTAAAACTTGGTTCAGTTTTATAAAATTTATAATAATAATAATGGACAAACGAGCAAAATGCTACAGAAACAACAGCTACAATTTTCAAACCAGTTACTGAAGCACTACTTGGAAAACAACCTGAAACTAAACCACTATCAGAAGAAGAACTTAAACAACTGCAAGAAAAAGGGTTGGTTGGAATTGTTAAAGAACAACAAGAAGCAGCTGCCGCAAAATTTGTTACTAGATCTGATGAGGAAAAAAGAAAACTAACTGAGGCACTTACAGCAAATATAGCTGATCCTGCTGCTAGACAAGCTGAAACAGATCGATTGATAAATAATCCGCTGGAACTTGAGCGAAGATTGACAGAGTTAACAACGCAAGGAATAGAAAATATTGTGACAAATTTATTAGAAGAAATAAAAGATATCAAAGAGGAGCAAAACAAAGTTGGTGAGCTTACTGTAAAGTTTATGGAAGTTGGACAGCAAAGACATTTTTTATAAGAAGAGCAAATGATGAGATAAAAGGTAATGAGTATAATGATTTTTTTAAAGAAAGAAAATATAGAAGATGTTGATAATACCGGTAAGTGGACTGATGTAGAATATTAAGCATTAATCGATAGATTAGATGCAATATTTAAAGACGGAGTTGCTGTTAAAGATGAAATAAACACGGTAACAGAAATTGAGAATATTCATCCACTTTATGATTGAATGAGATATGGTGTTATTGCTTTCATGTTTATAAAAACAGCAGAAAATAGTAAAGCAAAACCTTTTTGTAGGGGGTGGAGTTTTAAAAGAAAATTTACTACACTTGAAAAAACTCGTGTAGAAAAAAAGAAAAAACAGGAACTGGTGTAAAAATATTTACATCAACTACTGAAATGATAGGTAGATTAAAGCCATTAATACCATCTAAAGAAACTGGGAATGCTAGTGTTGAAATTGATAATGAAATCATTGACATACTTGATCATCTAAGATCGAGCGAATTATAAACATCTGACGAATATGAAACTTTACACTGCGAATTAATTTTGTAAAATGATATAATATAAAAATGTCAACAACATTATTGCTAGACTCTAGTGAGTCTGCGAAATATAGCGCAAATTTTCAGTAAATTATATTCCTCCTATACAACTAGATCCTGCAAAACAATATGAGATTGGATTAATTTCTTGTACCTGCTGAAATGCTATGTCTAACGTGACAAATAATGTTAACGATGAAATTTTGTTTACTATGATTACAACATCTTCAATATCTACAACAAAAAAAATAAAAATTCCTCAAGGAGCTTATAATATTACTGATTTAAACAGGACAATCAAAGAGCTCATAACAAAAGCTGGCGGTGTGGCTGATAATTTTGAGTTGGCAGCGAATTGTAACACATAGCAAGCTAGGATAACCTTGAAAAATATATTAATCGGTCTTGAACCAAGCGAAAGTATTGCACAACTTTTAGGATTTACTGAAAAAACTTACACTGCACTTTTGATCAGGCTATTACGTATGACAGTGAACTGCCAGTAAATATAACAGAAGTAAACTGCTCTGTTGCTTATGGCTCTTATACATCAAAAGGAAGCAAAGGTCAAACGATTTACAGTTTCTCACCAGACGTTCCGCCAGGTTCTCTCATGCAAATAACTCCACGACATATTATCTATTATCCGTTAAAAGTTGAAAATCAAATATCAAGTATAATAATGCAGTTGACAGATCAATCTGGAAAACAGTTGCATTTTAATAATGAAGTTGTAACTTACTTACATCTACGCAAACAACAGTAAACAATAAAAATTACACAACATTAGATAAAATGAAACAAAGAAAAAAATTTATCGAAGAAAAATAATAGGATTTTTTGGAAATATATTTACTAAAGTTATTGAAAATGTTCCAGGTATAGCGCGTAAAGTTGCTTCAATTGCTATTGACGCTGGTAAAGCTTTTACAACAGGGGCTGCATCTGACGCTGGGACTGCGGTCTGACAAAAACTAGCTGATAAAATAAAAGGAAATCCACCGACAGCATCTGAAATAAAACAAGCTATCTCAGAATTTGCTCCAACAACAGAAACTCAACGAGCTATGATAACAACAACAAATAAACTATTATTACCAAAAGGCGAGCAGATCATACAAAAATTAATATCTAAAGTAACAGTGCCGTAATAAAATTTTATATAATCTAATAAAAAATGTCGGTTAAAAATTATCTCGAGTTAACAGAAACTCATGACATCGACAACGATGTGACAGAATTTGAGTATGAGTATCTCGATGAGAATTCGAACGAACCGAATAAAGCTGGTATTAGATCCTTTAACACCAGAGACGAAGACGTATTTCTACTGCCACATAAGGCTATGTTAGAAGTTCGCGGTCAGATTATGACAGTAGCCAATCCACCTGCTGCAATTGCAGTTGGAGCAGAAGTAGCTCTTATAAATAACGGCTTGTGTTTATTCAAAGGTGCTAGATATCAACTGGCCAATCAAACTATGGAAGATACTTCAGGTCATCTACAAGTTGCAAGTACAATTTTAAATATTATTTCGTTTCCAGATGATTACTCGAGATCAACTACAACCAACATGATGTGGTTTAAAGATACTGAACGGATATAGCTGAATCAACTGAATGTTTAAAGAGAGGTGTTATGGTGCACGGAACTAATGCTGATGCAGATGTTGTAATTGTGAGAAATTTTCTTATTGCTAATGCAGACGCGCTATGTATAGCAACACAAGGTGCAGCTGCTAATGCAGACGCTGTGAGACTCTCACTTATTGCAGCTTTTACTAATCTTAATATAACGCCACCAGGAGCAGCTGTAGACGCCGTTGCAATGTTAGATTTTATTCTTAACATACTTGATGTGAGAAATCCACATCATAATGAAGGTTTTGCTAGGCGAAGAGAACTTGCAGCAGGATCACGTCAAATTACAATGATGCTTCCACTAAGTATGATTTTCAGCTTTTGTCGCGATTATGATAAAGTATTTCGCGGAGTAAAACATACCCTTATTTTAGATCGAGCAGAACAAAACGATTGCTTGTTTAGATCTTGAGGGGCTGATGAACAGTTTATCATAAACAAACATGCTCTGTGGTTGCCACGTATAACACTGTCAATCACTAAAATGTCAGAAATAAATAGCACACTTGATAAGCATACAAACACAATTTACTCTAAGCAGCATAACATATATCAAACAGCTGTTCCAAATACTACCGACTACACATGGCGGGTCACAACAACATCAAGCGAACAACTGCCGAGACAAATATTTGTCGTATTTCAACAGCACGCCCGACGAGGCAACCAACAACAAAATAATGCAATATTTGACCACGCTGATGTCAGACGAATATACGCTAGACTAAATTCGAAGCAATATCCAGAGCGAGCTATAGAATGCAAGTTTGCTGATGACGCTAATAAAAATATTACTCGACCGTACATGTACCTGCTTGACGCAATGCAAAAGTATCAAGATGTTGAAGATGGATCTCAGATATTAGCAGAGGAATTTCGTACACTTTATCCTATATTTCATTTTGATCTTAGTAAACATAGCGAGCGAGCTGTAGACAACACAGCGGATATTGAAATTACCTGGACACTCGGGGCGGTTCCAGTAGCGCCGTTATACATACACGCATTAGTGATTAGTGATAGATTTATTACGATAGATTATGTTGGAGGTAAAATGACACTTCAATTTAATCTGCAGTTTTATATAAAATGATAAAATATAGTGTAAAAGAAGTATATTTGACTGATGGCCAAGTTAAAAAATCAGTAGCTGCTCTTGCAAAGCAAGAAGTTGTATCATTAAAAATCAACCCTAATATTTCTGATGGTGTTTTAACAAAATTAATGCTAACAAAAAATCAATTAAACAAGTATTATCGTAAAAAAACGTTTGTGTTAAATTTGAGTGCTGCACAAATAACAGCGCTGGCAAACGACAATTTCGTTAAAGGTGGTTTTCTTGCTCCGGCATTATCAGTATTAGCTGCAAAAATTTTACCAGTCTTAGGCACATTAGGACTAGCAGCAGAGACGGGAGCAATATCTGGCGCAACGAAAAAAGCAGTTGAGGGTAATGGTATCATTCGAGGAAGTGGAATAAAAAAAATTGTGAAGTCAATAGCATACATTTTATGTAATTAATATATTATAATGCCGCAACGAAAAACAAAATCGTTAGAAAAAAAGAAAACAACACAATCACCAAAAAAAGAGAACAACAAAATGCAAACAAGCAAATCAAGGAGGAATTATTCCGTTCGCTCCACTTTGGGCGCGACTAGCGGGAAGTCTGCTGCCAAATCTTTTAGGAATCGGACGCGGTCTAACTTTACCGGGAACACGACCACCCCGTTAAGTAATTATGATATAATTGATAAGTTAAAAGCTGTTCCTAGATTTCACAGAGCTTATTCTAAAGATGAATTCTCAGCAATAAAAACACCGTCAACTGAAGGTTCATGTGTGATAAATTTGCAAGATTTTAATGACGGATCCGGTACGCATTGGGTAGCAGTTTATAATAATACTTATTTTGACTCGTTTGGACTTCCTCCAAGCGATTTAATAAAAAGATATATAAACAAAAACTATTAAAAATTATATATTATTTATTAAATCAACTCCAACCTGTTGGAACTTCTGCTTGGGGATATTATTGTATAATGTTTACCCGACAGATGTCTCGGAAAAAAAATCTTAATTTTTTTAAAGTTTATTTTACAGTTTGACAAGCAACCTTCTCATGCTAATAATGAGATTGTAATTAATTTTATCTAAACTTACAAATATAATAATGTCAACATATTGTCTCAAGTGAGGAACTAAAACAGAAAATATTAATGATACAACACAAAAAACGAAAAATAATAGAATGATGTTAAAAAATATTTGTGCAATCTGTGGGAAAAAAAATATGTTTTTAAAAAGTGTCGCTAGGAGCTAGTTGTTCTGATGTCGTCAGGGAGGTTATTTTAGTAGACGACTAAAAATATATAATGATATGCAACTGCGATTCTGACAGAGATTTGTGTCTTGAGCAAAATAAAATTGTCGCATACTGTCAATGTTGTAACAACAGAGAACTAATAGGTACAGGTATAGATATACACAAAATTATTTGTAAATTACCAAAACCAAAAGGCGGTTAGACTTTACCAGGTCATCGGTATACAGGACGTTATAATACGCTAGATCAACAAATAGATGAAAACGACAATCCATTGCCAGGACAAGAGCCTTATAATCAAGTGGATGCAATAGCGATGCGTCATGATATCTGTTATCGTGATCATGAAAACTCGAAAGCAGATTGTAATAAAGTAATGTTAGACGAATTACGTGATATGGAGCCAACAAACATGAGAGAACGTTTTGATAGAAGATTTGTTCAGGGAATGATAGGAGCAAAATATAAACTTGGACTTAGAAAAGAATTATACGATGATCTTGCAGTCGAACTACATAGACCTAAAAAAAAGTTTCCGAGACGTGAAATTGTCGCTAATGCCGTAGATGATATCTGGGCAATAGATTTGGTGGATGTATCCAATCTGGCTCAGTTTAACGTTGGCGCTGATGGCGCTCCAAAAAAGTATTTGTTTAATGTCATAGATGTTTTAAGCAAATACGCTTTCAGTGTACATGTTTCAGATAAGACAGGGACTTCAATGACTGATGCGCTAAAACAAATAATAACGAGTACAGAAAGAAAACCGAATAAAATCTGGACTGATCACGTAGCAGAGTTTTTTAACAAAAGTATGAGCAGTTTCTAGAAAAAAAATAATATATAAAAAAATACGTTACAGGGAGCGAGGGTAAAAGCGTTGTTGTCGAAAGATTTAATCGCACCCTAAACGAAAATATACACAAACATTTGACAGCTAAAACACCAACAGATACATCAATGACCTTTATCAAATAGTGGACAAGTATAATAACACGAAACATCGAACTATTAAAATGTCACTCAATGACGCGATTAAAAATCCGATATTGGCGAACAAAAACATGTACCGCAGACATAAATTTAAGGTCGGTGATAAAGTTAGAATTTCTTTGACAAAAAAAGGAATTTGAAAAAGGATTTACTCCGCAATGGAGCGAAGAAGTATTTGTGGTTGATAAAGTACTTTTAACAATACCTGTAACATACGCGTTAAAAGATGTTTTCGTTATCGAAAAACTGATTAGGAAAAAAGGAGATAAAAGTTTAGTCAAATGGCGTGGGTATAGCGATAAATTTAACAGTTGGATTCCAACCAAACAAATTATGAAAATATAGTATTATAAATTTCCTCGTTCTTTCGTGTGACAGATTTGCATTTTATTGGTTTACGTAACGATATTAGATATTGTCTGCGATCGTCAGAGATCGTCATTAGATTAAACGTTTTAACAAATATGAAATCGAATTTGATATTTTTCTGTCGGCCTGGAATTTTGATCTTTAAGAAAGGTTTGACCAGCTGCCAAAACAGTTGTTGTTCAGCAACGGTAAAATTAAATTTCATTATTTTTTTAGCAATGTGATACTTGACATTATATTTTCCAGTGGTTGGTCTGCTGTAATTTGATCTATCAACGACGGTGACTATTTTATCATCATCGTCAGACTCGTTGTTGTATAAAATATCATCTTCGCTATAACCAACAGATTTGTCTATCATATCGTTAGTGATTGTAATATTGTCGGCAACTTTATCGTTAATGTTTACATCTCTTGTAGTGGTATCTTCTGCGTATAATTCAGCGAGTCGTTTCATCACGTCCATTATTATAATATATTTTTATATAATTTATTGATATAAGATGACTGAAGTGGTAAAATATCACCAAAAAGTTAATATATTAAATTACAAAGAGCTAGCCGAAGCGGTAAGAAAATGCTTGTCGGGTTATAGTGTATACTCTGTTGACGTTATTGTGATGCAAGGTGATTCTCATAAAATATTGTTAACAGCAGCAGAAAAAAAATTAATGAAAGTGCAGTAAAGATTTTAAAATTTGATCGTAATAATGTTATAGCATTTGCTCATCATTGTTTGCCTAAAACCGAGCTATCAAATATTTTAATCATCATATCTAAAACAAATCCTAGCATCGTATTCGCTTCAAAAAGCTGATCTTGTTACTCTATCAGCTACAAATTTTACTGTCATAGGATTATACTATAATATTTCGCCGCAGCTGTAATCGATTTGAATTTCATCTCCTCGTCCGTTTCGAGATTTAACGAAAGAACATGTTTTGCTTGGCATCTAAAATTAATACCACCACCTCGTCCTTTTTTCATATTTTCCTGTTGCGTCATTAGTTCTAGATTTTCCAATCGATTGTCTGTTTTTACGTTATTAATGTGATTAATGACCAGACCATCCGGAATAGATTCATTAAACGTCTCGTAAACAAACCTATGTGATTTATAATTAATAAAATCTGTCGATGTTCCCCTAACACTTACTAAGAGATATCCCATATTGCTTATTGTACCAAGAACTTTGTTAGTTTTTCTGTTTCTAATAATACCGCGATCGTTAGCCTCGTATAAATCAAAGACTGGGTGCGGCTGATACTCATCTTGTAAGGATAAGTTTTCGATATTATCATCCGTGACCGCACCGTTATAATGATATACACGTTGTCTTTTTCGAATTTTGTTGCAGAATAATGTGTAAATAAATTCTTTTCTAAACATTTCCGTTCTCTCAGTACCATATCCCCTACTTTAATCTTATGACCTGCTGGTGTTAATCTTCTAACAGGAAGATTGTGTATGATATGTATAACCGAACCTAATGCATTTCCATCGTATAGCTCATACTTACGGTGAATATAATAACGCTCTTGCTCGCATGCGTTTGTTAGAGTTTGTGTCATTATATCATTATATTTTTTTATAACTCTAATTGATTTTTCAACCGTAGCGCATGCGCTTTGAGTGATAAATTATCGATCGAGCAATCAATTAGATATTAGACTATAGTATAACAATGTTGAAATTGCGTGATATAGCCAAGAGAAGCCTTATGGAAAAACCTGAAAAAATAGCGACTGCCTTTACAGGATTCGACAATAGTTATCGGTTCGATAATCAAATCGTACTGATAAATTTTACTGCAACAAATCTCTATCATCTGCTACAGACAACTGTAAAACGTGAGCTTGAAAACATAAAGGTATAAGAATATTAGTACAATATCACGTTATATTTTCAAAACTACTTGTGACGAAAGAATCAACTGACAAGAAAACTATAGAACCTTATATCAACGCGAAATCCAGACGTGTTTTACTTGGGACTGATCTTTTGTCACTAGCTGATAAAATACACCAAGAAATTTGGAAAAAGATAGAAGAATTCACCGAATTGGGTTCAGGTTGGAAGTTTGAATTGATCACAGAAATTTTGTTTCACACGATGAAATATGACGCATTGCGCGGTAGTTCATACATCTATCTGCCACCAAAAATAAAAAAATAAACAATGCTGTATAAACGTGAAGAATGTCGATAACAAATGTTTCCATTGGTCTGTTCTTTCCGCGATTTTTCCAGTAGAAAAGCACAATGACCGCGTTGAGAAGTATATTAGTCACGTGTCAAGATTAAATTTTAAAGATATTGACTTTCCAGTGGCAGAAAATCAGATAACAAAGTTTGAAAAGCAAAATAATATTTCGATTAACGTTTTCGGACTTAATGAAAAAGAAAACGTTTATCCGAGATATATTTCAGAAAAAGCTTCAAAATCGACTATAAATTTACTATTTTATAAAAATCATTATGTTTGGATTACAAACTTTAATGGACTAGTTGGTGGAGATTATAATAAACGAAATAAGAAAACGTTCTTTTGTTATCGTTGCTTGCACGGTTGTAATGACCATGAAAAATTACAAAAGCATTTGCAGTACTGTAATGATGTACAAAAAAATAACAATGCCATCTAAAAAAGATAGTGTGTTACAGTTTCTCCATTATAATGATAAACTAAAAATTCCTTTCGTCATATACGCTGATTTCGAATGCTTACTTCAACCTGTACTTGGTGTAGAAAATAATCCCAACCAATCCAGTACAAGGAAAACTCAAAATCACATTCCGTGCGGAGTTGCTTACAAGATTGTTTGTTGTACTGATTCAAGATTATCTAACCAAATCAGATTATATCGAGGTAAAAATCCAGCTGTCTGGCTTCTCAAGCAATTAATTAGCGAAGTTGATAATCTTACTTATCGTTTGAAAAGAGTAACGCCAATGATTAAATTAACACATCAACCAGAATCCGATCACGAGCAAGTAGAAATTTGTTATATCTGTGAAAAGATTTTGACGATAACCAAAAAGTTCATGACCATTGTCATGCATTGTCATTTGACCGGACAGTACCGTGGAGCGGTTCATGATCAGTATAATTTAAAATTTCATGCTCCAGATTTTATTCCAATTATTCTTCACAACTTTCGAGGATATGATAGTCATATTATCATGGAAGCTTTTGGTGATCCTGAAATAAAAGCTCGTCTAAAACTAACGTCATCAAATGCATTCCAAATAATTTTGAAAAGTACATGTCAGTTACGCTAGGTAAATTGCGTTTTATTGACAGCCTGCAGTTTATGGCAGCATCGTTAGATGAGCTAGTAAAAGGTTGTAGTAGATTTAATAACCTAAGAGACTGTTTTGGAGATAAATTTAATCTACTAGCTAAAAAAGGAGTTTTTCCATACGAATATCTCGACGACTGGAGTAAATTTGATGAAACATCTTTACCTGACAAAGACAAATTTTACTCGCAAATTAAAAATGAAAATATCACTGATGACGAGTACAAGTATGCACAAAATATCTGGAAAGAAT
Source organism: Potamilus streckersoni (assembly GCA_016746295.1). Classification (NCBI taxonomy): domain Eukaryota; kingdom Metazoa; phylum Mollusca; class Bivalvia; order Unionida; family Unionidae; genus Potamilus; species Potamilus streckersoni. The sequence goes on along the minus strand of JAEAOA010001685.1, from coordinate 149,784 downwards.
TTGATTGTGAGACGTTTGGTGATTATCATGACTTGTATTTGAAAACTGACGTGTTATTATTAGCAGATGTTTTTGAAAGTTTTCGTGAAGTGAGTTATAATAATTACGGACTAGATCCTTGCTGGTATTATTCTGCCCCTGGGCTTTCATGGGATGCTCTGCTAAAATTTAGTATGGTAAGGTTGAAATTACTGACTTACGTTGATATGTTCAATTTTATCAAAAAAGGTATCAGAGGCGGTATTAGCGTGATAACGAAAAAATATGCTGAAGCAAACAACAAATACATAAAAGAGTATAATCCTGAGCTTCCTTCGATGTATATAATTTATCTGGTTTTCAATAATCTTTACGGTAGTTCAATGACAGAACCAATGCCTCTTGGTGGATTTCACTGGATCACGGCTGATCGATTTCTATCTGAAACCGAAAAAATATACCTGACGATGTTTCATATTTCTTTGAAGTTGACCTCGATTATCCAACTTGGCTACACAAATTGCATAACGATTACCCTTTCTGCGCGGAATCGATGGTTACAGATTATAGTTTGTTATCAAAAGAACAACAAGCATTAGCATCACCAAGACAACATTCCATGGTCAAAAAACTAGTACCAAATTTGCTTAAAAAACGTAATTATGTTTTGGATTACAACGTTTAAAAACAAGCAGTCGATGCTGGTATCGTGTTGAGAAAGGTTCATCGTGTACTAAAATTTAATCAGTCGCCTTGGATGAGAGGTTATATTAATTCGAACACTTTAAGAAGAGCTGTAGCAAAAACTGATTTTGAGAAAACTTCTTTAAAATGATAAACAATTCCGTTTTTGGTAAGACGATGGAGAATATTAGGAAACGCGTAAATGTCGAACTAGTTAATGATATCAATCGTAGAAAGAAACTTGTGTGAGACGATGATTTTATGAGCATGAAAATTTTTAATGAGAATCTTATTGCGATACAAAGAGGAAAAACAAATCTAAAAATAAACAAGTCGATCTATGTTGGAGCTTCAGTGTTAGATTTATCAAAGTGGCTGATGTACAATTTTCATTGCACTTTTGTTAAAAATCAGTGGCCTGCCAGTAAATTATTGTTTACTTATACCGATTCGCTCGCATATGAAATTGAATGTGAGGACATCTATCAGGACATGTATAATAATCGACATCTGTTTGATCTTTCCGATTACCCACGTGACAGTAAATTTCATGACGACACAAATAAAAAAGTTATTGGTAAGTTTAAAGATGAAATGAACTCGAGCGCTATCAAATACTTTGTCTGATTGCGTAGTAAAATGTATGCCGTATTGTTAGACAATAATAAAATAACGAAAAAAGCAAAAGGTCTGTCTCTCGATTTTGTTAAAAAGTTTATGAAATATGATGACTACAAGTATGCGCTTGATGGCGTTGTTAGTTTTATGAGAGCTATGGCAATTCGGACTAATCATCATAAGCTTGATACAGATGTCATTATGAAACGTGGATTAAGTAATTTCGTTGATAAACGTTATTGTGAAAATGGAGTAGATACACTTGCACTAGGGTATTGTCATGATGATAGATCTATACTTGGCATCTTTTCCAACTGAAATTTTATCTAAACTTAAGAAATAATATTTGAAAATTTGACAGTGACAAATAGCTACAGTAGCAAGATCAAATATCTAATAATGGACGGCAAACAATTGACAGTTGAAATTAATAATGAAACATCAGGCATATGCTTTAATGGAACACGCAAAAGGCTAAAACTTTCGCTCATCATATCTGATGACAGCGAGTATTTTAATTATCTCGAACAATTGTATCATAGGTTACTAACGGAATTTAAAAACTTTCATAGTCCGATTAGCCAACAAAAATATACTAAACTTACAATTGATCTCGATCGGTCAAAAATATATTTTATCGACAAAAAATATCCTCTAAACAAGCCACAAATAAAAGATTTGTTGGAATCTCGTCGTAGTGTGAGTGATAAAGTAAAATTTAGTCTCTATCATCGTGATAATGAAGTATTTTAATGTCAACAGTTGAAACATTAATCATTGGTGATGAAATATAAATAATGTACTTACCTTTTCGCCTTGTAAATGTCCGCTCCGTGTGGCTGTTATCTGATGAAGCGCTTCCTCAAACTGCATGATTAGACGTGTACCTGCCTTTTATACACAGGCGTTTACGCATGCGCATTATAGTATTTCATATTCCAGAAACTTCCGATCTCACATGAGCATTACAGTATTTCCTTATTCGAGAACATTCCTTCTAATCACGTGATCTCCGTATGACGTATACAACATTACTAAAGCATTTTACTTGGCTCGGTCTCCATAGAATTATTAATTATAGCAACATCTGTTATTTACTTAGTTCTTAGCACAATTATTGATTACATTACCTAGGTATTTTGCAAGAGGTGTTATATAGCTTGAATCTCTTAGCGTGATTATTGATTAAATTACCTAGGTATTTTGTATAGTTATAGACTTTGGATTTTGTGTAGGGTTGGGGTTTTAGGGTCTCTCATAGAGGTAATTTGTATTTGCTTGTAGGGTGTGATAAAAGATTGTATAGAAAATTTGACTTTGGAGTTTGTGTAGGGGTTGGGTTTTAAAACTTGACTATGTTCTATATATGATATTGATTAGGTAACAGATGTTACAGCTTGGCTGGGCTCTAAAGATGATATTGATTAGGTAACTGATGTTACCAAGTAAAGTATACATGTTATGGGCTAGGATCTGCTTTTCAATCTTATGTGTATATCATTGGGTGTGGGAGATTTAGGATAGAATGAAGTGGTAATTTGTATCTTTTAGCAGGTCTCAGGGGATTTCAAAAAGGGTCTTTGGGGTCAAATCAGCCTTTTCATTTACTACTATAGATTACATACAAAAACTACTACTTATCCTTCTATTTACAATAAAATTTTGCTGGTTAAGGTGTTTGTCCCCTTTAAGGTTACCAAAACAATGCAATGATCAGTATGTGTTTGCTTTGAAACAATTGATGCTCCATTAGTCTTTACTTCCTCGTGCATGTAAAAGGACACGAATTGTACATTTTAAGGTAACTCAAAATAAATTAACTTATTTTAGTTTTATTTTTGCAAACAATGCATAAAAGCTAGTTAGTTTGAAGTGAAGAAAGTAAAACTTTCCTATCGTAAAAAATTATATCTTTAATAGAGTTCTGTGTAACACGTCTCTATCTACCCACCAATAGCAATCTAACAATCTAATTAAGCAGCCAAACAAACCAGTAAGGTGCAAAATGTCATAACACAGTATTCTTTAAACTAGAGTCAGTGTTGTCTTCTCAGTTTATAAAGCTAACGCTTTTGCTGTCTTTACCTTTGTATTGTGTTTTTGAAAGCCTGATTGTTAAGAATCTTTAATAACATAGATGGCCAGAAAATAGAATAATTGAATATTACTGCATTGTCGCTTTAATACAGTGATTGCAATAAGACCTTTTCACATCAAAATTATTTAATACAAAAGAACTTTATTGTAATCATTAATGTAAATGGGTGATATTGATTTATCTGGCTGTGTATGGTGTGGTCCCGTGTCCAGCGTGCATTGTCTGTTAAATTTGGCTACGTTCTTCTCAACGTTCACTCAAACAACTCTGGAACACTTTCAAGCAATATTTCCACCATTACTATAAATACATTAAAATGTAATCATGAATACTCAAACAATACAGAATACAATGACCAAATTTAACAAATAGCATTCTCGCATAAATGTTTAATGTTTGTACAAATAATTCCAATCTGCCATATATATGTTGTTGTATAAATCATGGCGAGAGAAATAAGATTCGGTTTAGGACTTATCTGAATTCAAAATATGGTTGTGATGTGAGGAATGTATGAACGTGCACAGAAAGAGTATTACTTGTTAGATTCATTAATTTCAAAATCGGAATTTATTTTTCTTCCGAACTTATTTGGATGATATTAGTAATTTCGAAGTAAATAACACAAACTGCAGTGATTAAATTAAGTATTAAAAAATTTCAATATAATCTGTCCTTTTCAAAAAGCAAATTGTGTCATCAGTGAGAAAGAAAGTTGATAAAATTACACGTTTCATTCTAATGTTACATACTGTATTGTTAAAATTACACGATTCATTATAATATTACATACTGTATTGTTAAAATTACACGTTTCGTTTTAATGTTACATGCTGTATAGATAAAATTACACGTTTCATTCTAATGTTACATACTGTATTGTAACACGTAAGGGATCTCACTACCTAGCAAATCAACCGACACCTGAGTGAGTCTGGCTTTAGACTCATTGTTCCACATATTTCTGATGATCTCAAGATAGTGGCTGGTACCTGTTGAAGAGTTCTTAACCGCATGCACAAATGCTACAAATAATTTGTCTCTAATTACCTGACGACCACACCTCATGAAACTCTAATTTCACACTTGCATGTTTGTTCTTGTGTCACATTTGCATGACTCACTAGCAAGATTGGTACTTTAAGCCATTCATCAGTAAACATGACCCAAACACCAAATACAAAATATTGTTCATACTTAAATTTACTAAAAACTTCAACTTTAGTATATAGTGAGAATTCCTTATGTTAAAAACCTACATATAGTTTATTTTACGAAACTAATCCTTGCTACTATGAAGACATGTGATTGCTGTTGATTACGACGTCTGCTCCTAGATATTGGTTAATTACTCAGTTTCAGAAATATCTTCCCTATAATAAACAAATAAAAATTATTTAAAGATAAGAAAGTTATGAAATGAGACGTAAATACAAGTAGCATGATTTTCTAGGATTATTACCATGTATACCAGTTTAAAAGTCTAATCAAACGAACAAACAACATAGTCTGAATATTTCCTTACTTTCGAAATATGTTGTATGACATTATTTTCCTGAAGTAGTGAATGTATAAGATCATGTAATTCTTCCTCTTACTCGTACGTCTAACATAAAACAATATATTAAAAATAATGGCAGGTTCCAGACTTACATCACTTTTAGACATGATTATACGATTATAAGAGTTTATAGTCGCCTATATTCTCAATTGATATGCACATCCTAATCTAGGAAACAGCTCTGGAAATGTAGTAGTTTTTGATTTCCATTAAATAGTTCAATCCTTGTTAAATCCTCCTGACATATATAGATTACGAACAGCTGCATATCACGTAGCAATAAATACGTGACGTCATTCGTATCTGGCCACCATTAACATAAGCGATAAATGCTTAGTAATAAACAAGTTGAATATCGCACGGTTGAAAGGTATTCTGAAGAGTGATATTACGCACACTTCCGGCGTATCATATTTTAAGAGCGTCAACACCCTTGAGCTAGATTTGAAAGGAAAAGTATAAACTGCTTTTCTAGAAAATACTGTGGAACAAACTGAAAGCTCGTCCATAATATTTCGTTGATACAAAAATCTACACAAATGAATTAAGTAAAGGAATAGAAATAAAACTGAAAAAAAAATCTTACTTTTGTAAAGAAATAACCTATCTCAATTCTCAAACTGATTGGAAAGATCTCTTACTTTTGTAAAGGACTAAACCATCAATTTTCAAACTGACTTAATGTCTAATACTTTCTTCAAAATAAATAGAGATTAAATGAAATACATTTCCTCAAAATAAGAAATAAAACCAAACCATTAGATTCAAACAATTGAATATCATTATTTTATAATTTGCGTAAGATAACATGCCCACGGAAAATAATACAAAAGGAATAGTAAATAGTTCATTCACGGAAAGAAAAATAAATTGTGGTGCAGAATAAATTAAATTGAAATAATTCCAATTAATAATTCTACTATAATACTACCACAGCGATCATAATTGAAGGGCAGATGTATAAAATGTAACTCTATATAAACTTTGTTTAATTCCATATTGTCCAAGATATCGTTTATGCCAAAACATTTTGCCTTCTCGCAGTTTAAAAATTTGACTACCTGAAGTGTGTTTTGAAAATATTCCTCTCATCAGGCAACATACATATAAGTTCGGCAAAATACAACACTTTGACTTCGGTGAAAATTTTCATTAGATAAATTTTTGTTTAGCATAAATTGATGATAACTTGTACAAAACAGGAATACACGTCCGGTCAAAACTTTGGACTGTTTAATATTTTGTTTCTCGATTTTATCATTTATACTTCCACAAGAATGAAGTTCAAGTAATCAGAAGCATACTGAAGACAATAATAATAATAATAATAATAATAATAATAATAATAATAATAATAATAATAATAATAATAATAATAATAATAATAATAATAATAATAATAATAATAATAATAATAATTTGGAAAAAACATGGTAGCGGTGCAGGTGAGGGTACAATTTTTCTCAATATGATGATCATCAAAACTTTCATTAATTGAATAATACATGAACTCGTGTCGTTCAGATTAAGTATATGAGATATATTTAAAGGAGATAATGAAATCAATGTAAATATTGTCGGATATTTTGCAATTTTTTATTTATTTTTTAACTATATTTATTTGTTAATTATTACCTCGCCTATATTTAATAATTACCTGTCTTGTTTGCATCAAATTTTACTCATTGTTTTAGTTTTATTAATATTTACCATAAAGCTCAATCTTTTTTTAGATATTGTATGCTAAATTTTATTTATTTATGTATCTTTTTCCTTCTTTTCACTCATCTAGTTACAATAAAAACATTCTTACCTATGCTGCAAAACAAATAAATAATAGAATCGCATACTTTGTGATAGTTTCTTGTCCATACGATTCTTTTTTTTCTCCTAATTTCAAACCATTAAATCGTTAAAGACGTATCATCGCCATATCATCTCTTAAATGAAATGTTATGTTGTTATTATTGTGGAGTCAATGATCAGTCATGACTTCTAAGTATTTCATGGAGGTCTCTGTTGGAATCATGGCTATTGCGCAAGGGAAGAAAAGCGGTTTGATTATTGTGATTATCCTGAAAGAATTCACCAATATGCGGATGAATCTATGCACTACTTTATTACCAAAACCCTGTCAAACACAACTTAGAGATTAAAGGTCTTTCTTTTTCATTGTTACGCTTGTTTTGCTTCTTTTTTTCTTTTTTTTTTCACTTTTGTTTACTGTTACTCATTACTATGTCACTCTTCCTTATGGAGCGAAATCATGTAAATATGTAATCAATTATAGAACTCAGCAAAGTATAGTTGTGTAGTGTGGATTTGATGGAATGCATATTCATAGCGGCAACTCGCTTGTTTCTTATTCAACTTATAGCAATTTCTGTAAATCTAATAGAAGCATCACTATTGCCGTCATGAGGTTCTCATATTAAAATCTCAGATTTTGCCATGTTGCTTTCATGAGGTTTGATGATATTAATCTAATAGTACTGAATTTATTGCACGTGTCCTCGTTGATTTTAGTTAAGATCAAATAAATAGGTAGCTCTTTGATCTAGCAAACAATTGTTATTAAAGACATTATACATTTCACGTGCTATCTTGTTGTGATGTGTCGAATTTTGAAAACTCTTAGAAGCTTTGGTTAAAGGAATTGTGTCAAAGTCAACTTGATTAAAGTAGAAAGGGCTAGAGATAGATAGATGTTTATTTTCATTTCATCTCTGGACGTCAAAAGGGAATTCGTTCTAGCCGACGTAACATGACCGAGTCAGATGCTATGGTACAAGAGAATGACATAAGACCCTTTCCCAAAATTGACCGGGGAAGGGCGGGAGCTGGTTATAGATGATTGTTCAAAGTAATGTTAATTACGGCATGATTAGTTGTTTAGTTGTCTGGTCAATCCAAACATTCTACGGAACAGGTTTAGGAAACAGTCTATTCCGATTGGTTAATATGGTTTTATGGGCGTAACTCTGTAAGAAATTAAAGGTTTTACTTTAGGAAAATTCTTTAGTCTTTAATCTTTCGCGAGGAAAATTTGACGATTTCGGGAGCGTGTAAGACGTTATCTCGTGATTTGGCAGTAAAGCGGGAATTTAGTCCCAGCGAGTACTCAAACTCTACATTCTGAATTCGTAAAAAGTACGTTTTCATTATAGAGTAAGGGGCCAGATAGTTGTCCCAGTTAGGAGACGGACTATACATGAGGTTCGTGGAAACGAATAAAGAAACGGCAAAAGGTACGCAATCTTAGTTTCCCGATTTTAATATGTTATTTCATTTGTTAATCTATTTCAAATGTATTCTTGATATGATGTATGTATGTATGATTTCATTTTGCAGGATTTTAGTGAAATGCTAGTCATGACATTTTATTCTTTGATTTTCTAATTATCAATTCATTTGGAAAATTGGCAAGATTGAATGTAATTAAAATTTCATTAGATTAGTTGGCAAGATTGCATGTAATTTAATCTTTAATACATAGGAGTGATTAGGAATTTTAATGAATTAAGCTTAAGGAATGATGGGTAATATTTCATAGTTTTATGGATTAACTCTGTTTAAAATGAGTAGGACCTAATATTAAGGGTATATCTATATACTAGTTTGTAATATTTAATTGATCACTTAAGTGTATATCTATATGCTCGTTGGTAATATTTAATTGGTCGAGTAAACTATTTTAGAATAGTTAGATCTGAGGGTCTAAGCCATATGTAACTTCCCACTGCTAGATTGGTAGAGTAAGAAGTCAAGGGGGGTACATACGGGTTCATACGGCTGAGTTGAATTTAATTGACCATCCCTAGCGTGATCCGAATTCAGGTCAGGACAAGCATTGACCGTTTATGTAAACATAACAGTTAGGGAGCAATGAGTTACTGCGGCAGAATATATGCCTTTTGTTTCTGAGCCAAATTAATGTGAAAAATACAGATATACCTGAGATTGTGACCTATTGTCTATTGCGAGACATATTATTTATTGAAGGAAACAGCTTTCCTGGATTCACGTGAGAAATCCCTGAACAATCACAGGACCAGAACAAGTTCTACGCAGAAATCTAAGTTCAGAGACGATTGTTAAGTCAGAGTTCGACGGACAAGAGTCCAAGACGAAACAGCCAGACAAAGATCGACAGAGCAGGGACGAACGGAAGTCTTGATATCCGCATAAAATAGGTGATGAAATCTCTCATCGTTGCACTCAAAGGTCACATCTCATTGGCAATGAAGACAGTATATTAACGTGGAAAGTAATTTTACATTTAAAGAAATTTGTATTGTCTTTTAATTTGAGTACATGTTAGTACCATTTTCCTTCTTTTTGTAACCAAGTCATTGATTTCTTTTCATTTTAAATTCTGTGGATAAACTGATTAAATTTTATATTTGTTCATTGAAAGGGGGCTCGTCGTGTTTATTTTATTCAATATACTTGTTCAGTGATATGCATTTTTCTTTCTATCTATCCACACTGGGTAAACTACACCGCGGAGGCCATTCCCTAGCAACGAACCGTAGTGAAAGAGGTTGGTGTGGTTTGCACGCCGCCAATTTGCCACACTTGTGCGTGCCTATTTATCCTATTATGACCACCTGGTTGTTAAACTTCATCATAATATACGGTAACATTTCTTATAAAGCCAAACGTAAATCTTGTCCGAGGTATATATGGATATACAATCAATAAGACTATAATCTCTTGGGATATACAGTTTTCACTATTGACTGCGATTTCTTCAAATGTGACGATATTGACAGATGTGAAAAATAATATGACTGAATATATAATTTTGATATATATGGTTAATGTATTACGAACAGAACTGATAAATTTGAAACATCAGAAACTAGATGGATAACAACGGCAATCAAACGGTCAACACGCGCTTCGTTCTCTACAAAAGAAAATGATAAGAGAAGTTAAACAGCTATATAATAAATATAATACTGATAAATCCGCAAAAAAGTTAAACTCATGCAATATATCATCAAACGAATGGCGGTTAGTCCTTAAGTTATTCATCAGCCCTCGCAGTGCACATTCTATTTTATACTTTGAACATAACGTTTCGAAAATTAGGGACGAAGATGACAAAACTGAATTATTTAACGATTTTTATAGAGATTTGTACTAGCTGAAACAAATGTTTACCTTCTAAATATATGGATTTAATCTTAAGTTCCATAAAACAAAAAATTCTGACGAAGCACACAATATTTTCTACGGTCGTCCGGTTTTTAAAACTTGTTACAGATCCCTTTTGTCGTTGTTGTTGCTGTGGGTGGTTTTAAGGAGAATTAAGCACAAAATGTGCTATACATATCGGCTAGTATAACTGGTGAAGAAAAAAGTACCTCTATTCATGCTAAACTACGGGCAAATGTATTACATACCCATATTTGCCTAGCCCGATTGAGGTGAGTAATCGGTAAAGGCGAGCTCTTTGCCCACTCGGTGATTATGGTCTAAACAACTGTATTTTAGTGAAGTGAAGTATGTAATGAACTCTCACATCCGCTTTATTCACTTTTAAACCAGTCTTAGAGCATCAGCCTTCCCAGACTCTTGGAAAGAAGCAAGTACTTGTCCGATTTTAAAGAAGCGCTGCCTTCCATATTTAATTGTATACCTTTATAATACTTGCAAAGCAAAATATTCCAGTACGAAAATTAGAGTTGTGTTTTTCCACATAAGTAAAGCTTTTGAGCATGTGTGGAATGAACGACTAGAACACAGATTAAAAACTTCTGATATCTCAAAAGCAGAAAATAAGTGATACTTTAAGGCGAGTTTTCAGAGTGGAGGTGTATTATAGATGGTGTACGACAAAGATCATGTTTAAGCCCCTTACTTATCTTGATACAAATAAAGGATTTTTTTATATGATATACAATCCAGTAGAACTTTATTTGCAGATCATTCCGACTTAATTGTTCATAATTTCAACACTGACTTGGATAAAGTACCTCATTAGGCAAATAATTGGCTTGTATCAGTGAAAACTTCTAGGAAAATTAATAAACCCTTAAATCCACCGCCCTATATGCTCAAACAAATGCAATAAGGAAGTCTCTCTCTCTCTCTCTCTCTCTCTCTCTCTCTCTCTCTCTCTCTCTCTCTCTCTCTCTCTCTCTCTCTCTCTCTCTCTCTCTCTCTCTCTCTCTCTCTCTCTCTCTCTCTCTCTCTCTCTCATGACTGCTCATTGCAATGCGGAACCTCCGATTCCAACTTGAGAGGGATTCTTTAAAAATTATCTTTGCCTCTTATATACAACCCATTCTGAAATATAGTAATGTGGTTTTGGACAACTTCGTCTTTCTCAATGAAAGAAAACTCGATAAATACAAAATGAGGCAGCCAAAATTGCGAAAATTATTACTTTTATTAGCTTAAACTTTAGTAACAACAAAAGGTAAAACCAGACAAGCATTCAATGTTAAAAATATAATTTTCCTTAATATATCATATCAAATAAAGTGAAAGAATTTTAAAATTACATAAGGTATATGATTTCCTTGAATATCTTAAATTGGACGATCAATTTAAACTAATCCAGAAACTGGCCAAATGTATTCCGAATGGAAATTCCAAAGTGTTTAAGTGTGAACGAACCACTGAATAATCACAGTTCTAAATCCAAACTTTTTTACTTCAAGGCAATGCCGTTAAAGTAGAATATCACTGAAGTCCTTAAAGGTGTTGCATCAGCCAACATAATTTTTTAAATATTCAAGAGCTTAAACAAATTCACATAATTCGATAGGTATTGACTATTTAATTTAAATGTTTTCCACTCTTTTATTCCAATGAACATATATAAATAACTCTCTCTCACACACACACACATACATACACATACACAAAGGTGGCATAAACAAGCTTATATAGTTTCTATATTCGCACCAAATCTGTAAAATCAGAATCAGTAAAAGACCCTGGACAGTTTTAAATCATTTTATGATAAAATAACTTCAAATTCACCTTTTTTCAGTACATACAGCAAATTAACAAATTGGGTGTGCATGCATTTACGTGACCTCCATTCAAACTTGACCGAAATAATTGTTGACTTGACCTAAGCATAGTATCAGCTAGCAACTGAATAAAGAATGTAAAATATAACTGTTGTAAACCCAATTTGCTTAAATATTGATATATTGCAATTTAATAAATGATACAGATATCCGTAACGCAATAAAATTAGTATCTATTGAAGTGAGAAATAGGATGGGAAAGTATTGGATTCGGACGAGAAATACACATACTTAATCTCTTGTACAAAAATGACAGCTGGTTCGAGCCTTCCTTATCTTTCTTCTCTGATTCCACGTGCTGTTTGTGATATTACTCACTATGGCTTACACAATGTAAAACACTTACCATTTGTAAAGACTAGAATAAGTCCGCCTAACAACCCGTTTCTCCTTTTGACCATTCAAGAATGGTATATATTATCCACTGAGCCTCGTCAATAGACACAGTGAATAAATTCAAAAGCACATAAAATACTCCCAACACTTATATTTCTCACATTCTTTGGGGTAGACAGAAATTTCAAAATTCTTCATCCCAGTATTAGTAGATATTGCAATTCACTCTGTCAAAATTTATTTACCAAGAATGCAATCTCACCACCTCTTTGCAAGTTGTATATCGTTTTGAACTGCATTCATACCAAAAATCTGAACATAATTAGAAACCGTAAACATTTGTAAGCTAGTTCCCATTATTCAACATAATCAGTACCATAGGTCTAGTACCAGCCCCCAGTCACCCACTTCCCTTCCCCACCCCCAAATACACATACACTTTGGGTTTTGAATCCTGAATACAAATTTGCAAAAATAATTTTCATTGTTCTTCAACGGAAGAGTTACAAAGTGATCTCAATTTACTATTTTTTAAAAATGGTGTACGACTTTAATATGCTGACTGATTTTATCAAAGTAATACAGAGGTGAAGATGAAATTGGTCATTTTGTTAATATCTGAGAAATAATAAATTATTTTGTCTCTGCATTTTTCTTTCTTTTTCTTGAATATATAAATCTATCTGAGTTATTGCTGTCATCTGATATTCGTACGATGCGAAGAACATGATGATATTGTATATTTTCTAGTAGATGGTTAATAGTCAATTATTATGAGAGAAAAAGGAAAGAAAAGATCAGAAATAAAACATCACACTGTGTTTAAATCCACATAAAGTTTAGATATGACATATATATATATATATATATATATATATATATATATATATATATATATATATATATATATATATATATATATATATATATAAAATGGCTCCAGATTTAACGACCGTAATTAATGTATGCATTGTTGTTTTATTGTTTCTAATTTGATGAAAAGTTAAATTTGATGAATTGATATTTAAATAATGCAAGCAGTTTCCAAAATGAGATAGATATAATTGGTTAGTCAGAGTACAGTAGCAGTAAATTTGACGTCGATGTTATCTATTTCTACCAAAACAATTTGTGTGCTGTTTATTATAGGATTCATGATTCGTTCTACGAGTTCGGACTCAGGAATATCTCAAGGGATCTGTTCGTGTTTTAGAGTTTTTGTAGTTTGTTCTCGAAATCGTAGCTTTGGCGTACTCATCGTCATTAACAACCGCTAACCCAAGGAACTCTCCCGTGATTCGATTATTCAACCCAATAAATCATTTTTGATAGCGCGCGTGGATACTTGCTAATACTATCAAACAAGAGAAGATCTGGACATGCTCTTATTTGAATGAACTAGATGAATTTGCTGTTGTAAATGTCATCCACACAAAACCGGTCTTATCTACGAGGATATAAAGAAATAATTGGTGATTAAATCAAAATATGAAGTCCCTCGGATACAACACTCCCTAAGTAGCATGTATGTGTAAGTCAAAGAAAAATGTTACGTAATTGTTGAAGATACAGATGCTCTGGGAAGTACGCTCATTTTGGACGTCAATCTCTTAAATATTCTATCCGTATATCAAATAATCATGGAGTTTTCTGGAACGTTAAAATGGCAGACGTCTACCGTAATAACCTATATAAACAATTAATAACAAAGAATGCACTCCTATTTCACTAGAACACTTAAACATTTTGAGAAAGTGTGGTCGAAGTTGCTTTTAACTATATCAATTATGAATATTTTTCTACTTTATAAGTAAATAAGATATCTTTTTGGTGGATACATCCTTCTATTCTTCATTTAATGTTCAGAACTTTTCTCAGGTATATACGTGCGAATCCTAAGGATGCTTGTATGTTTCAAGCTAAGAAGAGACATACTGTCTTGTCTCAGTTATACATCGGATCCACCTGCAAAGTATACACACCCAAATATTCGGTTGCATAACGAAGTTTTCTAGGAATAGTAACTAGATCAAAATAACAAAGATCCTATCCGCCGTGGCATAATGCGACTGCAGATAAGGGACTATATTATTTCAGTTGAAGTTAACTTATTCGCTAACGTATACGGTAGTTAGGCAGGTGTGATGGTGGGAAGCTGATAAAGAACCTATTGCTAGACATAAAAAGAGTATGTCAACCATTTCAGCAGAATCATGTCTATTGGGTGCTGACGAAAGTTATATTTCAAAACTAACAAGGTCAGATATATTGCAGCAAGTTCGACTCCCGTTGGGTATTTATCGAGGGAAAGTGCGAAACAAAAACAAAAACATTTAAAGCAACAAAAAAAGGAAGCTTTCAATTTGTAAACGTTGACTAGAAGTATTATTACATAAGTATAGATCCAGTGACATATTAGACTGAACTCACAGCTGATGTGCTGCAAATGGTATTGATGCCGAATGCAAAGTGTTATTTGTTTATTTTTAAATGCTTTAGTATTGCAACTCCATGATTGCTGGAAAATCAAGAATGTTTCCACTTAAAGATAAAACAGGAGAGAATATTGTGTCCTCAAAGAAATTTTCTTAAAAAAAGTTTATTGTAACAACTGTCTGAATCAACCTAAGCAACAGTGGATGAAGGGACGTAACTGGTACGTGAAGTGTTACTGTTCATCTGCAATCTGCTTGTAAGAATGTTATTGTACGTCCTTACCATGACGTACAACAAAAAAAGAGAACGAGATTGTAAATAATGAGTTTTTACATACTTTTATGCTCATTCAATGCAAGGGATTTTGCTTTGCTTTCTGCAAATTTCTTTAATACGTGGCGTTTATTTAATTACCGTAAACGTATTTTGACTGTCGTTTATAAATAAAACTTACGGACATTTCCGATGATCGTTAATAACAATACGGAGGCAACAGATGGCTCTGCCGTAGTATCTAACATCCAGGCAATTCGTGACAAAGGCAATTTTGGCCACGCGTTATTGATTTTCTTGGAATCGAAGCGTCTGCATTAAAAATGACAAATATTGTTGACATATTATTGGAAAACGTAATTACCTTATATAATCTCTTGTTAGTAAGATCCAGCTACTGTACAGACCCGGATCTATGCAACTTGTTAGGACTCTTCATCTGAACAAATAGCACAGACCCTGATCTGACGACTCATTATGCAAATGTAGAAGATATAAGTGGGTATATACGGTGGTGTTTGCAACATAAATATTTGCACATATAAAATGTACGACCCCGAGTACACGTTGAAGTGAAAAAGGCTTATGAATATCGAGCCAAAATCAGATATTATGTGGAAAAAATCATAAATACTCAGTGTGAGGTAGAAGATATCAAGACATCCTATTTACTAAATGATGGGATGTATGAATTATTTTCAGTTATTGTTATTTTCATCATTAACTCATCAAAAATGCTGACTTCAATCAGCAGGAGGAAGCGTTTGCGCCTACGATCAGCACCATATCAATTAACATTGCAAATGCCACTTAATTGTTTTGGAAACTGGAATCATACTTTTTCTAGCCAAGACCTATAACATTTAGATTTGAAAATTAAATATTAAATTTGTCATGGACGCAACATGTCGTCTTATGACGCATCAAAATTCAACTTATGATAATTGTACTGACGAGGTTAACGAAAAGGATCGTCGTCTTAATCACTCGTTTTATTCACCAAAATCACCCTTGGCACAAGTCTGCACGTGAGTAGGGATATTGAATTCACAAATCAGGCTGGTTCGATTAATGTGGATTTGACTCCAATTACCCAACAAAACTTAAGCTTGCTCGGAAACACTCTCGTGCGGGCTAGCCCAACCATATCAAAATGTCGGAAACACTCTCGTGCGGGCTAGCCCAACCATATCAAAATGTTGGAAACACTCTCGTGCGGGCTAGCCCTACCATATCAAAATGTCGGAAACACTCTCGTGCGGGCTAGCCCAACCATATCAAAATGTCGGAAACACTCTCGTGCGGGCTAGCCCAAAGATATCAAAATGTCGGAAACACTCTCGTGCGGGCTAGCCCAATCATATCAAAATGTCGGAAACACTCTCGTGCGGGCTAGCCCAACCATATCAAAATGTTGTACGTGTCTGATGCACACTTATTGTTCTCAGTCTCGAGACTTTTTTCCATATTAAATAAATCTATAACAACAATTTAATTTAATAAATTGAAAACTAATTGCGAATTTTACTGCAAATTTCGATTGAGATGTATATATTACTCTGGGTATAGCATTTCCAGCTTCGTAAATTTTTAAACGGAAGTGTATTACGAAATCGGGCGTCCTGAAAACAAATTAATCTGCCAGTCCCATACACTAAAAGGCTTTTGCCATTCTCCTCAGCAAAACATCAATTTGCGAAACTAATTGTATCGTCTCCATTGATATCACCCATTTCATCTAAAATATTGCTTTTTATTTGTCTCAGTGGAAAAGACAAGAGCGCATGGACAATGTCGTCTGCTTCGCGTGCAATCTTTTAATCATGATTTATATTTCCAACATATCGCAAAATCTCGACCATATCTTCCTGAGCATGTCGCTTAACGGCTGTGTGTTCATTATTTTATCTTTTCTGCTATGGAGCATGTCTGTTATTAATTTTCAAATTCTGTCAAGTACATCCGATATTAAATCCAACATACTCCCATCAAAGATGTATGGGGGTTTGCGGAAAAAGCAATATTTTCACTTTCATTTGGTTCTGCATTTTAGCCTTTTTTGATCAAGAAGTTAAAAGCCACCAAATAAGGACACTCAGTCAATATTTATTTAACATTTCTAACAATAACAGTTTCTCCAGATAAGGAATTCTTACTAGGAATGTTCAGCTGGGAACTTATGCATCAAAATATTTTCGAGTACATTTTGGAATCGATTAATATTTTATAGCGAAGAAACTTTGTGTAAACCGATTCAAATGCTTGCGCAGAAAGAAACGTTAAGAAAACTCAATAGATTCGTAATGTAAAATGTATTCTCCTTGGAGCTCGATATTTAAAATGTATTCTCACTAGAGTTCATGATTTAAAGTATTTTCTCGCTGGAGTTCATCATCCAAAATGAATTCTCATTAGAGTTCGTCATTCAAAATGTAATCTCACTCTACTTGATCATTTTAAAATGTATTCTTGCTAGAGTTCATGGCTTAAAATGCATTCGTAATAGAGTTCATGATTCAAAATAAATTCTCACCAGACTTCATCGTTCAACATATATTCTCACTAGAGTTTATGATTTAAAGTATATTCGCACAAGAGATCGTGATTTAAAATGTATTCTGGCTGGAGTTCATCATCCAAAATGTATTCTCACTAGAGTTCATCATTCAAAATGTTTTCTTACTAGAATTCATGGTTTAAAATGTATTTTTACTAGGGTTCATGATATCAATTATAATCTCACTAGAGTTCATAATTTAAAATGTACTTTAACTGGAGTTCATTTTTTACAATGTATTCTAACTAGAGTTCATTATTCAAAATATATTCTCACTAGAGTTCGTGATTTTAAATGTATTCTCACCAGAGTTCATGGTTTATAATGTATTCTCACTATATTTTAATTTCAAAAATATATTCTCCCAAGATTTCATCATTCAAATGTATGTACTAGAGATCATCAGTCAAAATGTATTTCCACTAGTTCATGATTTAAAACACATTCTCACTAGAGTTCATGATTTAATATTATCTCCTGGCTTTAAGTCTGGTATATATTTTTTTATTTTAATACTGACAGTCAAAAGTTTTGAAGTTGATATACATATCTATAAATATCACTTTCTAGTTATTTGGTTGGAATTCGAGTTATTTGCTTGTACATATTCCTTTCCAGTTATTTGTTTACAGACTTAAATTCAGAGAAGAATCTTGATCAAAGCCAAATACAGTGTTTCCATAAGCAACTCTTGACGCAAAAAGCAAGATTTGTAGCCTATAATTTTCTTCATAAAACTACCATTGTCGAAAGAAGGAATATAATAAAGTTGAAAAAAATTATTGTCTTTTTCACTCGTATATTTGGGATCAACTTTTATCGCAAATGTGGAGTAAAACTTCCAAATTCACTTGCTTTGACCAACTACAAAATTGCTCTCGGTTTACTAATTATACAATGATATGCATTGCATTAAGGATGATTATATACAGGAACTACCTTAAACCGGAAGAAAACCCAAGAATGTTTGTTAACATTGAGGCCACATTCAAAGAGCGCAAATAAAAATGACCTATGAATATGTTAGCAGTAGCCTATCATTTGTCGCATTTGTCTTACTTATCATAGTCTAATACCTTCATTATATTTCCTCATTTCTGTCAGAATTTTGAATCTGAAGGTGACACTTTTCCAGAAAAAATGTTAAAATTCTAAACAGTTTTCCTTCAAGAATATTCTGAGCTTCGAAAATAAAATACTTTGAAAATAGTGTTTACAGTGTCTTGAACGACATAAATTTTGAAAGGGTAGCTTCTTTTCATAATCTCTTGGATAATCATTTCTTTATAATAAATTGAATAGGGCTTTTTCAAAATATAGTACAGTAAAACATGTATAATATTGATCAATCTTGCGCTCTTTGATTGTGACTTAAATGTTAACATGTATTAAAACATTTTGTTCTTGTTGTAGTATTAAATTTTAATCGATACAATCACTCTCACAATTTTACTGAAACTAATGTCGCTTTCCAAACAGAACTAAGTAATAAGCTTTCTAAATAGTGCGTAATGATAAGTTTTCCAAATAGTATGCAGTGCTAAACTTTCCAAACAGTGTATAGTGCTAAGCTTTCCAAACAGTGTTCAGTGTTAATCTTTTCAAAGTGTGCAATGCTAAGCTTTCCAGTGTGCAGTGCTAAGCTTTCCACACAGTGTGCAGTGCTAATCCTTCCAGTGTGCAGTGCTAAGCTTTCCAAATAATATGCTGTGCTAAGTTTTCCAAACGTTGTTTAGTGCTAAGCTTTCCTAACAGTGCATAGTGATACGTTTTCCAAATAGTGCATAGTGCCAAGTTTCCCAAATAGTGCATAGTGCTACGTTTCTCAAATAGTGTACAATTCCAAGCTTTCCAAATAGAGCAATATCTTAAGCGTCCCAAATAGTTCAAGCTGTTATGATAGAGTTAACTTTCCAAACAGAATGACATTCTAAAGTTTCCAAATAGTTTGCAGTGCTACGATTTCCAAATTGTGTTTAGTGCTAAGATTTCCAAATGGTGTACAGTGCTACGTTTTCCAAATGGTATAAGATTCTAAGCTTTCCAAATAGTTATCTCCTAAGCTTTCTAAATAGAACAAGCCTTGAAAATAGTGTAAACTTTCCAAAATGAATGACATTCTAAACTTTCCAAATATCGTAAGGTTCGAAGCTTTCAACACAGTATAATGTTCTAAGCTTTCTAAATAGTGTATATGTTCTAAGCTTTTCAGACAGAATACGCCTTCCAATTAGTTTAATCTTTCCAAATGGTCTAAGCTTTCCGAATTGTTTGATAGTCTAGACTTTTCGAATAATGTAGTGATATAAACATTCCAAATAGTATACATTTTAACGTTTTTTCGACAGTGTAACCTTTTCAAATAGTGTACGCTTTTCAAATAATACAGGCCTTCCAGGTAGTATAAGCTTTCCGAATAGTGCCAGTTCTAAAGCTTTCCAAACAGTGTGCAATATTCCCAAATAGTGAAAGATTCTAATATATCTTTATAGTTCATTTCTGTAAGCTTTTCAAGTGTATACTTTCTAAATAGGGCAAGTTTTCCAGATAGTACCAGACTATAAACTTTCCAAGTAGGGTACTTTTTTAAATAATGATTACTTTTCAAATAGTGTAAGCTTTCAAAAGAGTATAACGATCTTTTCTTTCCATATGGTGTAACGTTCCAGTGAAAACATTCCAGATAGTGTAGGCTCTTTCGCTTTCCAAATATTGGAAGCTTTCCAGATAGTGACATGCTTTAAGCTTAATGTTATTTTACAATGTGGTCTCCGGAATTCGAAACCAAATACTTGAAACTGTTTTAATGCATTTTAGGTCTATGGCAAAAACAATAGTACTATAAAAACTCTCCTTAAGAAATGAATCGTGTATTTCTTTTAAATCAGTTGCTCTTTTCAGACTATCCTGAAGAAACCAGACTTAGGAGAGATGGATAAAATTATGATGTTATTTTGCAAGTGTTTTTGCTGATACATCGCCTATTGTGAGAGAAAAACAAAAAGCCACGGCAATAAGGACGCAGTGAATTTACGGTCAATGGGCAAGCGAACGTCATCTTAAAACAATAAAAGGTTGTACACGTCGTCAAATGATGAAGCCAACGTAGATATTAAGGATAACATACAGGTGTGCAGTTTCCCTTACTTTAAGGCTCTTCATGGTTCTCGCCACAAAGTGAGACCGATTATAGACCCATTTTATTACGTGATGGTAAAATTATATTTATCATTTACTATCTTTTATGACGGTTTCATTATGACGCGGCATGCTCTTTGACTTCCATGGAGAATGTAATATTAAGAAAGTGCTTAATGTGCTTATTAAAGTGATATAATTATCATTGAAATGGGAGAGACGATTCAATGAATGATTCGAATGTGAATGATTACCAATTAACTTCCAAATCCACTTCTGTGTTTGGTATTGCTTGGTTTGTCAGAGTTTGCAACAGGTATACAAGAAAGCTTTAAAACTGTACAATATTTGCAGGTATTATGTGTGGTTGTTGATTTGCATATGGGATCCATATCATTGACCTACACGTGTGTTTGCCACAGAGGTCAAAAGCAAATTGTAAACCCAGTACATGTTATACCGTTAATTAACGAACGAGTTGACTGATTTATGTATAAATTGCAATGTTGGTTTTTAACATTTCTATCAAGGCTGGATGGTCAGTGTCGTTAAAAATTAACCTGCTGTCAAAACGCAGCTTCAAGAAAATTAAAAATGAGGTAAAATTCCAGAAGTAAAATGTTTTGATTTGAACAAACAAAATCTATCAGGTGTCAAGGACTCCACATAGCCAGATGTATCTTTGCACAAAGAGTCAGATGCACTAAAGTTTGATCTGTTATGAAGAAAGATTTAACATCACAAATATTTATAAAGATGTTAAACACCAAGATTCTTTCATATTACGATTAAAACTGTTCAATGAGGATTTTGATTCAAGGCAAGTATCATTTTATTGATTTACACTTTTGCACTTTGTCCAATTAAATAAAACCTCCATTCTCGCCGAATTAATTATTATGAGCTAAATCTATTGCTGTTGATGAACCCATACTTTTTCTTGTGGCATAGAAACGCCAATGTCTACACATACCAATAGGAACCAATTTAACGTTTTCTACCATTGTGCAGAAGTGAAATCTCAGATCAAATTTTTATCTAAAATATGAGACATATAAACTGCTAACGGTCATTTTGCAAAAGGTATTAAAACAATACAGCCATCTGCATTATAATGGGTAAACATTTTTAGTAATCAAATTTGTTTCTCCAAACAGTATTCATGCGAAAAACATTTGATATGTCACTTGTTGCCATAAAGCTTTGCAGCCAAACTACCTCATAATGCATACGCAGTCTTAATGGTTTGACATGGACTGCTTGGATGGGATTCTATTACTAACAGTGTTGCCTAATTGATACTTTCTATTCAACAAGTCCGAACACTTAAATATTTAGGGTATGGACAGGTTATTCTTTAAAAGGGGGCAGCAAGTGTCCCATTTCCAATTGTTATGAAATAATCCCTGGAATTGCTTGTGTTTAAGGTGTTGACTACCTGTTAATGCAAGATTCTTTATAAAAGCAACATCGAAACCATTTTAAAACCTAGTAAGGTGATATTTCTTGTTGAAGAAGCAGATGAGAGATGTAGCAAGTAATGGAAACGTTGAACGTTTAATAACTGGGTAAATTTGTCAGCTCATTTCAGCAGAAATTTTGTTAATTTGTTCAGCTTTTCCATGTTTGCTTTTTGTTTGTTTGTTTAATATTTTTAATTGGCGAGTTTTAGTGTTTAAGTATCTGTGAATGTGGCACATAGAGTGTTAAGACCCTGAATGGCTAAAGAATTGGCATCGGGCTACGAAGTAGTCGGAACCGTTAAACAACTGAAACTTTTGACTGCAAACGTGTAAGAATTCCATGCAGGACAGCATTTACTTCTGTGGTGAGTGATAAAGTATATGTGAAATTTAAACTTATGTCCAACCCAACTTGATTAATGCAGTACGTTGCATACATGCATATATGCCATTGGTACACGTGGACCAGATATGAAGGTGAGATCATATATACGGTACAGAAGGTAACTGGTGTCAGTTGTCGTAAAATGTAAACTTAACAAATGATCCCAGTTGCAATAAGAAGTAGTATTTTAAGTGCAGAATGAAGTCAAACAATCCAAAAGATGATCTATATTTATAAATGCATGTAGAATTACATATATGAGCCATCAATAACCAAATAAATCAAGCAGCTAATTGACAGCATCTCGGGGTTGAATATATTCATAATTAATATATTAATGTGAGGCTGTACAGTTGTAGTCAAACAACGGGCGGATGATACGTATCTTATTTTAAGTTTGAAGTATCAGGGGACTCTGCAGCGGGGAAATCAAACTACGAAAAATTGAAGGAAGCAAATGAACACATGAGAAACAAATTTACTATCATGTGTAACCCGAAGGCGAAATCTAGGACTTCTGAATATCAGTGGCTGGTAGGTGTTGAATGCTAATGTTGCGTATGCAATAATAAGATTTAAAGGAGATAAAGATAATGAGGAAAGTGTGTGCCGCTATTGCGGGAGTTTACGCAAATGTTCCTGCCGTGTGAAAAACCACTACTGAGAAATAAAATATATTAAAATGTAAAGCATATGTTGAGTGGTAAGGAACCCACTGTCGAGAGGAGACAGCTGCCGTCAATCAGAACCCTGCCAGGGGTAATTGTAATGAGGTGATGTATCAAACTACTGAAAATTTGTAGCAAACAGGTGAACGTACAAAGGTATTTATGATGCCGAACAACAGGTGGAAAACAGAACCTCAATTCATTCATGATTGAGCGTACTTTCTACTCGAACATCAAAGCCAGTTCAAATAATAATGAAACTATTTGGATGAAGTAAATACTTGAAGGAAAGAGTGTACCGGGGGTGTGGGACAAGCCAGTTGAGACTGAAACCCTTAGGTGTGTGTGTGTTTGTATGTGTGTGTGTGTGTGTGTGTGTGTAATGTTGAGTCACTGTAAAGTGATTTGTGATGAGTAAATATCTGATGTAATGTTTCCTTAGGAATGTAATCGTACTTAAATTATGGTGAGGAAACATCTCAGAGAGCCGCGTTAAATCAATTGATAAGAAATGAATACAGTATATTTTAAGGTTTGAAAATTGATATATTGTTACCTTTCCAACATATTTCTATCAAACAATTTATCTTTGAGAATTTATGATAGCACCTGAGCGACTTGTACAAGTGATATTTGCATTTATGATAGCACCTGAGCGACTTGTACAAATTATATTTGCATTTATTTATGATAACACCTGAGCAACTTGTATGAGTGATTTTTGCATTTGTTCCAAAACTGGGGATTGTCTACACTACAATATCGAATACAATTTCATAAAAAGAGAAATTACAATTGCGATGTATTAAAACCATAGGTTTATCTGACCCATCACTATTTAAAATGTAAAAATGGCGTTTCTTGGCCGTGGTTTTGTCTGATGATAACTCATTGTGGGATCATCATCTCTAGTTCACACCTGTGCATACAGGAAAATGATGAAACGTTTACAGAGTGAATACACAAACGCCTCATCACTTTAACTAAATGACTCTTACCATATCCTACATGCGTGTTGGATCAACCTTTCTCAAACGAACGGTATTAACAGAGAGCGGAGATCGAAAGCTTTCACGAACAAAGGTTACTCCATCACACTACCTATAATTATCCATACGCATGCATAAGGGGGCAGGGGCCAGCTTTTATGTACAAATAAAATACAGCAATCAGTAACATAGTATTTTTTAATAAAATCATAAAAATCAAATACACAAGTGTGGTCAAGAATGTCCATATTTTAGATACCGATATTAAACCAAAGCATAAAATATTATCCACTTGACCACAGAAGTCAGTGAGAGTTCATAGCAGAAGACATTTATACACCCCAATCCCAAATTTATACCTGCAATTTTCATGTCCGAAGGCCATTTTTAACATCATGTGATGCTCACAGTACAAACACAGGCCCTTTTCTTAGATGACGATTCTGCAAAATAGTGTATACTAAACAGGCTGAAAATAGTTATTATCCAAGGCCATTTTTGAGATTTTCTACTTACCCAAACCTCATATGTTTACTGCTATGGGAGGCTAGCTCTTCTTCCTAGCCAACTATTGGTATTTCACTATCAGCATACTACAGAGTAACTATTAAAAGGTGTACATGCCTGATATCAATTTCAAGAACAACACAAACCCGAAATATACATAGTTCACAAACATATCCATATCTTTAATTAGTAAACAATAATAGCCGAAAACGTCACACCAAAGCCTAAAGTTAAGAAATTTGCCAGAAGCCAATTTACGAAACTGTACCCTGTCAATTTAAGAAGTTTGCTCAAAATTGTTTATGTCATAAGTGGTTTTTATATCATAGTACAATGGTATAAAGGAAAATCTGTTGTGCTCAAAATTAAGCTTTTAGGAAAGTGACTACTTGGCAACAAAAAAGCACTGCATTATTTACATTGTGAGTTATGCCTGACTGCATTATTTACATTGTGAGTTATGCCTGACTGCATTATTTACATTGTGAGTTATGCCTGACTGCATTATTTACGTTGTGAGTTATGCCTGACTGCATTATTTACATTGTGAGTTATGCCTGACTGCATTATTTACGTTGTGAGTTATGCCTGACTGCATTATTTACATTGTGCGTTATGCCTGACTACATTATTTACATTGTGAGTTATGCCTGACTGCATTATTTACATTGTGAGTTATGCCTGACTGCATTAATTACGTTGTGAGTTATGCCTGACTGCATTATTTACATTGTGAGTTATGCCTGACTGCATTATTTATATTGTGAGTTATGCCTGACTGCATTATTTACATTGTGAGTTATGCCTGACTGCATTATTTACATTGTGAGTTATGCCTGACTGCATTATTTCCATTGTGAGTTATGCCTGACTGCATTATTTACATTGTGAGTTATGCCTGACTGCATTATTTACATTGTGAGTTATGCTTGACTGCATTATTTACCTTGTGAGTTATGCCTGACTGCATTATTTACATTGTGAGTTATGCCTGACTGCATTATTTACATTGTGAGTTATGTCTGACTGCATTATTTACATTGTGAGTTATGCCTGACTGCATTTCTTAAATGATTTCAAATTGTTTGCAACCTAAAATGCTTCTTGATGTTTGCTTACCACGACAGCGTCAGAATCAAAATTCCTTTACAATATTTCACGAATGTCGAGAAGATCTTTGGAAGTTATAAATTTTAGGAGTAAATGACAGACATGCAATGTTAGTTGTAGGTGAAAGAAGTGAAACGTTTCTATAAACTCTTCTAACAAATGTAAAAGTCATACATTTAAGTAACTAATGTGCTTTGGAAGTACATTAGACTGATATAAACAAGCAGTTCCTAACCTTTCATTATTATTCTGGAGATGATCAATGTTATGTGCGTGTGTGTTGGGGGAGGGGGTTATCACAACAAATGTCTCGCTAATCTGGAAAGATCAAAGTTTAATCAATCAACATTAGACCATTCTGGAATATTAATATACTGATGTGTGGGTTCTGATAAACTTACAAAGTGATATATAAAATAAATTCATTGAAACATAGCCACCGGAATTGACCATACAAATGCAATTATTCAATAAAATTTAACAGAAATTTCTTCTCAAATACCAATTGACTTACAACTGACTTTAATGATTTCTGGAGTTTAACAAAATATAGTAAATAACGCGATAAGGTACAGATTAAATATTTACATTGGAAAATTTAGTTCAAGGTAAACAAAATTTCAGCTCCTTGGCTTTTAATAAGCATGTACCATGAAACAACTCCTGCGGAAGCTAACTTTGTCCTTCAAAGTCACTGTCTTGTGCACACAGAACAGAATGAGTATCTGAATGAGATTCAAGTTATTGTTTCTTTGAGCCTGACTAACCGATTAAGCCTAATCTTCCACCATGCAAACTGAGACCTGCAAAAAGAAAAGAAACATGTGATATTCATGTACTTTTAACATTCGGTGAAAACATAAGAATTTCAGAGGAGAAACTGTATGCGTATTGTCCAATGCATGAAACTGCCACTTAATTTTAAGCTTTTCTCACTTTGTTTACTGAACCTAACAATTTCAAGATATATACATGTGATGTGTCGAAATTTGAAATTCTTAGAATTATTGATTAAATGAATTATGCCAAAGTTAACTTAATTAAAGTATAAAGGGCTAGAGACAGTTATATGATCAATCTCATTTCATCTCTGAACGTCAATGGAAACTTGGTTCCACATAACGAAATTTGACCGAGTCATCTGTTATGGTACAATGGTTTGGCATAACACTCGTCCAAACTCGGTAAAAAGGGGAAGCACGTCAATAATTGATTGTTCAAAGCAAAGTTAATTGCGGTATAATTAGCCTATTCTCGTCGATCAAAAATTCTACGTAAGAGATTTTAGGAAACAGTCGATTCTCATTGGTTAATGGAAACTTAAGGGCGTAACTCTTGTAAGAAATAAGTGGCTTTACTTTGAAAAATTGCTTGTGTCTTCAATATAACTTGGAAGAAGTCAGAAGTGACTTCGGGGGTCTAACGCCAGTAGTACGTTTCCCTCGTGACTGTGTAAGGCCAGATAGTTTTCTCAGAAAGGAGACATTCTATACATTGGAAGTTAGTGGGAAAAAGAATAAAAGCGGCAGAGGTAAGCAATCTTAGCTTCCAGATTTTAATATGCTATGTCATTTGTTGATTTATTTACATATGTATTGATGTTATGATGTATGTATGTATGTATGTATGTATGTATGTATGTATGTATGTATGTATGTATGTATGTATGTATGTATGTATGTATGTATGTATGTATGTATGTATGTATGTATGTATGTATGTATGTATGTATGTATGTATGTATGTATGTATGTATGTATACATGCATGCATGCATGCATACATGCACGTATGGATGTATGTATGTATGTATGATTTCATTTTTCAGGGTTTTGGTGAAATGCTAGTCACAACATTTTATTCTTTGATTTTTCTATTATCCATTCATTGAGAGAATTGACAAGATTGCATGTAAATTGAATATTCGATGCGTAGGAATGCGTTGGAATTTCGTGAATTTATACATATACACGATGGGCAATGGTCGTAGATTTATGAATTATATCTGTATAGTATGCCAAGTAATGAGTGTAGATTCATATACAAGTTCGTAACATTTAATTGATCACGTGAACTATGTTAGAATAGCTAGATTGATGGGCTAAGCCCATTAAATAGTTTAATATAAAGAAGTCATGGAGTATTAAATCGGGGACATACGTGCTAGTCGGAAAGCCGAAAGCTAATGTTCTCCGCTAGGCTTGACCCTGATTAAGGTCAGTTACAAGGAATGTCCGTCTCTGTTCGTAAACATAGAAATTAGTCAACGAGTATTACGAAAGAATTGAGCAGTTACTATTTGAGCTGGGATAATGTACAAATATATATATATATATATATATATATATATATATATATATATATATATATATATATATATATATATATATATATATACCCACACTTAGAAAAGGTGACCTATTGTCTATTGCGGGATATTTTATTTTTTTAAGGAAACAGCTACCTGGGCAAATTCCTGAGCAAATTTCTCGGCATTTCTCCAAATTTCTTCGACCAATGCTCAGAAGAATTTGTCAGACGAATTCATAGCAAAATTCCAGCTCTAGATGCTATCCTCAAATCGTTTCAAAGGTCGACTGGCAAGGGTCCAGCTCAAAAATTATTGGACAAAGGTTGGATGTCCGGATAAGATAGGTGATGATGTCATTCTGCGTTGAACTCTGGTCACAACCCGTAGGCTACGATGAAATTGTAATAATTACGTTACTGACTAGAAATAGTAACGTGAAAATCGTATTTGCTTTTACTGAGTACGTGTTAGTACATTTTCTTTCTTTTGTGTTAAAAGAAATTGATGCTTTCCATTTGAAATTATATTGTTACAATGATTAAATATTATATTTCTTCATTGAAAGGTAGCTCATTGTTTTATTTCTTAAATATACTTGCTCAAAGATATGTATTATTGTTTCTATCCATCCACACTGGGTAAATTACACCGCGGGAGGTCATTCCCTAGCAACGAACCGTCGAGAAGGGGTTGGTCTAACGTTTGAACCCACCACCTTCCCACAATACATAAGACTGAAAAATTTACTATTATCATCCAAGCTGTGAAATATGAATCTCAAGGTAGAAACTATGTCGGAGTGCAAACACTTTCATTCGAGTCACCAAAGTATAGCTCCAATATACTATATACATCAATATTTCTAATACCGTTCCACTGGTGACATTCAACATTCACAACAGTATGTTTAAGCATGATTCTTCTGAAGTCTAGGTGCTCTTGTGGAGTTAAATTCTTTCAAAGAATGCTTGTTTATCTGCTAAGTAATTGTTTTTGTGTGTCTGTGTTGAAATGTGGTTAATATTCATCCAAATAGGGGTGCAAACCTTGACAACTACAGAAAAAAAATAAGACAATACATTATGGTCACCATCTTGTTTCCATATTTAATAAGTTAATTCCGAAATATGATACTTTGTCATGATGTAAAAAGTTCTCAAATTGAGCTAAAAAACCACAGTTTCCTACCTCTCCGATGAGCAATAATTACAACACGTGATATATGGGAAAAGGAAGGAAATGTAATGAAGCTAACGCATAAAAATTATTTAAATGTACACAGAGACAGAAAGCATAATAGATGTTGCTGTCTTCACCATAAAAAATTATCAGTTTTCCTTAAGGTGGCAGGAGCCATTTTTTATGTACAAATTTAATGCCGAATTCAGTAACCTAGTATAAAATATCATAAGAAATTAAATCAAATACACAAGTGTGGTTAAGAATGTCCATATTTTGGATACCGATATTAAAGCAAAGCATAAGATTATTATCCACATGACCAGAAAAGTCAATGGCAGTTCATAGCAGAAGTTTATGCACCCCAACCCCGAATTTATACGTTCCACTTTCATGTTTGAATGTCATTTTTGACACCATGTGATGCTCACAGTGCAAATACAAAACCTTTTCCTAGATGACGATTCTGAAAAATAGTGTGTAATAAGCAAGCTGGTGTAATTGAAAATAGTTGTAATCCAAGCCGTTTTTGAGATATTCTACTTGCCCCACACCCATGTGTTTACTACTATGGGAGGCTAGCTCTTCTTCCTAGCCAACTATTGGTATTTCACTATCAACATACTGCAGAGTAACTATGGAAGGTGTGCATGCCTGACATTAGTTTCGAGAACAACACAAGCCTGCAATACCTAGTTCACAAATATATACATATCGTTAATTAGTAAACAATAATAGCTGAAAAGGTCACACCATAGCCTTAAGTTAGGAAATTTGCTAGGGGGCAATTTACGAAACTGTACCCTGCCACCTAGATAGCTTGAATCGCATACACAAGCGTCCTTACCTACAACACTCTGGTTTTGCCGACTTATTTTAAATGAACATGTATATCTGAAGACTTGGATAAAGACGATTTGTTTTTTACCTTATTTTCTTCATCTGGAGAACATTTTTATGGCAGCTGGAACACTTCTGATGAAAACTGTGCCTTTTATATTGCCTTATCCATAAACCCTTTGATAACTCATCTATCAAATGGTTTAAAATATGCAATAGTTGATTTTACTTTAGCATTTAAAGGCAATTTTGTGATTTGTTTTTACTAATTATGCCGTTTTTTTACCTCACGTATGCAATAAGATTTAACTGATGCAAGTGTTTGATGTTTCTCTAAACATAAAATCCAATGTTTAAACATTATGATTTGTATTCAATTATTATCATTAAACCTAGGCAATGCAAACATTAAATTCAAGAACATAAATGAAAGAAGGTGAAAAGTGGATGCAAATTTTTGTTTAAAATTCATTTATATATTTTTTTAATAGTCCATTATGAATACCTAAAAATCAATCGAAACCAATAGATGTCATTAAATGATGTAACATTAAATTCTCTACGTCAAGAACTGATCCAGGATCCTCGAGGATGAGTAGCAAGTTGTTTTGCGGTTTTAGAGTTGCGTCTTTGATTTACTGACGATTACCATTAAAACCAAAGAAATGCATCTGCGGTATTAAAATGCAAATGTTAAACACTCAGAAATCTATTGTTTCTGCTTACTTTCAATAAACTGCATGGCGTATCCCTTATGAATGCAATGTAGACACTATATTTCTCCACAGAAGCAAAACTAAAAACTTGTAAATTGTACACACATACCACAAAATGTTGCTGATTAAATGTTTTGAATACATTTTCATTACGAACACTTATTCTTTATCTAATCAAAACGTAGTAATCAAACAACACATCTATTTATCATTGAAAATGATCAATATTTTATGTTGCGTTCTAAATAATAGACATGTTCACAAAATTACCTAAGCGAAGTACTTGTCTAATTAATTTTCTTAATTAATTTTTCCGCTATTTGCTTTGAATAGATGTCATTTATTTCATGAAACATTAGTATCTCCATGCTGAACGATCGTGATAACTTATATGTTTGATGGGAGAAATATATAATTTAGTCCATAAAATTCAGTTTTAACAAATTACAATGTCCTAGCAGAGTCAATTCATGTCAAAAACAGTATAATGCATCAAACATTATGGCAGGCTGACGTAGAATTAATTGATAGTTTTATTTTACAAAATACTCCTGCACTCGCTCTTAAATTGAATGCATACACACATTTGCATAATTTAGTACACTGTACATTTTACATATTTTTTTAAATTTTAGTGTAATACAATAACTTCCTTTACTAGCCTCTTACTTCGTTATTCGTCATAATTTTTTACCTTTTTCTTCCACGAAACTGCATTCTTTATCTGCCCTATGCACGTACCTAAACAAATATCATTACGCAACTGTGATAATAGCGTCATACATTGCACCTGTTCCTTTCCAATGTTTGGGTCTTCTCGACAAATCATCTTCATTATTAATACATACTTTTTGTCTGCATAATGATCTAAGTTAGGGGGTAAAATCTAGCTATTTTGCTATAGTTTTATACACATTTTCGCTAATATCTGTATTGTTAATGAACAAGTCTTTTCTTTCTCCTATTTACTTCAAGTCTACCAAATTATGTCTTTAAAAAGGAAATATACCCGCCAACACATAACTTGTCGGTTTTCATTCTTACGTGTGTAAATCGTTAGATTGGGACTTCGTTTCTCGATCAAGAAACAGAAATCGGTTCATTACCTAAATATTGTGTTTTGGAGGCATATATAAACATACAGCACACTGTTGGTAAACAAAGGTCAATAATTTTTTTTTCTCAAAATAGTTCAGTATATGGAATTTTGGATATAAACCTGTTACATCAATATTATGTTTGCATTGAGTTTTGTTAGAAGTAGGAACGAAAATATCAAAGACATGTTATTGAATTTAATACAATCTGTCAATATTAAATTATTATTACGAATTCGTGTTCATAAGGAACTAAAACTTCATCTTTACTCAGGATTTAAACACAATCATAAACCAAGCAACATTGAATGCCATTTTTTTTCTTTTCATTTTAATGGTTTCTTAACATATGACTGATATCTCATCTGTTATCTTTTCGTTATAATATTTCCTTCTGTACGTGAGAGTATTTTTTACAATACAAAAAAAACAATTGTTTGCTTATTGAGATTCATCTCTTTTCTGCTAATTTCAAATTGATATTTATGAAATTAAAATCATTGTAATATTGAACATCTAACCGGTGTTGTTGACATAACAATGTGCCCTAGACCTCGTTAGCCAGAAATTAAATGGAAAATTTACCCACAAAATGTGTTTTGTGATTATATGATACCAGTCATGTGAAATGAAAATACAATGTTCCGGCTGTGCAGTCGAATTTATTATAGCAGGGTTGAATTGCTCCGTTAAATGAAAATTTCATTGTACTCATAAAACATGCATTCATCATTTATTGCAGCTTTTTGCAGCTTTTCTTCACGCTGCATATTTATGTGTATGCATTACCTTTAATGCATCTGAGATTAATACAAGCAATAAACGCTCATGATCGTAACGAATGGAAATCTGATGCTAATATTATGTAACACAGTTTTTTGTAAAACTGTTTACTTCAGTACAATATTGAATAACCGTTTGTCGTTCTATTAAATTGAATATGTTACATTTGGGCTATTTACATTAATGAATGAGTCCCTTGGACTCTGGGTTTATGTGGAAGTTTTAAAGTAAGGCACATCAACTGTTTAAGACAGGGGTTCTAGAATATCACATTCAGGTTCAGTTCCTCTGACGGCACTTACACTTACCCTAGCATTATAGGTGGGTTACATTCAGTCATATTTTGCAGATCACACCCATTCTTGACGGTTACATGCAATCACATTTTTTCAGATCATACTCATTATTGGAGGGTCACAGTCTGTTGCAATTTGCAAATCACATTCATTCTTGGCGGGTTACATTCAGTCACATTTTGCAGATAATACTTTTCCTTGGCGGATTACATTCAGTCGCATTTTGCGTACCACACTCATTTTTGGCGGGTTACACTAAGACTATTGTACCAGAATCAAACGGAGAGGTTCTTGGTACCTCCATGAACATGTAACATTTTTATGTGCAAAGCAATAATGTCCAAAAGATACAAAACAAAAGGTTAAAGTAAAAAAAAACTGATTAAAAAAACCGTGGTAACGTCAAACAATACAAATGCTATGAGGGACATGGGGGTAACATCCAAAAATAAAAATGTTATGCAGGAAAAATGGTCATCGTCGCAATTCAAGGGTCTGATATGATAACCCTATGTACACCTTGGTGGATTGAACAGATGTATTGGTGCTTTGTCTATTTGATTTCAGGAAATTTTCTGCCTTGTTATATAATGCCAATAAACCAATACCGACGTGCATTGTACATCGGCCGTAAATGGTGGAACCAATTGACCTGAAATAGTTACTTTTGATGTTTAGGGACTCACGGTACTAATTCAGTCCCCAAAGTAAACCTATGCAAACACCATAATATTAAAAAACCAATAACTTAAAATATCTGAGTGCTCATGATCCAACCTAAATTTATAAGTATAAATGAAAACGGGATGTCATCTTCTGTGTAGAGGAAAGGCTTTGAACTATTGCATTTGCTGGACCTGCAAGAGTATTAAATATGTGCTTTAACTTTCGCACCAAACACTCAGGTGCTAATTTTAAAAATGAGTGTTCCAAACTCAAAACTGTTCAAGAACTGAAATTCTATCAGTAAAACAATGTCTATATTTTTCAGTTACAACCAGGAATAGCTCTCAAAAGATTCTTTTTTTCTAAAACATAACTTACATTATTAACCAATCCTGGCCAGACGAACCCATATATACTATATTTAATGTTCACCAATTTCCAGGTGAGTTCTCATTTTTCAAGACCATTAGTACAATATGTCCTTAACATAGCAAGTAAGAATATGTACCAGAGAAAGCCATTACAAGAGTATTGTAATGAATGGTATTTGTACAAAACACAGACCAGCAATGGAAAATTGCTTATTTATCAGTCCATTCAACTTGTGTGCTATATTTTTCTCAATGGTGTAGGATTTGAAAATCTTAATTTTGATTGGATGAAATGGCTTGCGGCCGCATCCAGTGAACTTCAGTCCCGAACACAGAACTGCTTCATACGCCAAGGTGTAGAAACCTTGACTAGCAATGATGGACAAAAGGGTAACGTTTAAAAAAATACAAATAGTGCTTTGAAGATTTTTCACCTTACTATTTTACTATCTGTGTGTGTGTGTGTCTTTATAAGTTTCGAAATATACTTTGTTAATATTTATATGTGTTGGATGGGAGTTTTGCCGCTTATTGTTAAATTCCATGGAACCTCTTACTACTGTGACATCTAAATATACATATAAAATGTCATATAAATATAAAAGAAACAAATAGAGGATAATTGAAAGGCATATCAACTAACTCTCTCAAATAGGAAACGTAGACTATCAT
>JAEAOA010001685.1:0-110000 GCA_016746295.1 Potamilus streckersoni | reverse complement strand
TATTATTTGTCACCATCTTTTACAAGCAGCCTTCGCTAACAATTTTAAACCAGAAAAGAAAAACCAATTACTGGAAGCTTACTTATATCATTTTCGAGTCTTTAATACTTAATCCGAGGGCTGGCACATAATGTACCGTTCAGACTACAGTATTGATAACAGGGAATCTTTAATGCCTGAATTCAACACCTCAACACCAGTAGATAAAGGGAAGTAACTCGCATTAGAAATAAAACTTTTAGTGACATCTCTTGGTCTATTTCAACAACGACTATATCCGAAAAAGATTTGGTTTTTAGAATTGTACACAGAACATAAATCTGTTTCAACTGCAATGACTGAAGTATTATTTTGACAGTCTCTGTAAATCTTCTATCCTAAATGGATGCGATACTGAAAACTTTGTCATAGTTTTTTTTTTTTTTCAAAGCACATAGTCAGGTCCATTAAGTACTTTGTTACATATCCTGACGAATTTCTAAACCACTTTTTAAGATCATTATTAACAACGACGGTCTTAAAACAAAAAGACTTTAATTTCATTCTGAATGTATTTCAATTTATAATTCAACCTTTTCATCATTATGTATTTGGATATATATCAGATAAAATAATATTTTTTCAGAACATTATAATATATATATATATATATATATATATATATATATATATATATATATGTGTGTGTGTGTGTGTGTGTGCGTGTGTATATATAGAGACAGACAGACAGAGACAGAGAGATTAAAATATGGTTATTTTTCTGTGGTATTATACATAAGAAAGGTATCCTTTTGACATAATAATTGTAAGCACTGTGGGAAAAAAATGACCGGGTACTCTTGAAAGGGAAATTTTGTTTCGTGTGTTACATACCATGAGTACACTGAGAGATGTTTCTACACATCATATGACTTCACTGAGAGTGGTTTATATATAACATAGGTGTTCATTGGTACTTGTTCTTATGCACTATATGAATTCACTGAAAAATGTTTCGAGTAATTAGGTAGAGTAGATGTTTCCAAATAAGTCAGAATTGATTTATGCCTTTGAAAGCAGATTTATTTTCAGTTGTTAATGTGCGTGCATGTGTGGGTGTGTGTTTGTGTGTGTGATTTAGATTTTTAACTTAGCTTTAACAATTTTTCAGTCATATCGCTACGACGTCTGCAGTGTGGCAGTTTATAGTGATATCTAGCACTGGGGAATCATGCAGACATGACACCAGACCGACCAGCCTCTTAATAATGAGCGCAAAACGAGGCAGCTGTTTTTATAAGTCTTTGGTATGACTCCGCCGGTGATTGAACCCACGACCTTCCGCATCCGAGGTGGACGCTCTAACCCCTAGGCCACCGGAGTTATTAATGGATGGATAATAAAATCTGATCAATCGTGTAATACTTAAAGAAATATGAGTTTTCAAAAGGTATTTCACAATGTTAATCGTATTATTTTTAATCGTATTATTTTACAAGGTAGACGATCAATTTAAGTAATCATACTGAAAACAGGTGCAGCTGATTCGATCAGTTTACAACAAAATACATTATATTTTGCGTCGACATAGTATAGAAAACTACATCAATTTTGATTAAAATATCTATGATTTAGTTTGTTTCAATGTAATAAAACTCCACAAGAAGGAAAATTTAAGATAATCCTTATAAAACATGTTTTACAAACTAAATCTTGATTAGAGTTACCTTACCCAGACGCAGAACGTCATCAGATAGCCCAGCTGTCTTCAATTTAACAAAATGCAGTTTGTAAACACATACCAGACGCCCACAATATTAAACTTAGTCAGCAAGGAACATTGTGACCCAATCTTCGTAAAATGCTAACCTTCAAAATGAAAGTCCATGATACAAAGTTGCCGAATGTTGTAAGCGTATAAATAAATAGATAAACGTCCTTTTTACATAAAACAGGACAAGTAGCTGATGAAAAGATTTGTTTTTCTTCACAAAAAGGAGATTTACTTCACTATGGTATTAGTTTCGAATTAATATTACTTCAAAATAGAAAAATTCACATTGTAGCCAAAAATATAGTATTCAAAATTATCGAGTAATAACCGTAGCTTAACAAATGGAATGACAGATAGATAGATAGATAGATAGATAGATAGATAGATAGA
This sequence comes from Potamilus streckersoni, assembly GCA_016746295.1. Lineage (NCBI taxonomy): Eukaryota > Metazoa > Mollusca > Bivalvia > Unionida > Unionidae > Potamilus > Potamilus streckersoni. The sequence goes on along the minus strand of JAEAOA010001685.1, from coordinate 107,857 downwards.
TAGATAGATAGATAGATAGATAGATAGATAGATAGATAGATAGATAGATAGATAGATAGATAGATAGATAGATAGACAGACAGACAGACAGACAGACAGACAGACAGACAGACAGACAGACAGACAGACAGACAGACAGACAGACAGACAGATAGATAGATAGATAGATAGATAGATAGATAGATAGATAGATAGATAGATAGATAGATAGATAGATAGATAGTGTAAAGGCTAGATGTTAGCTAATTATTTCAATGATTTGGAAAATTGATCTTGTGGTGACTGGTGAGTACGACAAGTTTGATAGCAAGGTAATGCATAAATAATTTTTCAATAAAACTATATTCGTTGTCTTGGTCTGTATTCTACTTTATATAGGAAATGACTGGTAATATTCTTATGTATTTATTTATTTATTTAAAGTGGTATAGAAATGTAGTGCCGATTGATTCATCTTCTTCACTAATAATGACATTCTAGATGGTCTTTAATGTATAATAATTATTTTTCTGCCTTTTGATTCAATTAATCAGAAATACAATTATGTAATGCACATCTAATCCCTTGATATTCATCTTGCAAAACGCAATTTCGGTTCTCGTCTTTATATAAATGATAAAGAATATCCTAAAATCGTTCTGATGACTACGTGGTGGCTAGAATATGCAAAGTTATAGATATGTTTTGGCTTAATTATTTTTTACATAAGTTAATGAGAAAAAGACAGTAGTAAACCATATCTCCAGATCTTTACATTTTTTATCTGTTTTCGCACTTTTCGGACTCAGTCATGATTAGTTCATACCGACAGGCCATCCTCCTCAATGTTTATTTTTTATATATTTCGATATACATTTGAATTGTCCAAGTTATCATTTTTCATCACAAATCCAGTTATCATGTATATTTTGATTTTGACGTCACAAAGCAAAGGTGAATTGGTTATAAAGTCTTATGGGCACGGGTGCATTTATTTATTTGTGAGGAAAGATGTATTTTCTTCTACACAATGACTTTTTTCATCTCGTAATTATCGTTTTTTTTTTAAATGTTGTTGTTTTATTTCCTGTAGGGTTTAATTCCATTTCTCAGCACAATATATGCTATACATGGCGGCCAGTATAAATGGTGGAGGAAGAATTCAGGTAAACCCCGGAAAGAAACACCGACCCAAGAGAATCTAAAGCAAGCTTTTTCACATACCCACATTGGCAGAAACTGAGACTCAAACCAACGCAGACTTAAGTGAGATGGCAGTGATCCGTAATGGTAAGCCCTTTAAACCACTCGACCACTGGGGTCCCCACAGGGCATGTGATGTGATTTGTAACGTAGCTTTAACAATTTGTCAGTCATCTCTCTACGAGGACTGCAGTGTGGCAGTTTATAGTGATGTCTAGCACTGTAGCATCATGCCGCAGACATGTAACATGCTGTCCCACCCAGTCACATTATCCTGACATAAGGCCAACCAGTCTTAACACTAACCTCTTAATGCTGAGCATCAAGCGAAGCAGCTGTTAGTACCATTTTTTGTTAGTCTTTGGTATCTACTAATGACAGCATCATAACCGCTATATTAATTGACAAACTTGTAAGAACGAATGTTTAAAAACTTGACGGTGTCAGTATGGCCTTAAGCAGAGTCCCTTTTCATGCGAACCTAGATGATGTATAGTCCTTGTATCAGACAATCAGGATCAACAACAGAGATGAGCTGGCACAAAGGGCATGAATAAGACCGACTCAGATTGACAAATTTACTCTTTACGGAATCTAAACAATCGTAAGATATTGATTCTGTCAAAGTACTATATGAAACTTAATGCATTAAGATAATAAATTTGTTAAAACATCGACTGCAGTGTGTGTAATAATATAGGTAGAAATCGTCAGGAAACATTGGTGCATATTTAATTTTTTGATGGTGTTTTTATGACTTTTGCTGAATTAAGAAAATCCTCTTACATAATTTAACTTGACGAATTTCATAAATTTTTAAGTACAATTATTTGAAAGGTAACATTATAAAACAAACATTTAAAACAATAAACATACCTAATTCTTTTGTCGTAATACTTGAGATTGACTTAATGGTTCTTTAATACGGTTATAGCAGAGAAAGAAAATCTCAGAAATAAAAAACAGACCCACAATTTTCCCCATTAATTCCTCGGACTTAAGTCATGGTTCAAAGTTGCAGTCTTATGAGAATTTACATTGGAATGTAAAGTGTGCTATTTAGTTGAGTACTGCTTGGAACGAAATTAAAATGAATTTAGAATGCAGTGCGGCGCCCAGAAAGTAAATTATTTCAAAAGAAGCAACCAGCCTTAAAAGGCTTTTGCCATTCTTCTAAAGAAGCCGTCAATTTATTAAAGTAATTTTACGATTTCCACACGTATCATCTATTCGATCTGAAACAGTGTCTTTATTTGTATCATAGGGAATAATAACAGCGTGTGTACTGTTTCATATCCTGCGGCTAGAAGCAATATACGCTATGAATAACATTATTACATATTCTTCCATCTTCAACCATCTCTTTCGACAATTTAAATATTGTTGGCCTTTGTGAATGATCCCAAAATAAGCCATATCAGATATTTTTTTTTACAACATCTGTCTCAAGAGAACCAGGCAGTAATTTTCCGACAAAAATGGTGTATTCACTTCCGTTGTTTCTCCTCGCTAATAATGCTATTTGAAGCAATTTATAATTAATAATTTTGATTTTGCGAAAAGTTCCGTTTTATATTTATCTTACATGTGCAGTTAGTGGCATTGGTGATTAGAACCTCTTCAGACTATGTTCATCGGAACAAGGAGACTTACCTATATATATATATATATATATATATATATATATATATATATATATATATATATATATATATATATATATATATATATATATATATATATATATATATATATATATATATATAAAAATATATATATATATATGAAGAGAGAGAGTTTTTTACACTGAACTGACATTGACACAAATAGGAATACCTGTACAACCAATTATTGTAAGCTTTAGACAATCCGAAACAATTTCTAGTATATTATAACCCTTCCACTTGGAGAAGCGTATAAGGTTGAATAAACAAGAAAATATCTAAAGGCTAAAAGCTGCAAAAAAATATTCTAAAAGTACGCGTTGGGACCTTGAGCTTAACAGCCGTTCTGCGTCTACCTAGCAAAGATCTCAATAACAGGTTTCCTGACATTCCTCGTGAGAAGGTAAGGGGACAAGGTACAATTTTAAATGCTAAAGCATGGAACACCCTTCATGTTAAATATATTGTTAGGATTGGACACTAAAAGATATATTGTGCATATGATAATCTCTGAATTCACCAGGATCATTTAATACCAACAATTCTTCTAAAATTGTAGTGTTTATTTGTACAGACAAAAGCAGTCTTTTTTCACATCGATTCAAGTTTTCGCAAATCAACTTGTCTGGTCATTCTCTTGAACTAACGACTAGTTACTAGGAAATAATATGAGCTGATTTAACTGACATTTCAAATGACGGGCTTGTGTAAAAAAAAATCAAAGGGTAAGAAAAGGATTAGTAATCACCACTACTGATCACTAATGTCAGAAATATCAGTACATATATATTAATGTCAGTCGAGATAACTTTGAGTTCCAAAGTCAAACAATTCACGAGACTTTAAACAAAATTAAACATGTCACAAAATGTAGCATGCATACAAATTATGTACCCAAAACGATAGTTTAAAATATGTTATAAGAAGAAACTACATCATTCAAAACTTATAAATGCTAACGTACTCAAGCATAAATTACGCAACAGTACCTATAGCTGCAAAACTGCTCAACACTGCATTGCGCATACATTTCCCATAACTGTGAGCAGGTTAAAGTATGTATTACGAATACACTTCCCATTACTGTGAGCATGCTCAAGCATTCATTGCGCATGCACTACCTATATATGTGTTCATACTCAAGCATGCACTGCGTGTACACTATTTATCACAGTAAGCATGCTCAAATATAGTTTTGACGATACAATATTTTCCCTTTAATCAACCAATAAGCTTCATTCTTCATCTAAGCGAAATAATTTGTCACATAAATCACATAAATCAACGTAAATTGAAGGAATATGTGATTCATTGAATGTTATCAAGTAAGTTATCAAGTGATTAATCAAATAGTCCAATTCCAATGTAATTAAATTTGCCAGCAGTGATCGGTATCTAGCACGTAAATGCACCTTCCTTTGAATGAAATCATATAATACGGAATTTCGCAAAGTAAAGTCCAAAAGCTCACGAAGATGATTTTGTTTATTGCCACGAACATAAAGTACATTAGATGAAAGTGAATTCTCATAACAATTTTATAAACTATTTAATTATAATTAATTTTCCTGCAAAATTAGAACAGCAAATATGTGTCCTTCACAAATCAAGATGGAGAAACTCCATTCATTGGGAATGAAAGAAAAATGAAATCTTGGCTGATACTTCAGGCAATAAATTTATTTTGTGTCCTTTTATTTGCTTTTTACCTTTTGATTTGTTGCTTTATCTGGTTAATTAATTTTCGCCATCATCAGCAAAAATGAAAAAGCAAACATGTCCAAAGTTCCTTTCACCATTTGCTCATTCAGTAGTTTTGTTGTAGTTATTATGTTTGTTCTTGTTTTTGGTTTGTTTATCTAGTTTTGTCTTTTCCTCATTTCTACTAGAATAGAGGAAAGTTTACATGGTTGTGAAATACGATATATTTAATTTTTGAAGTAACAGTTCATCCCCTTTATATAATGTATTTCTTAGGAGAGTTAAGGTTTGTAATCAGACGCAACGTAAAATTGCAAGCCTCTCGTTTCAAACAAAGACAGACTTTGCCAAAACAAAATAGTTCCACGGTTATTAACGCCTGATAGATAGATAGATAGATAGATAGATAGATAGATAGATAGATAGATAGATAGATAGATAGATAGATAGATAGATAGATAGATAGATAGATAGATAGATAGATAGATAGATAGATAGATAGATAGATAGATAGATAGATAGATATGGGAGAAGTGTTTAAACTTCTTCACAATCTACGCATTTAGAACACCCTGTGTATTTTCAAGACGTATTATCCTGACCATGAAATGTGATGCATATTGAATACAGAAAAGTCCGTAAATGCATTCTAACATCATGATTTATAATGAAGTTTTAGATTTAGAAAACAACAGTTGTTTACTCAAGAGAAAACAATATTCAGACTACAGTATTTGTTGATAAAATTCAAGGTAGTGCCGGTTTGCTTATTTACGTACAAAATCATGCATAGTTTAATATACGAGAAAGACGTTCTGCACAATTCATACTCTGGCCCACTGTCTTAAGACCACTGCCATGTTTTAGCATTCATTTGAAAATCGTGAACTTTATATGAGCCTTACATTTTTGTGCATCAAATTTCATGAACATTGCTTTAAAAAAACGGATTTTACTCTGTATTTTTTTAAACAAGGAACGTTTATTATATTATATATAAATTCTTTTCTACACATTTCTTTTTAGCATTTAAACTAAAGGAATTTTTTGAAAAAAGATTGGACAATTCCTCCAATGATTATTTTAGAAAAAGATCCTACTTACAAAAACAAAAAGTTGTAAAACTGATTGTGCCAAACCTGCGTTGTTCCTTTCTAAATAATTACACAAATTTTTGTGTTTTACACACCAAAAAGCGACTTGTCTCTGATAAAGGACTTTGGATGGGTATATTTGTAACACTGCTTACATAGTTCGGACTCCCCTGTGACGTGACCTGTTGATTATGACTGTTAGACAACAGAATACACAAAAAGGAAGAGGACCTTTTGAGGGAGTTTTGACTACAGTGATGTCTGATAGACTATCCCATACACTGAACCACTTAGCTATTTCGCGTGGTACATGAGATATATGACCGTAAATGCACTACAGAGAATTTAATCAACCATAATATTTTGCTGAAAAGTCACTTTTGTGATTAAAGCGAACCGAGTGCCTAAATTATTGGAGAAAATAACTGAAAAGAAACCAATAATTGTACATGCTTAAAATGTCTTGAAGAAATCTCCATACATTTCCTAAAGTTAACACAAATACTCGAGGATTTTGTCAGTACCAATTCGTGGTTTATTCCCAACTTTTTGAAGTTTTTGAATTGATTTATGTTAGTTTATGTATAATAGCTCACAAGCTTGTTTTTATCGTCATAGAACCTTTGCTTAAAACACCAAGTTTTTTTTCCGAACTCATACCCTTTAGCTCTGCGTTGCAGTTTTTTTAGATATTGCTATTCGATGCGATAAATTTTAAGAGCCTTATGATCGTATGTCTTGCGTCTGCCTATATTAAGAACCATGGAATATTTCACAATTATTTCATTTATTATACAATATAATTCTTCTTACAGTTTGTGGGATTTAATTCAACTTTTTGAGACTTGTCAAATTGTTAAGAAAAATTCATATCTGATTATGGAAAAAATATTATTATAACGAAAGTAGGGATAAAAACGCATTGCGTTTTTAACTAACAATTAATTGATTCAATCGAATCAACATTGACAGCAACTGTTTAAACTCCTGTACTTTGTATATACAATATACTTCGACAATATTCGACACAAATTATTTGAAAACTGTATCATTATTTTTCCTCGAGTTTCTTTATGAATACTAAAATATTTTACACTATTTTTGCAGAAGTAAAATATTTACTTTGTTTAAATTAGCGTGTTAAAAATAACATATAATGTATAAAGTTTCAAACGTATGTGCTTATGTATGTCAGACTGCTACACAAAAATTGATAATAAATTGCTCGCGAAAACTGATTAGTAAGTTTGGAAGCTTTTCACATCCATGTGCAAATGCACAGCAAATACATATATGCCTTGAAAGAAGCACAGCGGGACAAACAGAAAGATAGCAGAAAGATGGGTTAGTAATTAGATAAATGTACCTGTTTGTACAGAATTATCTTACTTGTAATATAAGAACCAACCACTATTTACGTTTCCAGTTTGAGACATTCATCTTCTAATTATATAATGATAATTGGCCACAAAATCCGATAAATAAATAAATATGCCAGCTTCAGTGAAAACTTTTCCTGGTAATTGTAAGGAACTAAAAATTTATAATGTACTCTTTAATGAAACTGAAAGCTAAGTGATGTTTTATTGACTTCATCGATCCGTATTATAACATTAGATCAATTTAACAAAACTTTCAAAACCACCATGGTCACGCTATAATGGACGATCGTTTTTCTCCGATACAAAAACACATTTTCAATTGTTCGTTTGCCTCAGGTTGAATCAAATGTCACACAAAACGGGCCCGCTTTAAATAAGTTATCGAATGACAACTGGTTTACTTTAATGATAATTGACCAAATTTGGAGTAACAACTCATTATTCTCATATCCAGTTCGCAAAGGACTATGCTGAAACTGCATACATAAGTGTTACTTATTGTTAAAATGACGTAAAGAACAGCTACACGGGATGTCAGATGAAATTGCATGGGAAGCAGTAAATTACAGCCAATGCATAAAACGAAACGAACCAGACATGGTCCATATGAAAGTTTTAATTCACGGCGTAATTGAAACGGCAATTTCTTTGTCATTCTACTCAAAAATGGTGAAATCAAAGCTTTTATTCTGCATAGAAATATACTCTGGCACAATACTAGCACAATAATCAAAACTAATTAAGCTGATGCAGTGACCAATATATTTTTAAAGTAATAAAATTATTTTTTGTGGAAACGACGTAAAAGAAAGTGAAGGATAAGGTGATGAGATGATTACTTTGTACCTTTGGAGACTTATGGAATATTGAAGGGTAAAATATTATTAAATTATATACAAGATGTAACATGACACCAAAATCCTTTGATTGACAAATAATTCAAAACACAAGTAATATAATTTATTTTAACGTAGAGAGGTTGTCGTGCTTTCGCGGATGAATTATCTGGTATTGAGGAATGTCAATACGTAGCCTTCTGCTTAAATAATTAAATAAATAAATAATATATCAAGTGAATCCCTTGGGGTTTTCAATAAATGTACGTTTCATTAAAAAATATGAATATTAACATTATTTGATGAAACACATCCATACAAAAGAAGCCTTAACAGTTCAGTTTCGTTTGGATCTTGGTGTTTTTATCATCTCAAGACGTTGTTCAAAGCGCAACTCGCAAGACTAGAAAATGTTTCGAATGTTCTTCTTCAGGACCACATTTAGATAAGACTGAATCAGTTCAATTTTAGGAACATCTGCTGCTAAAATGAGGTACAGTTCATCCAAAGCCAATAGTGAAAATGTGGAATTCTCTTGTTACCCTTGCAATAGTCTTAGAATGCATATATTATTATCATGCGTTATTTTTAAAAAAATGGTAATTTATTTAAACTTCAAGAGTTGCACTAGAGAGTGTCGCATTCTCAATAACACGAGGAGAAACGAATCAAATTTTTATTTCACAAAACCCACTTCTAAAATATACAGCTTAAAATTTATTTACCAATTGGGCATATTTTCACTGACAACAAGACAAAGGAGAGCGTAAATATGAGAAGAACTTCAATAATTTATCAATTTGAAACAAACGATATGTCTGTGTTCTTTCACCTAGATTAAAGTGTTTCCCATACTATATATCAAATATACCTCAGTGGATATAATCTAGTAGTATTGGTGTCATTATAACTGCTTAAGTTTTGCTTATATAGAGTTCATTATTTTTCTTACCAAACCAAAATACCATATTCCAAAAAGGGCAGGATACAAATTGTTTTATACCATTTCAAGCGATTTTATGTTTAAACAAAACCAGAGTTTATTCCTTGCAATTTTTGTGGGTTATTTATTTCACCAGCATCAATTATTTATTAATTAGTATATATGTACTAATACCGTCTGAAAGACGAATATACAATAATGCACATAATATCAAAAGGTGATTAACTAAATGTAGATACTGATCATAAAATTAGTAGAAAATTTAATATGAAAGATAAATATCGAAACCAATATAGCCAAAGAGACTAAGTGAACTTTAGCAGCTTGGAATGAAAGCGGAATGTACCTAATTGACTGATGGAAAGGAGAATTTCTATATGGAAAGTTAACGGAATACCAACTTATTTCCAAAAAGGAGAGAAAATTATGCTATATAAAAATAAGTAAATATTATTATTTACATGTTTTAGGTTCGATAATGTAAGCAATGCTATCATAAGGTTATTTAATTTAACCTGTCTCGTCCCAAATGCTCTTCAAATATTTTGAATAATTGGAATTAAGGCTGGCATTAGATTTGTGCATGTCAAAAAATGAAAATTTTATGAACATTAAAAAGAATTAAAAGTTATAACCTTAGACAACATGATAATGTTTTACAAAACTTATATTCAACCTCACTCGGACATTGCCTCTAAAACAAATTTGTGAAAAGACTTGAAAAATGAGCCAAAAACAGAGTTGATAATTTCCAAGAATGTATGGAGGATTTGAAGATCATGGCTATCTATGAAACGATATGCTTAAGGAAAACTAAATTAATTTATGAAGCTTCTAATGGTTCTAAGTCAACTATGTATAAGACCTTTTAAACAGAAAAGAAAATGATATCAATGCAGTTTCTAATCTATCGATACTTATTCCCAAGCTGAAAAATGAATTGTATAAAAATAATTTGGATTTCTTGGGTCCCATTATTTGGAACTGTCTGCATAACAATCTAAAATAAGTAGCTAAATTCGTGTATGTATATGTTATTGAAACAAACACGTATCAGGTGTTCCCCTTGTAACTGTGTGTGTGTGTGTGTGTGTGTGAAAATGTTTTCAATTTTACGTGCTAGTGTACACAATGCTGTGTGCTGACTCGATACTTAGTTGCCCTTATGCACACCAAACCATCATACTTTTTTTGTATGATGCTTGTTTCAAAGCTCCATTTATATATGTGTCTGTGTATACATAGATAATTGAAGGACACAAGGGAAATCAAGTTTTAAACTAATTACCTCACCCTCATATAATAAAGACTTTATTATTATTATTATTATTATTATTATTATTATTATTATTATTATTATTATTATTATTATTATTATTATTATTATTATTATTATAAAAGCGATGTGAATTTAAAAGTTTGGTTTGCTATAATTCTGAAAAAAGTTAAAGATCATGTTTTGACGCCGTATACATTAACTGCTTTATAAGTAAAACAAAATTCAGTTCACTCCTTAAATGTCTTTAAATCCTCCTGAGATTATATTTGATTTCTAACTGTGAAGAATATTGCTTTGTCTAATATGCTGAATTTATTAGCATATTGTGAAACTTTTGGTCTCTTGGTCCCTTCTTATTCAGCTTTTTAGAATTCCTCCTGACGCCATTTTGGCCAGAACCCGATCTTGGTTTTGACGGTGATTAACGAGAAAACAGGATCTTTAATACATAAAGTCACTAAAAGCATTTCACAAGCAATGTCTGCTACTAAAAGCTTACGCGAACATAAATTCCGCGATTATGTGCCATCGTTCTTGACTTAGTTTCCTTAAAATATAGCGTTGCGTTGTTTACACCCAATATGGAAAGGTCATGGAGACAATTGTCTCTGTTACTAATACCTTGTAATTTGTATCGCCAACAGAAATATGTATATGTATATTTGGGGACACATCGCCAACAGAAATATGTATATGTGTATGTATATTTGGGGACACATCGCCAACAGAAATACGTATATGTGTATGTATATTTGGGGACACATGGACAACAGAAATATGTATATGTGTATGTATATTTCGGGAACATTCGCCAACATAAATATGTACTTGTGTATGTATATTTGGGGACACATCATTTGTTATTGAGCCAATCAAGAAAAAAGATATATTTCTGGAACGGGAGCCAAACGTCGTCATTAATGACATACATCCATAGGTAGTGAGTTTAAAGCTCAAGATAAAGTGTACTCAGACAACATAAGTGTCAATGGACTGCTAGTGTCGACATTTTGTTTTCTTTCTTCATACACATGCACTAACGGTTAGGACAAATGAATATAGGCATTTGCTCTGAAACATTTATCCCGTTGCATCTTAGTGAATACGCATGATAAATTTCCCTTTTAAATAAATCCAAAAAATACAATTTTATAATAATAAAGAAAGTAACATTTTTTCTACAACATTCCCGTTTTTAACCGCCTTCTGTATTAAAGAATACTCTTTTAGTACAAAATTAACTGAATATATAAAATTTAAACATTAATTTCATGTAAAATTCAAATAAGAAAAAAAAAACATTTCACGAAAGACAAATATAAAGAAAGAACAGTTAGAACTTAGATTGTTAGCAACACTTACGCAAATATTCATGTAAAGTCTAAGAAAATAAAATTGTTTGTAACTAGATGACCAGCTGCATGACAAATATTGAGCGCAGACTTTTGAAGAAAGAGATTGGTGTTTCAACTACATTTTTAGGGAAGTCAATGCTAGCACCAGTAAAAGCTACAGGGGTGTAAAAGATTATTAAATTGAATCAAATCGAACAATACTTGAGAAACTAAAGCCATATATTGATTTTCGCTCTTTCGTAATGCCAGTTTTGTATCCTTTTGCAAAAACGAGAACTGATAACTTACCTCGCTGTTAATGTTCCATCGTGAAAATATGTATACGAAAGCAGCAAAGATAGTTGTGTTCGTGTCTTTTGTAATCCCCGTTTTTTTAAATGTACATTAAACGATATTATGTCTATTTGTACCAGTCAGATATAAGAGCTGATGGAAATGAAGTCATGTTATGCATTCGATATTAAACGAAGATCAAAAAGATTACTAAAATGTAATTCTTGTCATTTTATTTTGTCCGAGATCTTTCAATAAGAACTGCCTCTCCAACTAATAATCCACAGACATAATAGTACGTATTATTGTACCTGTGCTAGTCTCTGGATGGTACCATTACGACTTACACTGCATGCAGTTACATTAAACTCTAATTGATAGCAATTACCACCTCATCATCCAAATGGAAAGAAAGAATAAATACAACACGCTTCCTGTTTTTACTTTCAGGGATTGTGACAGATTTTTGTAAGCTATAATGTTTATCATGTTGGAGGTCTGAAGCCTTGTGTCAGTAACTGCTTTCCAGACAATTCGTTGCAGCGGATAAGGCGCCAACATGCGATTTTATCTTCATCGAGCAAACACAGTCATTGTAGGACAATCAAAAGCGGATATCATGGGTGAATGCATAATAGAAATATATTATAACTTACCTTTAACGTTTACGAATATTAATAAAGTTACACTGATGTGGTTTCATGTAAGATAAATATTGTTGGTATTGTAGGACACTATCAATGTAATAGACCTTAATATGCCGGTTTGAAGCAATAGCAAAAATTGTTTGGAAGAGGCATCTCTCCAGGTGCCAAACAATACAAATAATAATATGTTTTCTATTTCACCATTAGTGTTCTACACTCTACAGCAACAATTTGAAAATGATATGTTTCTGCATTTGGAAGTTTCATTTATTTTCTACCTAAAGACTAACTAAAGATTAAGACTAAAGATTAAATAATTTTCTGATCTTTCCCTTAGAATTAAAGAATATGTATATTTATTAAAGATAATCTGTTCACATTAATGATCTTGTCTTTTTAATAACTTTAAAAAAGGTATTTTTGGAAGAGGGAAAGAGGATGCGTTCTCTTAAATTCCAACAAAGCAAAGATCGATAGGTATTCTGTACAAATCAAATTATAACTAAAGCCAGAATGTTTCATTCTGAGAGAAATCCGTTGTCTTCAATGTCAAATGTAGTTAGATTTACGGTCATAGCTGTGCAAAGTAGGTTCATATTCTTCAGAACCCAGAGATTATATATATATATATATATATATATATATATATATATATATATATATATATATATATATATATTACCTTACAGAAAACTCTAACAATGTACTAGAAAAAAAATTGCATCGGTACTAAATATTGGGCCTTTGCAGTTTATAAGATTCCTCCTTATATTAAGTCCCTAGAGGCCCCAAGGCTTTAATCCGCCCTTGCGTATTATCTCCCCACCCTCGACCCTAACCTCCTTGCTTACAATTTTTAAAAATGTTGTGTGGGACACATAAATGGATTTTAATTGCAGTCATACGAAAGTGAATTATTTTTTCCTTACGTCTATAATGAAATATATGTGATTGGACCAGTAAATTTCCCCTTTTCTTACGCTCTACTTACTTACTCAACTTCTAAATAAATTTCAGGGCAAATGGTACAGATTAACAGTAATTAAATGCATCCACGTGTATATAGAAAGCTCGTTCTCTTCCAGTACATTCAATGTCTCTATTTTGTTTCTATCAATATAATAAGTTATTAATGCTTAGTTCTAATTCTAGTGCTATATAATTACTGGACGAGGTACAAACGTGAGCCTTTATGCATCAAGGGAGTAGACGAGTTGGATTCACACCTGGCGCTTTTTCATATTACTTTTAAAGAATATTTTGTACATGCTCCTAACATATATTTAAAGAAATTTAACAGTCTTATATAATACAAGAATTACTGCATATCATTGTTAGAACATGTGTAATATATATATATATATATATATATATATATATATATATATATATATATATATATATATATATATATATATATATATATATATATATATATTATCTGATATTTTCATTTGGACTGTGCGCATTACTTGTTAAATTGATATAAACTACTTCCGTGTTCAGCCTTGTGTTTTGTGTGTCATATAAGGATATAGCAGCCTTATTTGGAAATGTAGATAGATCGTAGTAAATATAGTATGCGTTGAATAAAGTATCGAATAATATTAGAATATGGTATAGCAATACTTGTTTGGAAATGTACATAGATCGTAGTAAATATAGTATGCGTTGAATAACATCGTATAATCGTCAAATATGGCATAGCAAGCCTTATTTGAATATATATATATATATATATATCGTAAAAAAATGCGTTGAATAACGTATAGTATATTATTCGAATATGGCAGCAAGTCTTGTTTGGAAATGTACATAGATCGTAGTATATATAGTATGCGTGGAATAACGCATAGTATAATATTCAAATATGGCTTAGCAAGCCTTATTTGGAAATATACATATATGGTAGTAAATATAGTATCCGTTGAATAACGTATCATATAATATTCAAATATGGCATAGCAAGCCTTTTTTTGGAAATGTTGATAGATCGTAGTAAATATAGTATGCGTTGATAAATGTATTTCTATATTCAAAAATATGCTTAGCAAGCCTTATTTGGAAAAAGATTTACCAGGAGAATCTCGTGTCATCTGGCATTGTGGACAAATATAGTTTAGCTTCTATTATTCTGTAATTCTTACTAGTTTACTCTCAGCACTAAATGTAATTTCGACTGGTTACGGTTCATTTAATAGATTACGGGTAAGCGGTTAAATAATTTTATAACCGAACCGATTCAGCCTTATAAAATATGTTTAAGACCGACATATTAAGTGTCCCCACTACCACGTATATAATTTCAGCTCGTGTTTAAAACCAAAATAGCATTATAGTAATCAAATGTCTTAAAAGAAATTTTAACGAGCGTTAGTGACAGTATCTAAAATCGTACACTCTTGTCGCTATGAAAATCTTAAAGGTTTTTGCCAACTACACGGAATTTGATACTTTTAACATATTTTGATGGAATCTAGTGTCATACGTTTTCTGTGAAACTTAAAAATAAGAACCAATCACACTCACATCATGAAAATAAGATACACATAAAAGAGAATATTTCAGTACCCATACTAAATATAACCGCAACTCCATTTGAGTGAGGCTAGGTGAGCATCAAACCACATGACTTGAAAAGCAGGATTTTAATATTTAAAACATGGCAGATGTTGAGTTCTCATTTCTAATCACCCTCACATTCGATGCTCTCTTACCATAATTCCCAGAATCGTGTGATGGTAAAACACATTATGTAAAACCCAGATGATCTTAGTTTTCAGATCAAAATCATTACCTCGAAGATTTCATCTCAATAATTATCTTCTAAGTAAGACGAAAAGGGTGCAATGCAGTTATATGTACCATTACAAACAGCAATAATCAAACGACTAAGGATAACAAAGTATGTGTCGACATAGATAAAGTTTAGGGACAATATTCATTATGTTTTGTTGCGTAAGTACTCTAACAGAAAGTATTGAATTAAATCTGCATCAGTTGGAGCTTCTTTATATTTATTTTATCCTTTTTATTTTGTTTTGAATAAGATTCAAAAAAGGCAATGGAAGGGCAGTGTTATCAATTTGCTGTTCATTTCTCAAATATATGCAATCTAAAAATATATACAAATTTGATACAAATAATACTATCATACAAGTTAGAGAATTTCAAATCGTATTCTACGGAGCTTCAAATCCAGTTCCGCGAGTAAACGGAATCCATCGCCTTGCCTGTACACACCAGCCCATATCCCGTAACGACTAAGCACTCATCACCAACAAAATATGGCAGTGAATCAGTGTTATTTATAATAGTATTATTTATATTAAATTATTATTTCTGCTTACTATTATATAGCATTCTTCTATAGAATCCATGGGTAGCACTTTCTGTCCAGTGAGGTATATATATATATATATATATAATATCTATATATATATATATATATATATATATATATATATATACATATTATATATATATAATTTTAGTCCTCCTGAGAACCTTATCTAGACTTCATATTGTTTCATTGTCTTCATTATTTTTATTCTGTCTTGGATTTAGAGATCATACTGATATTTTCTTCTTACAATTGTAGTTTATAAACAAATTAAGCTAATTGCAGTGTTCCAAATAAAATTAAACCTTGCCGAGGTCAACATTTTTAAAAGGCATTTATGTCAAGTATTATATCAAATGATACGAAAGCAATGTTAATTATCCAATGGAATCTAGCACAACACCCTTGCATCAAAAAGTAAGTGAACGAAAAAAGTCTAAAGGTATTCATTTTAAAACTTGCTTGTTTGTACTATCCCCCTAAAAAATGATAACTTTTTTTTAAAAAATATTCAAACCCGATTTATACGTCGCATCAAGCCACCACCCTAATATTTTATGGTTTAAATTTTATATGGTAATAATACAACCACCCCTAATATAGTATAGTTTAAATTTATATGGTAATATAACCTTCTTTACAAATTTTATATCACTTCGGAAAGATTTTTGTAATAATTTGCATGAATTTCCAAACATACTTTGTTCTGAAATGCATCTACATTGTAAACATACTTTAAAATTGCAAATATAACTCAAGCGTAGACAGTTTGTAATATAAAATTTCCAAATTGATGCCGTATCATCGTCGCCTGTCATAATAAACAAGGTCCATGTCTTAAGAGGACGACCTGAATGGTGTTTGTAATGGCATTTTGAGTCTTAGCAAGACAGAAACCACAAAGTTTTCATCTTTCTGTTTCTTATATCAAGGTGACCATCATAATTTATGATGCTTTCCTCTTCTCGAATAGTTTTACCTGTCTTAAAATAAGAAGAAGTTGTAAAAACCTCCCAAAGTGTCAAACATCTTCAAGCTATCTACTATCGTTCTGATCCCTTCTTTGTCTAATTTACGATGCAGATGAGGAAAAGCAGATGACGGTAATTATTATGATGTTTATAAGGACAACATAAGATGAGTGAAGTAAAATGTTTAACTATCAAAACTTTATTAATTCATATCTAACCTTTCTCAAATCAATGCATGGATACATAAAGTTAGAGTCATATAGGTTTCAGAACAATTTCAGCAATGGGTGTCATTTTTTTAGAATTTGATTACAAGTGCCTTCATTTTGTCATTATTCACCTTCTTTGGATCTTCTTACATGCATATTCCTTTGGAAAGTCATTGATGACACACCTTGATAAATACGTACAGCAGAAATTAATTTTAAATTACATGGACATTTTAGACCAGGTCAACTTGAAGGTGGGATCCAGTACAAACCGGTTTGAATATCAAGAGTTTTGACATCTCAATGAAAGAAGCTGGTGCTGAAAATAAATTCGCTCTACCCTGTCTTACTGTGATAGACGAGATGTTATTCTTTCCTGACTCTGTACAGTATCTGGTCACCACTGTCAAGGTTTATAGCGATTAGTCAGTTTCGTCTGGAAGTTTTATTCTATTGCATTTTAAGTGCAGAGTATTCAGCAATCAGGATTAAATAGAAATATTGGTTAAACATTTAGATATTTATCGAACAACAATTATTAAATAATTTACGATTAGTAATTGCTCCTACATGACTACATTGACATACACTCTTTAATAGTAATCAGCGTAAAGGACACTATTTTGTATTTCAGTCAAAATGGCGTATTTTGTACAAATAAGTAATGCTTGAGATATTTTTATCTTAAAAGAAGAGTCAGAATAAGATACAAAGTGGATGAGTTCTAATTTACGAAATAAATTTAAAAAATATTAATTCTTCACTAAGCCGATTCAAAAAGTTTTCTTTACTTGGATAACAAAAATGTGTGTTCATCTTTTACTTTGACTTTAATTCCATTCTTATCTCATTGTATCTAGGAACTCAATGAACGAGGTACCAGTTGAACAAAGATGAGGGTACCAGACTTAAACTTTGCTCAATATCTATTTTAGGACTTCAGTGAATAAGCGGAAGAAAAGGTGAATGGACGAATGGAAATGAGGAGGAGGAAGAAGAGACGAACAGGGTGGAAGAATAGAAATGAGGTTGAGACGGAAGAAGAGGAAAATGGGATGGAAGAATGAAAAAGAAAGTAGAAAGAGTACAAGAAAGAGCATAAGCGTCTAAAGAAGTTAGTGAGATTCAAACGTTTATCGACTATCCTGTGTATTCTTACGGTTTATTGTTAATCTCATCAGGCCCCATAATTTTAAATCAGTCAAACGCTTGACAGAATGATGTGATATTAAAGGACAATACGTAATATACACAACTAAAGTCACATGACCAGGCAGTATATTGAGTCTCAACATGCACGATTACACTGGCCCTAAATTAATTAATTTTATTTACGAAATACATTCTTGTTACGACAAAAGCATTGCACAAATTAAATCGCATACTTATACTAAACATAAAGATGCCGTCTCAGTTTAATTATAAAAAGCTGTATCCATCTTTAAATGTCGAGGTGTTATCACATCCGATGGGGTTCAAAATTAATGACATCCATGGATTGATTCTGGATGTGATTCAAAGCATAGACCGGTATGATACCTGAATTATTTTTTTTATTACTCTATATATTTAAATTCATGATTCCTTACCTTCCATTATCGCATACTTCATACATTTATATCACGCTGTTTATTACTTTTGATATATGAAAACGTTACTATATGACTTTGTTTAAATTCTGTTGGTCCAAATAAGCCTAAGAAATTAGTGCACTTCATTCTCGTTACTGACTGATTGCAATCGCGGAAATTATGCAATGCCTTCACTAACCACTTTATTTTATTATTACTATTAACAAATTGGTGGCTGTCTTTCAAATAGGCAGCCCTACGGGCACGAGACGAAAACTGGCTAATTCCATGGAAATAATGCACTTTTGTTGGAAATGTTGCAACTAACCCTAATAGAGATACCGTGTATATGGCACTTCAACTATACCAGCTGCCCCGACCGAATAAACTGTGAAGTCACACAATAGTTTACATAGAAGATCCAGATCCTTTTTAAAAAATGACTTTGTTCCAATCAGACTTTCTATTGATTAGAAGGACAGTTGTTTTTTTTTTAAAATCTCATTTGTAAAATACATCTACTTCAAATGTTGGCATTGATAAAACTGTACAATATTGCTTCAGAGCGAATCTACAATAAACTATTCAGACTCTTTTATTTTCTCAAATTAAAAGTGATGTGATAAACAAAACAAATATTAAGTTACGAAACTCAGTCTTTTGTCTACCACTCCGCTGGATTTAGTGATCAAAGTATCCGCCATGGATGGTGAGATGGCGGGTTCGAACCTCGGCCGAATCATACCAAAAATTTACTAAATTCACAACTGCCTCGCTTGGATTTCAGCATTAAGAGGTTAGTGTTAGGACTGGTCGTCCTGGTGTCAGGATAATCTGACTGGGTCGTATATGATGCTAAATGTCTGCGGCATGACACCCCAGTGCTCGACTTTACCAAACCGCAGACATCGTAGCGATATAACTGAAAAATTGTAAAAGCTACTTTAAAAATCCAAATCTCACACACAGGCACGCGCACGCGAAATTCTTGAAATAAATCCAATATTTTGTTATCCAATGTTGGCAAACGCTGGAAATGACTCAACAAGCTTCATATATTTCATAAATTCAACAATAAATCATTACTCCTTGAAGTCTTCTATTTAACAATATTATAGAGATAGATCACTACCTTTTATTTTTGGATGAAAGTGTGTCACAAAGGTGTCATTTTTGTAACTTATACTTCAACAATTAGCTAATTCCTATGGAATATCATTATATATATATATATATATATATATATATATATATATATATATATATATATATATATATATATATATATATATATATATATATATAAAGAATACAAATCATATGGCGAATAACAACCCTTTCAAGCGTACTGGATCCACCAAGGGATCACGTGTGTCAGGGATTGATTAAAATAGATGCAATAAACTGACGACGAACAGTACGAAACCAGTAACTAACTAGCCTAAGCGCTTTCGACTCTTAATGAGTCTTTTTCAAAGGCAAATACAAAACATATATACGACAAACAAATAAACACAAAAACGTTGTGTTTGTAAACCTCTACATGGCTGTCTCCACATGTGTTAAAACTATAAATACAACCAGCTTGTATAGACTAGTTGCGGAAACTGAAAACGGTGTATAATTCCCTAAAAGTCTACAAGCCAAAGCGACATCTATTTTTACTTTTTGTACATTTATGTAACGCAGATTATATCCAGGGTATTTGGTTCTATACCGTTTTTTCTTATAGTAAAAATTGAAGGATAATAAGACGATTTAGAAAATGTTAAATTCTACTAGTGCATAGTTTTCATTTTCTAGTCCTCTTGGTTTAGACCGCTTGGTTTCAATGTTATAAGGCGGCGTATCCAGTATGATTCCTTTTCCTTCCTGGTTTCGGAACTCCAGCTTTGGTTGTTAGCAATAGCGATAAGTATTATATCACTAAAAGTGTGGCCAGGGGAGGAGAAGTGTTCTGCGACCGGGCTTCTGTACAGCGTTTTTGTCATCCAATCAGATCTATGAAGGTTTTTCCTTTTGTGTAGCTTTTCAGTTTCTCCGACGCACTGAAGGCCACAGATCTTACATGTGATGAGATAAATCACATTCTCTGTTTTGCACGCTTTGTTTAGTTTTTCTTTAGTCACTGTGCTAGCGAATGTCTTGGTCTCTATCATATGTTGACAGGTTTTGCATCTTTTATCGCCACAGGGTCCAGATTGACTAGGTTGGCTTTGACTAGCGATTGGCGCTAGCTTTGCCCTGACTAGGATGTCCTTTAGGTTTTTTGGTCTCCGGTAAGCTACTACAGGTTTGTTCGGAAGTATTAGGTTTAGTATGTCTGACGATTGCACGGTGGGCCAGTGGTTTGCGATGATTTTACCTACTTTGGGATTGTTTGGATGATAGGTCAGAATAAATGGTATCCTATCAACCTTTTCTTTCTGTCCATATCTGAGTTGGTCATCACGGTTTGTTTGTTTGGCCCTTTGGATTGCCTCCGCAACCAGGTCTTTGTCGTAGCCTCGGTAAATTAAATGTTTAGCCAGCTCTTCAGACATATATATATATATATATATATATATATATATATATATATATATATATATATATATATATATATATATATATATATATATATATATATATATATATATATATATATATATATATATATATATATATATATTCAAAGTGTACATTGGACAAAAATGACGCAAAACTTTGAAACTACACAAGTGACGAAGCAGGATAGAACTTGTTCACAACATGTTGTAAGGGAAGCTAATCTTTAAAAAAATTGTCACTGGGTCATTAAGAATGCAAAGTTGTTTCCCTTTATCAAATTGGTATGCACAAACAAGAACATTCAATCTTAGCAGAAAAGAATTACGCTCAACACTCCTGATTAAGCACCTGTCGTTTCCAATAAAGTTGTTGTTAGCCTATATTATTTTCTTTTCGGGTTTTTGGAAGGTGTTTAAGGAAAGGTGGGGAGAACCGAATGACCTCACTAAAACATACTTTTCTTTATAATTTCCTTCAACACACTAATTGAACACATTAATTGAACACATTAATTCACTACAAAAAATAAATAGGCTTATAAAGAATACTTCTTTTGTAATGAATACTTCTTTTGTAATGAAATTATTTTTGTTTTTGGAAGTCATAAATATCAGGAACATTTAGATGAAATTATATATGTACGTTTGGTTTATTTTACATTTTAATAGGGAATCAAACCTAATCCACCACAACAAGTGTTACTGCATATTCGTTGTGGTAACAGGGTAACTCACACGAAATTTTCAGCATGAAATAATACGTTTACAGAAGAGGGTTGTTGTGCTTATCCAGAAAAATGAACAATACATTTGTAATTGGTTTTTTAGTTCTCAATTCGTTCAAACAACAATGGTTTTGAAGTCGTTTGTGCTACTTTAGCTCCCAACAACGCTTCAAACTCGTTTCCACGAAATCGTAAATCGTTTGAATTTAAAAGTCGTTTGAACGAGTATAGAACTCGTTTCAGAGGGTATTGAAGTTAGTTGCATGGTTGCTCATTTCGCTTACGACGAAACTATTCTGAAACTCGTTTGAACGAGTTACGGACTCCTTTAAACAAATTTTATTACAGCTCTTCCAACGACATGAAAATTGGTATGAACGAAATCTAAAGAGGTTTTAAAGATTAAATAGATCGTTTATACGAGTTTTGAATGTCGTTCAAACTTGCTCTAATCTCATTCAAACGAGTAATATTTTCTTTGAAACAAGTTGAAATATTAGTTCAGGGAACGAGATTATAATTCCTTTTTATGTTCGAAATGGATTTAACTTGTTTACTCCAAACAAGAATCGCGTGTTCAATTCCAAACGAGAATCTAGTATTCCTGCATTTTTGACATGATTTTACATAATTTATTCTCAAGACGAGAACGAAAAGAAACAAACTTAAGGTATAACGGTACCAATTGTACAACCCCAGGTGGGAGGAGCTTAAGGTGTAGGGAACATTGCATTCAGAAAAAAAAACAACAAAACTAGCTGTGATTGGTGCATTATGTAAGAGTTGTGCTTTCTGTTAGGCTTTTTAAAAAAGTTAGCCTCTTGGCAACATGTAAGATTATGTTATTTCATATCTAGATCAATTTTGTATTTTTTAAGATTTTTTTTAAAATGTGGTACACATGACTGAAAATGTGTCCGGTGTAACTAGATAACTTTTACCCCTGTCTAGTTCCAGCAGAGTTATATCTCTTAAATGCAATGGAGTACCTATTTTCGATGTTATCAAATTAACAAACTAGCATTGTTCTCTGTGACAGTGTGTATCATGCATGCTGAGGTAGGATAGAAAGGATATTTATTTCGCAAAACATTAGCATTGCGGTCTATGGAAAAACAATTGGTACCGTGATACCTTAATGCATGTGCGATATTGTTTCATCATGGAGTACGATTGCAGACAGTGAAATGTAATACCTATTACATGAAATAAAGAATGCAACATTTTTTATTCATTATGTAATAAACAATAAACTCGTACAAACGGTTTATCATTGCACGCCAATAATTATTTCGCTTATCTAAATATCTTGCATCAAAGAATTGCTAATTATATTTGCAATTTATTACATGCTTATATATTTTAAATTTTCAACTGCGATTTTAGTTCTTTGCTTACAGTGCATCACGGCAAAAATAAGAGTACTCTGGTTCAGAAAAATTCTTCTTTTCACCACACAATCTTGAAATAGCATCAAATAATATTAGTAAAACTTTATTCAAGGCAATTATTGGATGATATGTTTGCAGTAATAGAAAATACATTGTTTCAAAAATTTTAAAACACCACACTTCCATGACTAATGATGTCATAAATTCCAACATCAAATACAAGTAACCTATAAAAACAGTCTATTTGAACTTGAAAGACGAGACCCATTTTCATGCTTGACTTAGCAGTATTTTATTTCACTTTTCCTTTACAAGTGCTCACGAGCCCTGGATGAATTTAATCACACTTGCAACACTCGGACATTGAATTTATCTGGTCAGTAACTTAATTTGTTGTTTCATTGCAGAGTTCATTTACATCGAACAAATGTTGCATATGAAAAATACAATTTATTCGGCGGATAACAGTCCTTTTAAGTGCATTGCCTTGCTGCTGACACATTTTCTCTTAAATAATTATCTAAATTTGCTTAACAGCCTACAATTACTACTTTAACGGATATAATTAGCACTTACGTAAATGTACATCAAATAACAGATGTCATTATCGCTCATCGCTTTCTAGGTCAAGGCAAATATTATCCAGTAGCCGCAACAAGCCGATATAAACTATTTGATACATAATATATTTAAAGGTTTATGTAGAAACAAGCATATGAAGCGTTGCAAACACAACGGTTTTTGTGTTTTATTTGTTTGTCTTGTCTATATTTTGTATATGCCTTTGAGAAAGACTCATTAAGAGTCGAAAGCACTCATGCTAACTAAATTCTAGTTTTGCACTGTTCATTGTTAGTTTACTGCATATATATATATATATATATATATATATATATATATATATATATATATATATATATATATATATATATATATATATATATATATATATATATATATTGCATTATAAAAATATGCTACGTATGCAAGTAAGAATGTGATTTTTTTTCCCTGATCAAATTCAATTCTTTGAGCTTTCTTTATTCCTTTCGACGCCTCTTTGTCTAAATCTGGACTTTAACTAGGATGGTAATAAGCGCCAAAGCGTGATCTTTTAATAAATTAGTATCCAAGGCATTCCACACTTGGAACAATCCCTAAGACTCAACATTAACGTTAATACCACTTTCTTAGTTTAGTTCGTGTTTGATACGCTTTACTGGTGATACAAGGTTCCATTCTCAAATCCCATATGTAGCTGTCAGGAAGACGACTGTCTCCGGTGCTAATATTGTTTTGTTTATTGTTATATACTTTGTACCAGACGTAAAGATCTCTATGCAAAAAGAAACCCAGCCATTAATTAAAGCTTATCAAGATGAAAACGATTGAAAGTCAATTGGAAGCTAATGTCCTGGGTCTAAAGTTTAATAACGTCATTCCCTTTAGACACCGTGTATAGCTCGAGCTTATTTTCTCGTAGGACCAGTGTATTCAAGAGATAATTCATTTTCTCTCGTTCTCGTTGAAGTGCGTGCAAAGGCAATTGTCCATCCAGCTTTTAGTGCAAAATGTGTACACTCACACGTGTGCCAAAAGCATTTACGTGTCGCCAGAATTACATACCACATTTGCTTGATGCGTTCCCGAAATAGGAAATTAAGGACATGGTAACCACAATATTGTTAAGACAACATTATTTAAAGTCAATTATATCAGTAAAATCGATTACTTTTATTAACTTATGCTTTTATAAAACTCTTCTCTCACTTCCGATACAATGTCCTTCCTTGTACTCGTCTTGGTTTTCCGTTTTGTCTTCAATGGTTTTATCTTACTCGTTTACATTACCTGAATCATTAATTTTGCCTACTTTTTCAAAAGGCAAACCATTTTCAAATTGTTGGCATAAGCTCTGTTATATATGAACATAATTTTTAGGGGCATGGATTCAATATTTATAACTATTTTTAGCGTTTTGGGGTTTCCAAATGTTTTCTATGTGTTCTCTTTGAGTCCTTTAATTTCGCCGTAATTTCAAAAATGCATGTAGATTTGTTAAGTTACAAACATTTTATGCGTATCTTACCTCTACTCTTCGCAGAGAAATATTTCCTTTTTCTTTTCATACACTTTCTTAAAACTGTTGCTCCTAAAAGTACCTATGTATCAAATATAAATCTTTTCAAAGAATTATATTTTTGTACCACAAATACTTTGTCATATATGTTTCGTATGCAAATATGTGATCACGAGTCATATTTTCGAAGCATGATTGTGGCGCTGGAGTCCAAGCTTTGAAAGATACTTGGGGAGATGTTCTTTTGAGTGTATATCATTACAAATAACGTAATGTGACGACCATTAAGTGACAGTTTGCATCTTATTAACAATGCAATTGACGTTCACGAAAAGGTAACAGATTCATTCTCATAGTATAACCTTTATAGACGAACTTGTTTCACCAAATAGCTGTCAAAATAATCCTCAGCAAAGCCTCAGTAGAACTGATTTTTTTTAATGTGTGCCCTAAAAATTTCCACCTTCACTCTAATAATGTTTCCGTTGCAGAATGATATAAAAAATAACTGGTATAAAGAATTAATAAGATATAAAATATTATTTTAAAATATCATTTAGAGTGAGAAAATATCATGCATAAGTAGACATCAACAATGTTTGGCAAGGCTGGTTGAAATTGTAAATAAAAGAACGAGATAAACGTAAAGAAGAAATCATATATTAAAGATTTTTTAGGGAACTGTGTATTAATGAAAGGGATTCTATATAATTCATATATAAATTTGGAATGGAACTGTTAAAGAACCAAAAATACTATGGAGATTTTTAGGATACCAATTAAAAAGCATGTACTGTTCACATTTCGATTCACCAGTCAAATTACAGAACATTCATGAATGTTGAAACACTTCATTCATTGCATATTGTTCTTACCGATAGTTCAATCTAATACAAAATGCAACGCTTATTATGATAGGTTGCTAAAAATAAATAGAC
The DNA here is from genome assembly GCA_016746295.1 of Potamilus streckersoni. Lineage (NCBI taxonomy): Eukaryota > Metazoa > Mollusca > Bivalvia > Unionida > Unionidae > Potamilus > Potamilus streckersoni. The sequence continues at coordinate 81,724 of JAEAOA010001685.1, read as the reverse complement.
CTGAAAAACTAAAATTGGGAAGAACATGAACCAATATGTGGTCTTTCAAAATTATCTTGAGTTGACATCAATTGCAGTTATATTGACAAGGAGCTACTTAATAATTTATCTTATACCAGTGGGATTCTGAGTTTTCACGTTGGAAAAGCCGCCTAACATATGCGTCAAATCAGTAAATGGAGAGTGAAGGATTAATCGTATCTTGGAAGTATAAACCGTACAAAGTTAACCACAGTAACGGTCTCAGCCACTATGGAAATTTGACAGTGACCACATTTTGAATACGGTTTCGTTAAGCAATTCTTCATAACATTGACATTTGTTTGAAGAAAAAATTCTTTTTATCGATGATTTTATAACTGATGTGATGTCATCCAAGTTAATGTCTATTTTCAACTATAGGAATTGGCTGACGGCTTGTAAAAGGCTCTGTTTGTTTACTGTTTAAACTGTTTCCACTTTAAATTTCTTTGTTTCTCCTAAACCGATTCTAGATATAGCTGTTTAATTTTACTCGTACCCGTTTCAAAATATTGTTTCTTGAACCAAAACAATTGTGAAAAAAGTAATAACAAAGATGGAGTTTTCCCTTTCATCACGCCATTGATATGGAATTAAGCTCATTTTCAGCAGTGAAAATATGAATAGACTGATCAAAATTAAATGTTACAATGTATACGTTTTCTTCAATATTTTTCAATTTATATACATTGACTTTAACCTTTGTCTATATACACTCCAAGTTACCCTGATATTCTCGGTCCGCAAATAAAGAATATTCACAAAAACCACATTGTTTCCTAAAAGTCCGGGAGGAGGGGTCTGCGTATTAGCAAGGCTTATCGTTTAATCTGATCTGTCATTGACTAATATGAATCGATTTTGTCTTTCCTAATGACCATATCATAACATTATCTTCTAGTCATTTAAACCCGTGTTGTATCTTTCCCAGCAAAATTCATACGGGCCATATAAAAAAAAAATCTAATTCCGAATATGACCAAACATTGATTCCTCTTGTCACCTTAACTAAGATTTATTGATCGCAGCTGGGGAACAAAGAATAATGTACGGTTTAATGGTCTTCTCTTATACACATATTACAATTTTATATTTGTAGTTCTACTGAGTTGATAGTAACTTCTATTTTCCTCAGTTTATTTTTTCTTTATATAAAATGCAAATTGCTTCAGTTATATTATACAACAACATGTGTTTATAACGTATCGTACGAGACATCAACGAAATGGTTCCGCATGGCAATTGCTTTGTACTAAGTCTGTATTCGCTGAATTGAGTTCGACCGGGTGTAACGATTTCATTTATTACTAGGTGTATATTCGTTGTGTCTCTTTTTTCACCGGTGATACGAATTCACTTTGTGTAAATTGTATTACATAGTGTAATGTGTATCTTCTTTGTATGTGATCCACCAGGTAGAAAGATTCACTTAGCAGTATTTGCATATTTGCTTTTATCTTGTTTTCACCAGTGGTATGAATTATCTTTGTGCTATATATATATATATATATATATATATATATATATATATATATATATATATATATATATATATATATATATATATATGTATGTATATATATGTATGTATATATATATATATTTCTATATATATATCTATATATATATATATATATATATATATATATATAAATATTTATATATATATATATATATATATATATATATATATATATATATATATATATATATATATATATATATATATATATATATATATATATATATATATATATATAGTTTCCACAAAGGAATTAATTTACTGCCAGGGGAATATTTATTGTATCTTTAGTTCCACTGGATGGACTAATTTAATTAGTTTTAGGTGGATATTCGTTGAAGATATTCTCTTAGTACTCTGTGAATATTCTTTGTATATCTTCCACAGATTGCACGAATTAACTTTGTACTAGGTGTTATTATTTTTTCTAGGGTTCCACCGTGTATACAAATTCACTCAGTACTAGGTGAACATTTGTGGAATTTTGTATTTCCCAACTGAAAGGAATTCAGGTGCTTATTCGCAGTATCTTCGTTCCACCAGCGATACGAATTCACTTAGTACTTGTGTTCCAATTGGTGGCGACAATTTCCTTGTATTAGGAGTATTTTAGTTATATCTCGTGTTCTACTAGTTATACAAATTAACTTTCTACTAGATGTATATGCTTGTATCTCACACTCTTCGCCTTAAATTATACAATTTCATGGATGTCAAACGCATTTTATATTTCTCTTAGTTTAAAATAGTATTTTTTTATTCCAAACATCAATTAATGAAAATTTACCTATTACATTTATAAAATAAAGTGGATCCTCTTGAAAAGAAATGTCATTAAACTCCGATAAATCAACAAATAATCTCTCAAATATAAATATAACAAGGCCAACCGGGGACATGAAAACAAATGCAACATATTACATGCGTGACCCTGGATGGAACCTTTACATGGCATTTACACGTGACATTGAAAGCACTGAAAAGCAAAGTTATGAAGCTTAAAATTCAAACTTGACATAAAATTATTCTTCTTCTATATTTTACTTTTATAATGCTCTCTTGCAGTATGGATATATTATCAAGAATAATTTTTCCCCACAGTATGAACAAAATAACGTAAGAAAAATGCACGCCTAAGCACGTAGAAGCGTATGTGAGGGAACAAAGTCTGTTATATGCAAGGATTTTTGATGAGACAAAGTGGGAAAGACCTTCAACAAGACGCTATAAAACACAGAATAACAAATTGAAAAATGTACCATTGTATGATTCCTGATAAATGCCCTGCAGGTAGGCAACAGACAACTTTATAATAGAACTAGCATCCAATCGCCTTTCGCCATGACAAATTTATAATGACCTAACTTACATATATCAAGATAACAGATTAGAACCAGCTATATATACAACATTTGTAATTGTTGGTTGTTCCTGCTGTATGTTTTGAAATGGAAAGCATTAGACCTTAGTCAGCACAAAATATCTTGCTATCAAAAGCCATACAATAGTAAATATGTTAAATAATATCGATATAACGTCTGTGTTAATGCGTAACCCACTACAATTTGTTGAGGTCAGTGACTGGAATTTCAAGGCCAAAAAAGTTACTTAAATAAACAAAGATAGTCACCACCTATGTCGTCTTATCAGTCTGATATATGTTGGGAAAGTATTTAGTTTTTATACATGTTTATAGCATGTGCTGAAGCTAAAATCCTTTGCATGATTCTAATACTTTCATATTGTTTAGTATGCAGCAGAATGTGTCCGTAACCTAGCCAGCTAATTCCTGTATAATTTTACTACATTTTGAATGAACAATTTCTTTTTAATATTTCATTGGTTTTTATATCATTGCTTGCAATCATTTTCCTATTTTCTGTCCTTGCTCACGAGGAATACATATTAGTGTTAATGAGGAGGAGAGATAAGCTAAAGACAATTTAATTGTTAGTCAGGAGAGATTAGCTTTACACAAATGAATAGAGATTATTATCAGTGAGGAGAGATAAGCTTAAGGCAGATGAATAGAGATTATTGTCAAGGAGGAGAGATAAGATCACGGAAATTTAATGCAGTTGAACATTATTAATAATGTGCAGAGATAAGATTAAGGCAGATGAATAGAAATTATTTTCAGTTAGGAAAGATAAGATTACGGGAGATGAATAGAGAATATTGTTAATGAGGGGAGATAAATTTAAAGTAGGTGAACAGAGATTATTAATAATGCAGAGAGACAAGATTAAGGCACGTTAATAGAGATTATTGTGAATGAGAAGAGATTAACCTAATCCTATAGTTTAATAATAGGTATCTCTGGCTTTGATTTATATGTGAATTCCAAGATTAGTTCTGCAAATAAATACTAATTAAAGCAACGTCATGTTCTTCTAATGTTTCCTAATGTTTTCTTATCTCTTTTAATCCTACAATAATTCATATTATCACCTGTCACATTGGGATCTTTACAAGTGTTTTAATCAAAACATATTTCTGCATCTAAGCTAACCTAAGATCATTGACGCACTTTGTCCCACAGCGAAGAAGTGGGTGGACAACCCTTAGGTACGTACGAACGAAGCAGTCAAAGCAAACTGTTGTACGCATCGTCGCAAACCATATGAGACATGCTTCGTACGTACTTATGAAATGAGAAATATTTATCTTTTTATACGATTGTGATTAAAGTATATACCTTCTTATATGTTGTGTCAAACTGCAAAGACCATAGACCACGATCTGACATCGCATAATACACTTGTCGATCAAGGTCTACAATTTTTCCTCTCCTAATTCGTTGAAATAAACTTGAAATACCCAGCATAGGAGTAGTATTTTGAAAATGTTTTGTAGTATGTAATATGACATGAAAATTGCATACACATTGAAAGGGACACAAATTAATTTCGCTCAGAAGCCCGTCTTGACGAATCCTGGGTGGTATCCCGTCATCAATGACATACACTCACAGAACGGCAAATATTATTTCATCTCCTTTACTTGAATGCTAGTGCTGTAAGTACTTTTTTCGACAAATGTACTTTTCTTACTTTTCCAAAAAATGATGACCCTCGATAATGTATGTACCGCACATGTATTTTATTTAATACTAAAATGTGGAAAACGACTGGAGCAAAGATTTTCAATCTCTCTCTCTCTCTCTCTCTCTCTCTCTCTCTCTCTCTCTCTCTCTCTCTCTCTCTCTCTCTCTCTCTCTCTCTCTCTCTCTCTCTCTCTCTCTCTCTCTCTCTCTCTCTCTCTCTCTCTCTCTCTCTCTCAGTTTCTAATGCTTTAAAGAAAATATACAGAATTGGACCAGATTTTATTTAAGCTTTAGCTGCAAATCCAGAATGTATTTTTTTGTTGACGTAAATGAAAGTTTGTTCAGGTTCAAAGGACGTTCGGGATCTTTTGACTTTGATACAGATGCTAACATGATGGGGGGGGGTAACACAAACTAAATTTAATCATGGTCCAAATATTAGTCTAACGTCGAGTGATCTGCCTGTTTTAAAGTTAGGTCCGACTTTACTATCACCATTTAAATGCCTTAAGTCTAGACTAAATTGAAAGGAAAGTGAGGTAATTTTATAGTTATAAGATAAAAGCAGACAATATGTTTCTTCTCTTCTCGTGCACCCAAATTATTTTCGACATGTCTACCGATATAATATTTACCAAAACGGAGAATTCGTTAAACGGTTTTAAGATAACATTTGCTTTTATATTACACGGACAGGTGGAACTGAATTTTCTGCAGCACAAAAGGGTACTTAAATAGTGATTATGAAAAAACACAAGATAATGAGCATAGCAAACTGCCTCTAATTAGTTTTATTACCATGGTTTCCAAGTACGCATTGTGAAATTTGTACAGTTTTGGAAATAAAAAGGTAGATGGCCTTTGTTACTTTTTTGCACAAGCAATATTATTTATTGTATAACTAAATGCGACAAAAGAAATGTGTATTGCCATGCAAATAATTTAAGGTATATACACATTTTACACAGACTTATTGAGAAAATAAAAGAATTATATCCATACTGTCGCGAATACTCAACGCAGTCTATTCAAGTGAAAAGTACCATTTATGGAGAAATGCATTCCTTATTCTTTTTTCCTTATGCAACAGTCTAGGAAAAAAGAATCTTTAAATCCATTGCAACCAAGTAATGAAGTTGTTTAAATAAAGTCAACCAACATTTTATTCCAAAGTTTGAATGCCACCAGAATCTTGATGTCAGGGAATGTATGGCTGACAAAAGCAATCGAAATTTATGTTGCATAAATTTAAGTGAATTTTAATGCTCTCTCTCTCTCTCTCTCTCTCTCTCTCTCTCTCTCTCTCTCTCTCTCTCTCTCTCTCTCTCTCTCTCTCTCTCTCTCTCTCTCTCTCTCTCTCTCTCTCTCACACACACACACACACACACACAAAGATATACAGACAATTCTTGGATTTTAATAATGTTCTCTTCAACGAGAAATCAAAGGTCATTTTAAAAAAAAATAAACATATTTAGGGAGATTAGGGAGTAGAACAAACCCACATCTAAACACAAATGCATGTGTTTGATGTCTAAACAATGCCGCAAGCTAGTGTTAATCTCTTACGCAAGATTACACAACTAGCCGGGGAGCGGAATCTTTAGTCGGCAGCAACCGATAGTTCGCAGCACTTCACACCTAGGTATTACAGCTTAGTCCTAGGATTAGAAGGAATGGTGCGTTTTCTTATCCTTACGCACGTTGACCGACAGGGAGAGGGACATTATCCCCTTAAGTTTGATTGGGTCGGATCACAATGATATCCAATCAGAATTGAGGTAGAGGGTGCCATTACAATTTAGATCTGAAAGTTACTTCAAACTCGTAAAAGAAAATTTAGTTTTTCCTGGGAAGATTGATAAACAAATAGATACTTTGAGAAAGCCACTCGTAATTTGGCTGTAAAACGTAGACATAGATTCTAAAAAAGGAAGCTTCGAAAGGAAGCTTTTATGGGGAGAATGAATAACTTCCGGTTCAATTGAGTCCCGAGTCTCAAAGAGGTGGAGACGGAATTGAGACTAGCCGAACAGTCGAAGTCGACAGAAGGCTAGTCGGTGGAGAGACGGTGTAGGAGGCGGAAAAGGAGTCTGGAGGAGAAACGGGAAGAGGTTGATAAGAAGTATAGAGAAGGCGAGGAGTAGGAAAAGGAAGATGGAGAAAAACGGGGAGAAAGAAGAGAAGGAATTGGGAGAAATAGGAGAGAGATGAATACTATAGATGAGTAGATTCGCTCTCGCACTGCTAATCAAGTGATGCAATAGACTATTAAAGGGTCGCGCGAAAGTGGTGTAATTGGAAATTTGAATAATTGGATTATTGAATTGTTATTAAATTTGTATTCATTGAATTTCAAATGGTTGGATAAATATTTCAGTCCGAGAGCGATCGAATAATTTACTAAATGGATTAGATACAGATTATCAAAATCCTTTTGGAACAAAATGTCTCATTTAACATGAAAAATGTAATTATAGCATCTGAAATTTCAGAAAATACCAGACATGTTACGTCCAATCAAACTACTCGAAATCGGTCTTTTTCCTCAGTCTTTCGTCTGTGATTTGCTATTTATAGCCGTTGTTTGTTTAAATCAAGCTACTCGAAATCGGTAGTGGTCCTCAGTCTTTCATTTCAACTTTTGTGTCTGTGATGTGCTATTTATAACCGTTGTTTGGTTTAAATCAAGCTATTCGAAATTTGGGTGTGTCCTCAGTCTTTCTTTTCAACTTTTGTGTCTGATGTGCTATTTATAGCCTTTGTATAATTATCGATTCAACCTTACCATGTAGAACTTCAATGTTTAGTTTTTTTAAAAAAATTGCAATTTTATGGAATAAAATGAAAACATTCATTATTCAGCCCGTAAAGCATTTGCATTTTTATGCCCAAAAAATTAAAAATCATTATTCTGATTCATCTAAAATGTATGGGTTTAATGCTAAGTCAGAAATTTGTCAAAGCAAAAACAAACATTATCTTTGAATGAAATAAAACCAGTTAGAAATAAGAAACTAGCTTTGCTTAAGAGCGTAATAAACAACCGGTGACTTCCCAACAGCTAATGAAGTATTGATTAGATCTGTGTACTTCACTTATGTCCTGTATGTTTGATTTTGGAGACAGTAGCTGCCTTAGCATACGGATTATTTTAGTATGGGAGCAGATTGTCTATGAATGAAAAACTAGTGCAAATCTATATAATGACGGTTCTGGTATATTTAAGAATAGTATTGACCGTATTTCTTCACGAAATATTTTCTCAAAAAGAATTTGCAACACATAAACTAACGCCAAGGCAAATAGGTAACGCCCAGGTGATATTACTTTCTTACAATCACTTTTACCTTGATTTTCATCACTAGCACCACCAAGACCACCACTGCAACCAATTTACCGTAATAGTCCTCCTACTATTACTGTTATTATTATTATTATTATTATTATTATTATTATTATTATTATTATTATTATTATTATTATTATTATTATTATTATTGCTACTGCTATTATTTTCTTCTACTACTACAAATTTAATTATGGTACTATCTTTGTGCCGTTTACAGCATTATTTCATCGCCTCTTAATTTGTTGTAACCCCATTGATAAAAGAACGATAACTACTACTATCGCTATTGCGACGATGACATCTGGTAAATAAGTAGGGATCACTACATTCAAAGGATTGGCAATATGTTACCATTATGAAAACGACACCAGCATGAACTTCCACCATAATGTGAATGTTCTCCGCTTCCATTCCCTGAAGATGAAAAGTACCACGGCAATCAAAAATTATTATTATTATTATTATTATTATTATTATTATTATTATTATTATTATTATTATTATTATTATTATTATTATTATTATTATTATTATTATTATTATTATTATTACCACTACCACTACTACTACTACTACTACTACTACTACTACTACTACTACTACTACTACTACTACCAGATCAATATGGGTTTATTTCGATAGGAAACTTTCTTTGAGATGTCGTTGTCAAAATATTTCAAAACCAAATGATAGCAAATGCAGTGAATATTATTTTATGATTTCTTTTAATTTACAGGGTAAGTTTTGAAACGAAAGAGATTGCTTTGAATTTAAGCTACTTTCAAAACATGTTATATTGTTTTCAATTCTTGGAGACTTTTCAAACCCCTACACAGGCGAAATGGCACATGCGCACATATTCTAATATTGTAGCTAAAATCATGTGCAAATAAATTTATTTTGCTTGGATTCTCGCTTTCGTTAGATGTATTTCCAAAGGACATTATAAGAACTCAATACATTGAAGCACAATAAAGCAATTTCTTAAATATTTCTCGTTTTTGGCAGACAATGTAAATATTAAAACACTGGGTTAATTTCTCTTCCTAGGTCGTGAATAAAAAAATGTAAAACAAAATTTTAAACAATTGGTATGAGTGAGTTAAAAAGAAAGTTTGAAGATAAAAATTCAAAGAAATATATATTAAAAAAAAATTGGATGCCGCCTTGTATAAAAAGATGGGGATGCCTCCCAAATTTTCGATTTTGAGGCCTATTGTTTGGCATCCAGGACACACAGAAAAACAAATAAGAGTTTTTAAATTTAAGATGAACGATTCATAATATAATTTGCACTCACACATTAATAAAGTATACTGTCAACAGAACAACAGTCTTGATATTTATGCGAATGATTTATCGATAAAGCTTTCATATCAAACTATGCGTACAATTTTATTTATGTTTGTGAGCTATGGGTTTATGAAGATCGTGCGAGTGTGTGTACTGATTTTTTTGTAACACATATGTCAGTTGCAACGGAAAGCACCCTACTACTTTCTTCCGCTTTCATTGCTTTTAGTTGCCTTTTAATGAAAACTTTATACAACTAGTGACATATAACTGATACAGCTTAGTAACCGAGTGAATAAACTCCTCTCATCTTTTCCGAGTACGCCCGCTACAAAATGGAGTTCTGTGCCTTTTGGTTGATATTTACAATTCCATTAGCATATTGAAAAGTTGGTTGTTTTCTTTATTGAGTTTCTATATTCATTCAGTATAAAACACAATTATGATTAAAACATTAAAAATGGTTCTAATGAAAATGTAAACACTCACATGGACACTCAGTTACTTATTCACGTTCCGACTAACATGGACAAATTAGTGTGGAATAGAAACTAAGCGAAATGACGAACCAACTAAGGGTAATTAAATTGTTTCAAGATATATATAATTTATATAAGTCGTTATCCTCTTTTAATAACAGTACTCTCTCTCTCTCTCTCTCTCTCTCTCTCTCTCTCTCTCTCTCTCTCTCTCTCTCTCTCTCTCTCTCTCTCTCTCTCTCTCTCTCTCTCTCTCTCTCTCTTTGACTTAACTTTCACCATACTTCGTAAGTCCAGAGACATTGTGCGATGACACAAGCGAAATCATCTATGCTTGTCTTTACATAGATTTTCGCCATGAGAGAGAGATTTAATTAAGTAATTAATTAATTAATTAATTAATTAATTAATTAATTAATTAATTATTATTAATAATAATAATAATAATAATAATAATAATAATAATAATAATAATAATAATAATAATAATAATAATAATAATAATAATAATAATAATCGATTTTTGGAACATTTAAATAGGTTTAATAAACAACAATAAAACATTAACTGCATCACAGTTTGTGTGCCACGTAACTGGGAAATTTACCGTAAGATGTCGACAGTGTTTCCAGGTTTGTTTAATTCATTATATAAAAACTGTAGACGCATCCAAAGAAAAGTGCACACACGTGTTTACTACGAGACAAATTCTTGTAGATTACTTGATGCTAGTTCAATGTTTTCATCCAGTCCAAATTCTTTTCTCTCTCACTCCATATTTCTGCGTATTTTGTCCCTTATGCATGGGAAGGGAGGGGGAACGGAAAACAAAGAATTGCGGTAAAATTGTGAACCATATTAAATGCATTTAGAAATCGAGGACTATTAATATATTTTATGTTGTTTTCAAACGTCACAATGATTAATGAGTTGACATCACACAGTTGCAAGAAAGCCTTTGCAAGAATGTTTATATATGCGTAGTATTGCGCCATGGACGGATCATAATTTGAAATACCAATAATATTGGTATGAAGTTGCATTTTTCTTAACACTGTAAAAGTCATTTTGGCATTACTGTTGAATACTTCTGATATACGTACCGAAATTACACAAGAAAAGCAGTATGATTTTAATGTTTTCAACTCACACACGTGAATGTCCAATAAAAGTAAATAACCCATACAAAATAGGTTGTCATTTAAAAACAATTTTTGACTGGAACAAGTAACCAAAATTAATTACTTTCATTGTCCTGATTTCAATTGAGAGAATTATATTCTATAATAAATTACAAGTACACACGGTGCTTCCAAAGTGCTCAGTTTTCTTTTAAAACTCCAATGTATTTTGTGACCATGTTTCAGGCACACAAATTGGTATATTTTCCATTTATGAACAATGGGCCGTCATGAATGATATAAACTTCTAAGTGCTGCCGTTGCTGATAGATACAGATAAGAATGAATCCATCATGGTATCAAATCTATGCCATCGACATTTCTCGCCCTCGTTCCACCTTTCGGTTAGAGTGAACTTCGGCTAATTTGGGCTGATTTCGCAGCTAAATATAGTTTGTATATATCCTCTGCAAACAAATCTACCAGAAAAAAAAATATAAAATTGTATTGCTACTTAAAGTAATATATTGCCTGCTTGGTTATAAAATCGTGTTAACTTACTGATGAATAGAACACTAGGGATGGGAATTATAACTCTTTATGTAAGGAAATCATTTTCCTGCAATGAGCTCTTTAATAAAAAAGAGGTGACTATTCAAAATATTATAAAAGGGTCTTGCGGAATATAGGTTAAACATGATCATGAACTTGTGATACATTTTAAGTGTGCGTGCGACGTTTCATTACCAGCAAAGAATCTAATATTTCTTGTCAACTGAGGTATGTTTTAATGTTTCTTCTGTTTTATTGTTGTTCCTATAGCGAATGCTAAATTTGTCTCTACGTTGGCTTATCAAAACAAGTCCATTCAAACTTTTTTAATTCAAATGTTTTGAGACAGAAATATTTTATCTTATTCTGCTAGCTAGAATAAGTATCGAATCTGAACTTTTCACCTTTTCGCTGAAGAGAGAACGACAGTTGCGATTGTATGGATAGTATACAAAGTAATGTTTGTTTTGCATGACAATGTTTGAATCGTTATAATATTCTGAACATAATCAAGATATGTAATTATATTTGCCAGAAACTGAACGTAAGATTGCATTTTGTTATCATTTACATAACCGTAAATTTGTTCATAACAATAACAAAGATCGGAAAACCTTTAATTCTAAGAATATTGGATTTCACATTCATGTAATACGAAATCCTAGTCCATACTTGGGTTTTAGATAAAGTTTACTAGCATTTTTATTCAAGATGTGGAAAGTATGATAGCATAAATGGGGAGAAATGAGAACAACTTTAAATAAATCAGTAAATAATGACCAGAATAGTATGTATGTAATTGATAAGTACATCAAAAACAAAAAGCTTTTATGTACTTGTATGTTTCCAAAACTACAAAATAACATTTTGCATGCAATATGATCCAGTCCCGATTAGCAATGTGTTTGCTTCATTTTCCAAGAAAAGAGATTTCTTTTCCAACAATCCAGTTCCCGGTTATAATTGTTCATACGATGCTTTGATTTTGTTTTGTTCACAAACATTTGACGCTTGTCTGCCCAATTGGCGATAACTTCCATAAGCAAGATTTCAGACTGGAGCATTTGGTTTCTTCTTAATATTAAGCAGTATTTCTTCTTTGCAAAACTTTCTGCTAACATATAGGAAAGGTACAAGAAACCATGTTGGGTACAAATATTTATTTCACAATAATTCCAATTTTTATGAATTGACTGTGATTTCTATGTTTTGATTGGATATAAATCTAGATTTGTTTTTGCACATCGATAAATTCTGCGGACTACTTTTGGTTCCCTGTGTACAGATCGTTTGATTTGAAGCTTTATCTATATCGACGCTTTACACTCTAAAGATAACAACAAGAAACTCCTACCCATCCACTCCTATGATTTTTTTTATTAAAAATGACAAGCCACCATTAGAAGATAAAACAATGTAATTGCATAGACCTTCCTGCACTCCAACACTCACCCCTTTTACCAATGAAGGCATATGGCAGTCTTTAGAAGCCAATCTTCCGAAATTATTGCATTTCACAACGACAACATGTTACAGCAGTTGGCATTAAAGGTCAGGGTCGTGTCAACAATGTGGTCTTACTAAAAATGGACACGATTGTGAGTTTGAAAGATCGAAATGCGTAAAAAGTAACAATGACGTTGCTATAACAACACGTGCCATACGCAAGCGTAATTTTCAAAAATAGAAGGCATTTATAACCGCAACAACCTTTTTTATATATTAATATAATGATCATAATTTATCACTTGTATGACCCGCCATGACGAGAGAAGATAGGGCTATGTAGTCCATTGCAGATAAGAGGCTAATGAAAGAAAACTTAGAAGTACATAAAAGTACATGTTTTGTTCAATCAATCTGCTGATCTAATGTTAGAAAGGAAGCAAACTGGAATTACAAGGATTAAATGATCATGGTTGGGTATTTATCGATGTGTTAATTTTACTTAATCATTCACAAAGTTTATATAAAGTCCTTCACTACTTTGAAATTACTGAGGAAGGATACTTTCAGGATTATATCATTGTGATATATCTAGACATTCCAGATTGCTGTAATTCTTTCTGAGAATTCCGTACTTGTAATTTGTGATAATACACTTGCGATTATTTTGAATTTAATATTCACAATACTAAAAGTTTGTTTTAAACAATCACAGTCAGAGTTTAATGTACTCAGTATTTTGATTTGAGATTTGCAGACAACTTTGTTAATTTTGACACAAATACAACTATTTAAAAGATTGAATTGATTTCCAGGCTAAACCACATCTGATTGTGCTTGATGTCCTATCCTTCATTGCAGCTTTTGATGTCAGGATCAACTCTCTCAGTAAATGTCTGGAATGCTTTTCATAGTTAACAAAAGCAAAACCATTTATAATATTAGCTAACTTCAAATGTTTTAATTTCTTTAAGGTTTCTTTTTAATTTTTGCAGAGACGAAAGAAAATTGAATAGTGCGAAGATGTAGCATAGATTATCCTTTCTAAACATTATGATGGTACGTCTAGTAGTACAAAAATGATCTTTTTCAGCATCTGTAAGATAATAGTCCACAAAAACAAATTGTTTGGTGTATACTATGAATCCGTCACTCACTGAAATTTGTAAGAACCCTTTCAAAAGATCATATTTGTTGACAGTCTGCATTTCCAATTTTATCAATGTAGTCATCGATACTTGAAGCAGTTCTTGAATTCTTCAACAAATGTTTTATCAGCAATTATCGTAATCTTGACCACTTTTATTTTTGCGCACTACCTATCAAATAATGTATCTTCTAGTTTCCCTTTTATAGTTCTAAAACTTTTGTCAATTTGGCCTTTCCAGATTCTTTCTTATAGTTCACAAACTTTTATCGATTTGACTTAGGTACCAACTCATAACCAGAAAATAATCTGCACTTTAGTGTACTGACAGGGAAGTATTGATCTCCCGAGCTTTCCCAATAAGTAGTCCAATCCTCCCTAAGCCATTTCAGTTTCAGCAATTTTTTTCAAAATGAGGAAACTATTTATCTACTTCTTTTTCCTTAAAAAGAGAACAAATGTAATACATTTTGTAATATCACAACCTGAATTTGTACGTAACGAGGTGTTACCCACTTGCCATCTCTTATTCTTGTCATTTTAATTTAAATTACTTTTCTTCCTTTAATCTTTTCATTTGCATTAGTCTCTCTCTCTCTCTCTCTCTCTCTCTCTCTCTCTCTCTCTCTCTCTCTCTCTCTCTCTCTCTCTCTCTCTCTCTCTGCAATTTCAATTCTCTTTCTTTCTGTAGCTGCATCTGTCTTTCCTTTGACTTCTATTGTATTTGTTGTTTTTCTTTCTGGAGCTCAAGCCTCGATTTCAGTTCTTGTATTTTCATTCGATTCCATGACTTGCAAGTTAGAGCCAGATGGAAACTCATTAATCAAACCAGAATAACATCAAGTTAAGAATTTTTTACTACCAAATATTCAACAAAAATATGTGTTATTTAATCAGTCGTTAAAGAAGCTTTCTTCTCAGAAAAATCATATTGTCTGGCAACCTGGAGTAATTCTTCATTTTCAAAGGACTCGAAGCCTTCCTGAGTAGGATTGCAAACAAAGTTTTCTACTTTAGATGACATTGTTAAAACATGTTGGCTTCACTATTGATCGCTCAGATATGTAAAATGATAACATGGAACTTGGCAAATACAGACATAAAATGAAATTAAATTTCAAAGACAGAGTTCGCTAAAATATTTTAAATAAATTCTTACCACGCCTCCAATTTACTATCATTCAGCAGACAATTATCTTGATTTCGGACAAGGTTAGCTACACAATACAATTTTAAATATCCCATTATAATAATGAATGAAAACAAACATTTATGTATATGTGTGCGTCTATGTGTGTGTGTGTCAAATAAATATAGTCATTTTTAACCATTACAAAATAAAATGCATATAACCAAGGAAACCTAGAGTCTGAATCCACACTGAAGTTAAGGTGGCTGATGATTGTGTGGAAAAGAATCCTAAATACTATGTGTGTGGTAGAGGATATCAAGTCGTCATATTTACTAATTGCTGTAATGTTCGAAGCTTTTGCAGTTATCATTACCTTTATCATCAGCTTACAGAAAGTGAGAACTTTAATCAGCAGCAGAACGCGCCTACGCCTACGATCAGAATCACAATGGCTTTACATTGAAATTGCATCTGAATCATTTAAAAGACTCATCATATCTTTTTTCTAGCCAACATCTATCCTATTTAGATTTGAATATTAAATATCACATTTGTCATAAATATAGCATGTCGTCTTATGATGCATTAGAGGTCTATGTATTCGTTATCGTACGCATTAATAAATTACTGTTTGCAAAGGTTAAATATACTCTCACCGTTATCAAATGCATATATCAAAATTTAAGCCTGTTTGAAAACTCATTCATGCGTGTTAGCCAGAACATTCCTGTTTAACGTCTCTGATGCACGCTTAAGTTTTTTGGGAGTTATTTTGAAGGAGGGGCTGGTTTTGCTTTCTTTTTCTTTATGGCTGATCATTAGAGTAGGATGAAATGTCCGATTCACAAAACAATATGTCCTATTACTTAAATAAGTACAAGTTATGTAATGAATTAAACTGAAACTTCATTCAGAATTTTATGGAGTGATCGTTTTCGAATCTTGATTGAAATCTATGTAATGCTTTGTGTATAGCATTACTTGCAATGTAAAATTTTAAAAGGAAATGAATGACTAATTTTGAAGCGTCCTGAAAACAATTTAATATACCAATAACGTATACTAAATGGCCTGTGCTATCTTTCGCAGCGAAACTAATTGTATCATCTCCAAAAATCTCACCGATTTCAACTAAAATATTGTTTTATTTGTCTCAGTGGAAAAGATAAGCGCTCAATGATAATTGCGTATGTTCCGTATGCAATCTTTCAATGATGATTTCCATCATATCGCAACATCTCGACCATATCCTCCTGTGAGACACGCTTAAAAGGTGTGTTCATTGCCTATCTTTTCCACTATAGAGCATGTCATATATTAATTTTCAACCGCTATCAAGTACATCCGACATTAAATCCAACATTCTCACTTGAAGAATCACTAGGGGATATTGCCAACAAATACAATATTTTTACTTTAATTAAGATCCCCTTCATGAATTGTGCTTTATGTTGTATAAAGAAACTTAAAGCTCCTATCCTCTGTGAAAAGTTACTCTTTTTTCTAATGATAAAAGTAATTCATGTAAGAATATCTTACTCGAACCGTACAAACGGGACCTTGTGATTGGTCAAAATATTTTCAACCAGTCTGGAGCTGAGTAATATTTCTAGTACAGTTTGGAGCCGAAAAATGTTTCTTAACGAAGATACTTTGAGTACACGTAAAATTAAAATTTTAGTATGTTAGTAGGGGAACTAAAGTTAATAATCTCCATAAATTTATTATTTAGCCTGCAATTTAAACATTATTCTCATGTGACGCTTTATAATGTATTCTCGCTAGTGTTTAAGATTTCAGCTGTAATGTCATTAGAGTTTGACTGTAATGTCATTAGAGTTTAACTGTAATGTCATTAGAGCTCATGATTTAAACTATTCTTACTTGAGGTCACGATTTAGATTTTCACTATATCTACAGATATCCAAAGGTTTCAGACTTTACTTGAGATTCGTGATCGAGAAATTTCGAGAATATCAAGCTTTAACCCTCAACCAACATTATGCGATTTCCTATTATTAAGAGTAAAATATATTATCGTCTTGAGGAAAATATAATAGATTTAGTATTTGATATTTTATTTAATATTTAATATTGTAATTTTATTTTTGACAGGTTACTTTCAGTAAGCCAAATTATTTCTGAATTAACAGATGTCATTGAAATTGGATTCTCGATGGAGTAACGGACTTTAAGTATATTACTGAGGAACAATATATTTGCAATTGCTTCACATAACATACTGGGACGAAACAGGTAATTTATATGGTTTTCATGAACCATGTGTTGGAAGTTACATGAAATATATTTCAGCCTATCCTGCAAACACCAGACTAGAGACAGATGGATAAACTTATCAAAATTTTTATGCAATAGTTTTATACTGATACTTTGCTTATTCTGTCCGGAAAATGGAAAGCTTCGATAATTTTTGTACAATACGTGCTTGCTTGATATGGCATAGTATCAGGGAGCAGGAATGGTATGCAGTACACCTTTGGCTAGTTGAAAAGCGAATGTCATCGTTACTTTTGGCCAGCGGGAAAGAGTATGTCAACATCACGTTTGGTTAATGAGAAAGCGAATGTCATCTTTAAACAACAAAGGTTTTGCACGTAATCAAGTGGTAAAATCAAAGTATGTATTAATAATAAGGCATACAATTCCACAGCACCACCATGCGTGGAAAAAGTAAGAAATACCTCACCATATGATGAATTAAATCTAAAAGTCATTAATGTTCTATTAGTTTGAAATTATCCCAATATGTTCCAAAGGAATTTGGAAGTATGGACTGAATTGCAGTAACGTCTTCATAGTGCAAAAGACATAATATATTCCCAAAATACCTTGAAAATAACTGAATAACTTCCAAGACTGGTGGTACTACAAAACTGCATTATTTTACTTAAAACTTCTATTGCATAAATTACTACAAAGCAATAGATAGTCGCATGAAACTTTGATAATAATCCGATCTAGAAGCAACATCAGCTGTTTTTCAATGATTAATCTAAGATTAGACCAGCTAGACCTATTCATGAACTCATGTCCATATCGAATCACATGATCTTTATTTGTACAAATAGTACAATTCAGCCATATAACTTTATAAAATAATTAATTTATTCGAAATGCTAACTACGATCATGTAATATTAGTATGAAGAGTGTCCTAAACTAAATGACCTTTACCAAAACTCTTATTATGAAAATAATACATACATACATACATACATACATACATACATACATACATACATACATACATACATACATACATACATACATACATACATACATACATACATACATACATACATACATACATACATACATACATACATATACATATACATATACCTACATACCTACATACATACATACATACATACATACATACATACATACATACATACATACCTACATACCTACATACATACATACATACATACATACATACATACATGCATGCATGCATGCATGCATGCATGCATGCATGCATGCATGCATACATACATACATACATACATACATACATACATACATACATACATACATACATACATACGTACGTACGTACGTACGTGCGTGCGTGCGTGCGTGCGTGCGTGTATGCGTGCGTGTATGCATGCATGCATACATACATACATACATACATACATACATACATACATACATACATACATACATACATACATACATACATACATACATACAGACATACATACATACATGCATGCATGCATATATACATACATACATACGTACGTACGTACGTACGTACGTACGTACGTACGTACGTGCGTGCGTGCGTGCGTGCGTGCGTGCGTGCGTGCATGCATGCATGCATGCATGCATGCATGCATGCATACATACATACATACATACATACATACATACATACATACATACATACATACATACATACATACATACATACATACATACATACATACATACATACATACATACATACATACATACATACATACATACATACATACATACATACATACTGTGCCTCTGCTTGAAGTGCAAGAATGGCGTTTGATGGCTGTGTTTTCTTCTGTACCACATCTAATAACTATCAAATAGCCTGGACTCTTACATGGACGCCCCATCCCAATGACCTTTGTTGCTTGGTTGGTTGGTTGGTTATAATTTTACGGGGCAAAAGCACAAAGAGGCCATTTAGCGGGATACAAAAGGTTATATCCTTCATTATGTACCAATGGTCAAAAAGTTCGCCAGTGATTACGAAGCCTTTGTTGTTTGTTGAAGTATTTTAACTGAACATGAATATCTAAATAATTAGATAATAACAATTAGTTTTCGGCCCTAGTTTATTGCTTTTTATTTGTTTGGCAGCTGGAACTCTTCGGACAAAAATTGTGCTTTTTTTGCTGAAGCATATATGTGCCTTTGATCCTGTGCTTGTCCGATGGGTTGGAAAACTCCAATTGTCGATTTTACGTTTGCCTTTAACAGCTTTTTAATGACATTCCTAATATATGTTATTTTATCTCACGTATGCAATGGTATTTAGCAAATGTAAGATTTTAACACTATCATTTTGATGTTTCGTTATAATGAAATCAAATATACGATGTGATTTGCAATTGATTCTCATCGCTAAAACTGCACAATGAGAAAACGAAAAAAACAAAAGAATACAAATGATCATGCCTAAAAGTTGAGGTTGATACAATCTTTCAATAATTGCGCAATAATTATTTTCGCTGTTAATAACATGGTTTAATGCTTCTTTGCACATCATTGAATAATATATAATATGATGTGACAAAGACTGCACGGCTATTAAAAAATTGAGTGTGTGTGTGTGTGTGTGTGTGTTTTTGTGTGTGTGTGGAGTTCTGATATAATTTATTCAATATATTTCCTTCAAAGTGTATCATTATTGGTTTGATTATAAAAATGATTATTTCCATTGTCCATTTTGTATTTAGTTCTGATGATGACTTTGTTGAATTAGATTTCTTACAGATGACGACGAAAATAGGGCGGAATTCAGTATAAATAATAATAATACATCATTCAAAATTAATTGATAAACCATCTAACTTCAATTTCACGAAGTCAAGAATTCATCTCAGATCCTCGTGAATGTGTTGTATACTGTTTTGCGGTTCCAGATATGTTTTTTTTACTTGACGATGATTACCACCAAACCTAAAAATGTGTATCCACAGTTTTTGACTACAAAATTTGACCCACCCACCCCATACGTGTATCAATACTTAATTTTTGTCAATTTTCAATAAACTCAATTGCGTACCCCTTTATGGATGCGATGCAGATAGTTGCATTGTTCAGTAGAAACAACAATGAAATCGTTTACGCTGTATATACATACCACAAAATGTTGCTGATCAAATATTTTAAATATTTTCAATATATTATATTACGAAAATTGTATTTTATCGTTTTCACGTCACTAGAGTAAGGCGCACTTATTTGGTTTCAAATTAAAATGTAGTTACCAAATGATACATCAATGTATCACTAGAAAACGATTAATATCTTATTGGGAATTCAAAATCAGAGACAGGTTCACAAAGTTACCTTTGTGGAGTAGTTATCTAATAAATTTTCTGGCTTAACTTTTCTGTCATTTTTTTAAATAGAACTCATTCATTTCATGCAATATTATAACGTTCATGTCGAATGATATCGATAATTTATGTGTTGAATGGGATTAATGCAAGATTTAAACAATTGAATTCAGTGCTTTAAATAACTAAATCTCCTAGCAGAGTCCATTTCTAGCAAAACCTGTATAATGCTGCAAACAATAAGGCTACAGAATTAAAGATTAATTGTTTCAGTTTACAAAATACTTTTGCACTAGCTATAGAATTGATGCATTAGCATATTTTCCATGTTTGTTACATTGCCCATTTTTTATATATTTTTATTTGAGTGTAATACAATTATTCCATTCGCTTCCATGTTACAGACCATTTGCACGTAGCTGTACAGCTGGTTGCGCGATGCCGGTGTGATATTAACTTTACAAATTGGATCGGATTCTCCCTCCTTGTGATGTTTCGACTTGGCTAATTACCTATAGTATTAATATATAATTATTCACGTAACTTTCAGAGTTTTTAAAACGACTACAACAGTACTATAGTAAGAAAAGAATGTTAAAAAATTGTCACCCATGTACCTAAATCCCGTGAATGATCACTGTGAATGCTGTGTAATTTTCTCTACAAATTTGCATCTCCATTTCCGCCATAGAAACTCTGCTAACATCTGACATTTCTCTACGGTATATGTAAAATTTTAATCCCATTATTAAATTGAAAGAAGGAATAAAACTATTATACCATGCAGGATATGTGCCCACACCCATCCAACCCACAAAAATAATTCAGAATAAATATTTTCATTCAGTAAGCAAGTGCTACAGGCCTGAAGACTTAAACCTATATAAGTGGTAAGTTATAACAAAATAGGAAATCACTTATTTATCAATTAAATTGCTGGTGCTTGCATACACGCACTATCGATCATAGTCCAAACGTCTTTTACACAAGATAAATACAAGGATAAATATTGCTCTTGTACTTAAATCAAAACTTCAGCTATTTTGCAGTTTCGCCACAGCTGAGCAGAATATGAAAAAGGGGCTTGTCCCTGGGGATTATAAGGTTATCGCAGGGAGAAATGGCGCGTCCCTTGAGCACTCGCACATTGGGGCAAGGGGTGGTGTCAATAGTCGCCTCACCCCAATTTCTAGTCAGCCAGTTAATATGAAACTTTGATATTTTACCAGACCTCTTTTATTTTAAACGCTGCTACTCAAACTGCCCAAGAGAAAGTTTTTATATCAGTTTCATTCACTATATATTATCCTTTATACATACTACATGTAACCGGCATAGACTGAAAAGTTCCTTTTTGTTGTTTTTTTTAAATTTTAAGAATAATGAAAACATTTTGTGTTCCCCACAAGCCCAATGGGCACCTCACTTTGAATACAGGATTGGCCTAAACTAAAATTAGAGGAACATTTAGAGAAAAAGAAGTAGACAAATATTTTCCTTGTTTTGAAAAAGCTGCAGAAAATTTTAAATGGCCAAGGGAGTATTGGACTCAGCTACTAAAGTGTGTACATGTTGGTAAATCTAGTGATATTTACCATTCCATATCAGTACAACAGAGTTCGTATTATGATTTGGTTAAGCAGTGCATATTAAGGGGTCATGCGTTAGTCCCTGAGGTTTATCGGAAAAATTCAAAAACTATAGAAAGAAGATGAGCAGACTTGTGCTGAATTTTCTAGAGAAAAAGAACAGTTATATAAGAGATGGTGCTTAAACAAGAAAGTTGAACATGATTATGATTGTCTTGAACAACTTGTGTTGTTTGAAGAATTCAAATCAGTGTTTCCTATGATATTAAGAATCATCTTGACGAGCATAAGATTTAAACCTTGGAAAATGCTTCTCTTGCTGCCGATGAATACTATTTAACTCATAAAGTTCCTGTTGTAAGCAAACATTCACTCAGCAATCTACTGTTATGAAAGTATTTCAGCTTAATATGACTCTCAGTAAAAAATCAATCTGGCACAAATTCTTTTAACATAAATCTCTGAGAGACTTGATTCAAACTCCTTGTCTCTGCTTATGTGTATCTATTGCAAGAGAAAAGGACACGTCAATTATCATTGCTTCAAATTGAAATATATGCATCAGAATCAAGATAGACTTATCCCAAATGCTTTTATTTCTAAGAGATCAAGGTCACGGTCATGTCTTGAAAGCAATACTGCTGTAGGGTCTAATAAACCCCAGTCTGTTTTTATTATGGAGAATTATGATCCATTCATGTCCAAGGGTTCTATATCACTCTTGGGTGACCCGGCCAATCATATCCCTATTCAAATTTTATGGGATTCGGGAGCTTCTCTGAGTCTTTTAGTGTCAGGTGTTTTACCTTTTTCTGAAAAGCCCTGTTCTAATGAGAGTGTTCTCATTCAATAGTAGAGTGCGGCTTTGTTCATGTTCCTCTCGATTCTGTAAATGTGTCATCAGACTTAGTTTCAGGACTGTGACAGTTGGCATAGTGTATAATTTACCCGTTGAAGGAATTCATTTGTTGTTATGCAACGATCTAGCGGGAGACAAGGTTGTGGTTAATCCACCTGTAACTGACAAGCCTTTTTTGGATCAGAAAGTTGATCCAATTGAACATTATTCAGCTTGTGCAGTTACAAGAGCTATGTCAACGAAAGCTCTTGAGAATGATTTTCATAAGGAAGACATTCCTTTAACTGTCACATGTATTGGTCAGGCTTTTGATGAGGTCACTTTTACTTCTAATTTGGATCAATCAAAAGGTATTGATCACAGTGATCCTCTTTTAAATACTCATTCTCTTTTATCTAATCAGGGTGATAAACGACAATCACTTGTCGTGGAACAGGAAAAAGATCCTGAGATCTACTGTTTGCTTCAGAGGGCCGTTAGTGAAACTGAATCAAGTGAAGTACATGTCTGTCATCTCATAAAAATGGGATTCTTATGAGAAAATCAAGACCTCCAAAGGTATCTGCTAATGACGAATGGTCAGTGAACTATCAGATTGTAGTTCCGAAATCTTACAGACAGGAAATACTTAGCTTGGCCCATGAAACTCCTCTGGCTGGTCATTTAGGCATAAATAAAATTTATAACAAGATCTTAACTCACTTCTATTGGTCAAAAATCAAACGTGATGTTTGCAAATTTTGTAGATCTTGCCATACTTGTCAAATGGTAGGAAAACCCAATCAGAAGATACTTAAGTCTCATCTACAACCAATTCCTGCATTTGACGAACCATTTAGCAGAATTATGGCAGATTGTATTGGTCCCTTACCTAACACCAAGTCAGGCAACCAATATTTGTTGACCATTATGTGCGCGTCAACACGATTCCCAGAGGCAACTCCTTTGAGGAATATTGAAACCAAAACTATAGTAAAACCTTTAATACAGTTTCTTTTACTAAATTTGACCTTCCCAAATCTGTCTAATTGGATCAAGGGTCAAATTTTATGTCTGGAATTTTCCAGCAAGCTATGAACGAATTGGGTATTAAACAATTTAAATCTTCGGCCTATCATCCTGAAAGCCAGGTGGCCTTAGGAAGATTTCATGAGACTTTAAAGAACATGATTCGATCTTATTGCTTTGATACTAGCAAAGATTTGGATGAATGCATTCATTAATTTTTTTTTGCTATAAGGGAGTCCGTTCAGGAATCTGTAGGATTCAGTCCCTTTAAACTAGTTTTCGGACATACTGTGCGTGGACCTTTGAATTTGTTGAAAGAAAAATACTTCTTTTAAATGAAGATACTGAGCTCAATCTTTTTGACCATGTTTCTGATTTTTAGTACAAATTGTCAAAGGCTTGTATGGTTGCAAGAGTAAGTCTCCGCTCTACTCAATCCAGAATGAAATCAAGATATAATAAAAACTCAAGGGATATGAGCTTTCAGCCTGGTGGTAGAGTTCTAGCTCTCTTGCCCATTCCACAAAATCCCCTTCAGGCCAAGTACTAAGGTCCATAAACGGTTGAAAAAAAGTAAATGATTTAAATTACATCATAAATAATCCTGGTAGGTGAAAACAAAAACAACGTTGCCACATTAACATGTTAACGGAGTATATTTAAAGCGATAGCCCAGTAAATTATGCAATTAGTTTAGTTGTAGCTGTCCCATAAACCCGAGGATTTATTTTAAGAAATTTACTTGGACACCGTTGAACTTGGAGCAACAAATCTTCGAAATTCGGAAAATATGAAAAAACTAAACCATAAACTTTTACATTTGCAGCAAGAAGAAAGGAATGAACATAAACAGTTATTATTCATATATATATATATATATATATATATATATATATATATATATATATATATATATGTATATATATATATATATATATATATATATATATATATATATATATATATATATATATATATGTATATATGAATAATAACTGTATTCTCATATTCTGATTCGTTCATGATCGTGTGACATATTTGAATAATAATAAATATATCACACTTGATTCCGGATATTCATACAAGGACAAACAAAATGTTTCATGACGTTGAAATTGTTGATTCTAAACCTGCAAAACAACATCCATACAGGATGAACCCTCTCAAACTGGAATACTTGAAAAAGCAAATTCAGTATTTGCTGGAGAACAATTTCATGGAGCCAGTAAACGTGATTGAAGTTCACCATGCATACTTGTTCCGAAACCGGATAAAACTTTCCGAATGTGCACTGATTGGAAGACGAACATCGTGACAAAAACAGATTCCTTTCCGTTACCAAGGATCGATGATTGCATTGACAAAATAGGAAATACCAAAAAGGTCACAAAATTTGACCTTTTAAAAGGATTTTGGCAAATTCCACTTATGGAAAGAGAGAACGAAATTTCGGTTCTTGTGACTCCATATGGATCCTACCAGTACAAACTAATGCCTTTTGGGATAAATGGTTCTCCAAATACGTTTCAACGGTTGAATAATGATTCCTTCCGGTCTAGATAATTGTGACGCTTAAAATAATGACGTCATTATCTACAACGACACCTGGAAAGGACATCTAGCCTCGATTCAGAAATTCTTTGAAAGACTCACTGATGCTAATTTGACAATCAATTTATCTAAAAGGGAGTTCTGCCGTGCTTGTGTGACTTTCTTAGGATATATTGTAAGACATGGTACGTTAATAGAGTATCAATTATTTTAGAAATTACACGATAACTTAAATTAATCAGCTATAAAAACAGGTCTAGTTGATTCAATTAATTCGTAGGTAATTATTTTGATATTGTTTCTGAAATTACAATATCTAACACATTACCTAATCTTAATTAAAACCTATTATTTATTTATTTTTTCATTTTAATAAGACTCTGCAAGGAGGAAAATGTGTCTTAATCGTCATAAAAACATTTTTGTAATTAAAAATTTATTTATTTATTTATTTATTTATTTATTTATTTATTTATTTATTTATTTATTTATTTATTTAGCGTGATAAGGACATGAAGTATGGGCTGTAACAGTACCGATTGATCTGTTTTTTTCACTAGTAATGTTGCATATGGTCACTAATGGATAATAATATTTTATGGTTCTGTCCTTTGCTTTAATTAATTGCAAATACCATCGTGAAATGCAACTTTGATGCCATCATAATTGACCTTACAGACCGATATGCTTTCAAGTCTTTGTATAACTGACAAGAGCTATCTTGAAACCGTTTTGATAACTAGGTGCATCGTTTGATTTGGTTTGGGCTTAATTATCTTTTCCCATAAGATCATGATGGAAGGCCTACAGTACCAAACCTTCTAAAAGCTGTATTTCCAAAAAATTCAGAAATGTACTTGTATTCTCATATTCTGATTCGTTCATGATCGTGTGACACTGACAGGCAATCTTCTGTAATTTTGATTTGTTTTGTGTTTTTAATGCGAAATACATTTTTTTACATAATTTTGTGTTAGCATCAGTACTTATATAACCGTTATATGTCATTACTCTTTCAAACTCAAGCACACGAACAAACGTCAATTAGTTTTTAATGTCTCGTAGGTAAGAGTGTATTTTTTAGGTAAAAGTGTTTTATTAGGGACGAGTGTATTACATTCATCCGGAAAGAAAGAGTTGCATTTTCCTCTGCACAATGCTTTTTCTACTTTTAAATTGATTTATTTTCTCGAAATATATCATTTATGTCTACGTTTTCGCTTTGGTGTGTGTAAAGTTTTTATGTAGGACTTACAATAAATATATTTCGGTAATCTTACACATTTCGTTGTTTCTATAACAACCACAGTCTTGGTTAGATGTCGCTGATTCAGACCCTACGGAGTCACACCAAAGACTTATAAAACGGGTACACTTTTAAGTAGCATACTCATACAGATTAGAGAATTTTAATTAGCAACCTGATTCGAACCCGGGTCCGCTCGTTAAAAGGCACCCATCGTCTTCTCTGTAAACACCGACTCCTCTACGATTTCGATCATGTACAAATCACCAAAAATTATATTATTTACAGGCAAGACGAGCGATGAGGAGATCCGTTTCCCTGCGTACCTGAGTAGGAATTAAAAATTAAGTGACCTTTTTGGTAATGTTACTTATTTGTATTTATAAAAATTACGTTAATATATCAAGCATTCTCCTGTAAAAACCAGGGATAGCACTTTCCGTTCTGCTTGGTGTGTCTTTGTAATCATGTTTTGTGTGCCTTGTAATTGTAGAAATGGAACAACAGCAACTAATTCGGCAACATATGGATTTATTTGTCCGATGTCGCACAAACCAAGCCTTATCACCTTTGTTCTGTATTAACTATTGTAATTTGCCACAAAAAAAAAACAACACCGGTCGTTAAGATTGCATGTAAAACTCCTTAACACTGTGAGACGAAATCGTATTAAAGTCAGTATTTGTTTTACGACATACATGTTGACGATAAGAACTCTTTGTATGTATTTCGCCATTACTTAACGTGAAATACATATAACATTCAATGTTTTGAGGAAATTGAAAATGCTGAGTCATACATATTACGTGTGAGATTGCAACCTAGACTGTTCACTTCTTGCTGTATTAATGTCTAGTATTACATCTGAAGTGCATAAAGTTTATATTCGGTTATAGTTCAATCCGTCATTATCTTAACGAAAGTGATGATACTTGTCAAAACGATAATTTACCCACGCCCGTAATTAGGGCTATATCGGTAAGCAAGTACTTAGATTGCTATGACGTTTGCCAGCGCATTATTGCTTTACCAGTTGAATTGATCATTGCATTCGTCCTCACACCAAGAAATAATCTTCTATTAACTTAAGTTCGTCATTTATGACAACTACTAAAATAGCAGTCAGTACATACTTTTAGCATTATAACTGTTATATTATTGATAATATTATAAACAATAACTTTTAAATATTGTGTTACCATCACGAATCGAAGGCAATATCCCTTTTCGTACAAATATAGAACATATCCAGCCTCTACATCCAACGAGTAGATTAAAAAGGGTCCAGAGATGAGTTAGTTAAAAGAAATGAAACGAATGACTCAGATTGACAAATTTAATCTTTAATGAATCTAAACACTGGTAAGAAAACGACCGAGTCAAGGTAGCATATTAAACAAATCTCACAGTGTATATAATAAATTTGTTGCAACAGCATTGGTAGTGTGTTTATTTATACCATTAGTGACTTTCAGGGAAGTTCGGTAAACATTTAATTAAGACTTGTCCTGAATTGAACTTAACCTCTTACAGAATTTTACTCTACGTTTTATTCCAAATATATAAGTACAATTCTATGGAAGGCAACGCTGTAAAAGAAACAATTAAATCGATGCACCACTTAATTAATTATATTTGTCCATGAGTTCATATTGACTTCACATTGCTGTAACACTCCCTAAAGCTGATTCGCAATTTGGGTAGCTTTTCATTTACTTCCGGTGAAGCAGAGGAATGTGAAGTTAAATGTAAACGAAGACTTAACATTTTTTACGCGTACAAATACATACACACACGCACACACACACACACACATACATACATACATACATACATACATACATACATACATACATACATACATACATACATACATACATACATACATACATACATACATACATACATACCTACCTACCTACCTACCTACCTACCTACCTACCTACCTACCTACCCTACCTACCTACATACATACATACATACCTCGAACCAAAGACGATTGGACAAACAAGCAGATTACAGGTTAGATTAGTAATTTTTTTAATACACCAGTTTATAAAGAGTTTTCTTTCCTACAATATACGCCCCAACGTCCATTTACATTTCCTATGTAAGGCATTCATTGCCTAATTTTTTTATGATAATTGGCAACAAAAAATAACAAATAAAAATGTCAGCTTCACAGAAAATCGATCCCCCAAATGTTTTGAATGTATTCTTTAACGACAACTGAAAGTTAAGTGACGATTAATTGATCGAATAAATTAAGATCAATATTTACAGCTTACAAGACCATTCGGATCATGCTATAATGATACAGATACGTCACAATTACATTTTTCCGATAGCCCCCAAGCCACATTTTTCGATTGTTTTTTATTTTCACGTCAGGTTGAATCAAACGTCACATAAATGGGTCCTGCTTCATCATAGGCCGCAAATGACAACATGCCTAAATTAATGGTGAAATAACCTTTCATTCTCATATCATGTTCGCAACGAGCTATACAGGAATTAAATATGTTAGTATTATTTGTTTTTATAATATCATAAACCGCAGCACCATTGAATGCCAACTGAAGCAGTATGGGAAGCAATAAATTATAGCCAATGCATATAACGAAACGAACTAGACATGATCCATATGAAAGTTATAATTCATGGCGTAACTGATACGGCTATTACCTGTCATTCTGATCAACATTGGTGAAATCAAAGCTTTCATACTGTTTAGAACGATACTCTGGCACAACGCTATCTCAATAATCAAAACTAATTAAGCTAAAGTAGTGACCATTATCTGTTTAAAGTAATAAAATCGTTATTTGTGGAAAGAATGTAAATGATAAATTATGAAATGGCTACATGACACCTTTGGATACATGGAATGTTAGAAGGGTAAAATATGATTAAAGTGTACCTGCGCACGATGTGTTAAGATACCAAACACCTTTCATTCTTCCCTAACGATTAAATAATTAAAAGCACAGAACATATTGTAATTTTATTTGGAAATGAGGTAGAACTTTTGAGGCTAAATTACCTGGTTTGAGGCTAAATTACCTGGTATTAAAGAATGTCGTGGTGCTATTAAAGTTTAGCGTCGTTACGTAACACTCCGCTTATTGATAACTTCAGTGAATGAATCTGTTGATCATAGTATGTTTTGAGTGAATATTAACTTTATCTGATAACGACACACATCCATAAAAATGAAGACTTAAGTTCATACGGGTTTTATTGATTAATTTTTTCTTCAAAATCACATCTGCATAAGGCTGGGTCATTTCATTTTTTAGGAACACGTGCTGTTAAATTGAGGTACAATTTGCCTAGGTCAAGAGTGTAAATAAGGAATTTCCTTTTGTATAAGTATGAGTGTCTCGCAGCATATATGTTAGTAAGGTTCATTGTCTTTTCAAAAATTGGTAATGAAGTCAAGAAGAAATTCATTACAGTGACCTATTCTCAAATAATGGAGGAGAGAACAGAATAGAAACAAATGGCACTTATTTATAACAAAAACATTATTTGCAAATAAGATGGCTGAAAAAAGCATAGATTGAAGAAGAATTTGAATAAATTTTCGTTATGTGAAAGGGGTAAATCCGTGTTCCATTGACTAGAGTTAGGTGTTTCCCATGCATTTTAGCTATATATATATATATATATATATATATATATATATATATATATATATATATATATATATATATATATATATATATATATATATATATATATATATATATATTCCCGGTGAATACCACTATAGTTGCACTGGTCTCATTCTAGCTGCTTTAATTTGTAGTGTTGTGTTCATTAATTCCGTATTGTGTACCTAAACCCTAAATTAGTATTCCAAATATAGCCCGGAAAGAATTGTATATCTTTTCAAAAAACATTATATACAGTTAAAATCTTAGTTTGTACATTACATGGTTTTGGAGGGGTCCCCGAGTGGTCTAAAGCGCTGTCCGCTACGGATCAATGCCATCTCACCTCTGTCTGCGTGGCTTCGAGTCTAGGATTCGGCGAATGTGGATATGTGAGAAAGCTTACCAGTAGCTTCTCGTGGGTCGGTAGTTCTTTCCGGTGATTTCCCGGTTTCTTCCTCTACCATTAATACTGGCCGCCATGAATAGCCTATCGTGTGCTGAAAAATGGCTTTAAGCTCAACAACAACATGGTTTTAGGAATTATTTATTTGACCAGCATCACTTTATATTAGTATAGATTTATTATTATAGTTCAAGATAAAAATATACATTATGACACAATTGATCAATCAAATGTAAATACCGGTCGTAAAATTAGTAGAGAATCTTATGTGGAGGATAAGCGTCGAAATCAATATGAAGAAAGAGACCTATATGACCAGCCAAGAACGAAGAAAGTCGACTTCTATCGCTGACTATTTGTCTTAGTGCCTAATGGAAAGATCACATTTTTTATGGAAGGCTAACAGAATAATGAAAATTTGTGCCCCAAATATTATAGCGAAATATGTTACATGACTCTACGTTAATGGCATTATTCTTGTGCTATTAGGATTGGAAATATAAGAAATTATAACATCATGTTAATTTAAACTATCTCTTGTCCAATACCTTTTGTTCGGAACAGTCGATATTAAGGCTAGCTCGTTAACAAGAAATATTTTTTATTTATTTAGCTTGCAAAATATTTAAATTCAGTTGCAATTATATCAATCAAGCGACCTTCTTAAAGCACAAGGAATAAATTTGGAAATAAATCTTAATTACCAATTTGAAGCCATTGATTCTTAAAAATAATTTAAATAATGTGAATCTAATCATATGGCATGTATAAAAAAAAATAAGTTTTTGTCTTAATGTTGTTGCACATTAATTATTTTATGAGTCAAAAGCAATAAGTTCACTCACTTTAAAAACTCCTGAGCCTAAGTTGGATTCCTGTTGGAGGATATTCCTTTGTCGATTATGCTACATTTATTACTCTAATGTGAAACGTTTGGTCCCTTTGTCAGTCCTTATTCCATTCTTTAGGATTTACATTGGAGCCACTCTGGCTAGAACCGGATCTTGGCTTTGACTGTAATTAATGAGAAAGCTTGATCTTTAATGCATAGTGGCAGCAGGAGAATTTTACAAGCAGTACATGCTACTAAAATCTCATCAAAACATTAATTGCGCATGTACCGTAAATTGTTCTAGACATTGTTTACTTACAATGCAGGATTCCATTGTGTAAACCCAAGACGCAGCGGCCATGAAAACAAATCTCCCTGGTACTAACTACTTTGTAATTTATATCCAAAACGGATACATGTCTAGGAAGCGACACACCATTTTCATTGATCCTATCAATTTATAAATATCTTTATCTGGGATGGAAGTCGTCATTATTAACATTTATTCATACCGAAGTTATGTTAAGGTCCTAGATAAAGCGGACTCGTACAAAGATAATAAGTGTCAATGGATAGATATTCTCACCTTTTTATTTTCTTTCTCATAAACATGTAGTGATGGTTTGAGACACGAGTATTTAGGGATTTGCTCTTAAACACTTATGTCGTTGCATCTTACAGAATATGCTTGATCAAGTACCGTTCTAAAGTATATCCATGAATATATTTTTTTAAATTTAGAAAAGAAAAGCAACTTTCTCTTTCAACCACTTTCTAATTAAATATTATTCTTTTTGTATTGAACTAAACATCTGAATATATAAAACATACAACATTAAATTAATGTAAAATTCATATAAGGAACTAAAGATTTCAACCTCTAATATCAATAGGTCAAATGCAATCTTTGAAATATCAGTCGGTACGATAAAACCTTTGAAATACCAATCTGTATGATGAAACGTTTGAAATAACAATCGTTACGACGAAAGCTTTGAAATTCCAATAGATACGATGAAAACTTTGAAATACCTATAGGAACGATGAAACCTTTCAAATACGAATAGTTACCAGTGCCGTCTTAAGGCATGGACACACTGGGCAGTTGCTCAGAGCCTTGCGCTTCTAGGGATATCACGGTGACCATATTGTTAATGAATAGTAGGGCTGGTAGGAGGCCCCAGTGCATTGCTTTGCCCGGAGCCTACAATGTTAAGACGGCACAGATAAACGGCACTGATAAACCTTTGAAATGCCTAGAGGAACGATGAAACCGTTGAAATACTAATCGTTACGATGAAACCTTTAAACCACTTACATGTACGATCCTGCATTAATCGTATGAATTAATTAATGAAAATAGTATGCCTCTAGTGACCATGTTATACGCAACAGTAATAATGTTTATGTTTTGAGGGGGGGCAATCTAATACATGTTAAAGCTGTATTGCATCCATAAGTAAGCTTTTCAACACAAAACGAACTAAGCATGAAACAGACGTTAGATCCTTAAAATATTGTTGTACAGTTCAATGTCAAGTCAGAGAAACTAAAAGTAACATAGGACTAGATGACCAGGTACACAATATTTACATTTCTTTATAGTTTACAGCAAATAATCGGAAGAATGAACTGAGGTGTTTGACTGCAATGTTAGGAATACAAATCTTCCTAAAGCGTTATGCCGATAAAAGCTGTCACTAGAAACAGTCTGACGCTGAGTAGGCAAGTTTATAGATTTACTGCCGGAACAAAATTATTATAAGAATACAGACACAATATACAAAAATGTTAAAAGTACTTGTATTCTACAATTTTTTAAAAATATACTTTTTGAGACTGGCCTTCTGCTCAGTTCACCATATAGGGCCACATTCCATTTTAACTAATGCTGTTCTATGTAATGGAATTCCCTAAACAGTTTGGTGTATATTGGTATTGTATTATACGACACAGTAAACACAGTAGGTCATTTAGTGACTATGCTGTAAAGTACGTTGCCCAAGAATGCACCACGGTGGTGATATTTGAATATAAAGGTAGGATTCGAACCCACACACTATTAAATAATAAGTCCGACACGCTAACCACTGAGCCTCGGCGACTCAGGCGTCCGTTAATCACCTCTTACGATAGACAGGAAGACGCATCATACCTGTTGTACATCTCTGAACACGCACATAGATTATGGTATCACGGTACCAATTGCTTTTCCATAGACCGCAATGCTAATGTTTTGCGAAATAAATATACTTTCTATTTTACATCAGCATGTATGTTACACACTGTCACAGAGAACAATGTTAGATTGTTAATTTGATAACATCGAAAATAGGTACTTCATTGCATTTAAGAGAGATAACTCTGCTCGAACTAGACAGGGGTAAGAATTATCTAGTTATACTGGACACATTTTCAGTCATGTGTACCACATTTTAAAAAAATCTTAAAAAATACAAAATGTGATCTAGATATGAATTAACATAATTTCACATGTTGCCAAGAGGATCAACTTTTTTTAAAGCCTAACAGAAAGTACAACTCTTACATAATGCACCAATCACAGCTAGTTTTGTCGTTTATTTCTGAATTCAATGTTCCCTACACCTTAAGCTCTGCCCACCTGGGGTTGTACAATTGGTACCGTTATACCTTATAACAAAATTTTAAGAAAGATTTTAAGTACAACCACGTTGCATTCTAGCGTTTCAGAACGTACTTTGTTAACTTTATTTTTTGAGAGGACAAAATCGTTTTGGGCTAAAATGGGGATTTCAGAACTAATTTCAGTTTAGTAGATTATAAACATGGAGTTGTTAATTTGGTGCGAACTAATTTAAAGATATATTCATTTATTCCAAAAACACATGTTTTTCTTCACTCGAATACTCTATCCTTAGAGTATTTTGAAACTCTTCCGTGAGAATTTGTATGATCTTTTCTGCGGTTTATATATATATATATATATATATATATATATATATATATATATATATATATATATATATATATATATATATATATATATATATATATATATATATATATATAGAACACAAATCATATGGCGAATAACAATATATATATATATATATATATATATATATATATATATATATATATATATATATATATATATATATATATAAAATATGGTATGCAATCGCATATTCTAAAATGAGATTAACAAAAGGATGGAGCATAAAATATGGTGACAGCAAATGTTAGACCAACAGCATTTTCATAAAAATTTCTGAACAAGTGAAATACCTGCAATTTCTTGAACTGAGAACTCCATCTGGATACATCGCAAATTAAAGTTGCTATATTTGTCTAGAAAAATCGCTACATAAAGTTGTTAATTATATATATATATATATATATATATATATATATATATATATATATATATATATATATATATATATATATATATATATATATATATATATATATATATATATCTGTCTGGAAAATCGCAGAATAAAATTGATACTTCTATCTAAATAAATCGCAAATTAAAGTCGCGAATTTTTTTTATAGAAAATCATAAGAAACAATGACCAAGTATTAAAGAATCACAATTTTGAATATTTTTTTCAAAACTGAGAATTAATAATTCACCTTACTGCTTTTATTTTAAGTTGAAGCAGCATAGTTGGGTTTTTTTAATTTCTATTTTTGTTACAAGTTACATTAACTGAGACGTTCTGTTTAATGGTACCAATCAGATATGAGATAATGGAAATAAAGTTATGTTAAACATTCGATGTTAACCTAAGATCAAAAGATTACTAAAATGTAATTCCTGTCATTTTATTTTGTCCTAGACGTATAAATGACAACTCCATCTCCAACTAACAGTTCACTGCCATAATAGTTGCCATAATAGTACGTATCGTGCATGTGCTAGTCTCGGGATGGTACCATTACTACTTTTAGAGCATGCAATTGCATTAAACTCAAATTGAACAACACTTACTACCTCATCAACACAATGGATAAAAAGAAAAAAATAAAGCCTGCTTCCTGTTTTTACTTGTTGGGATTGTGACAGATTTTGTAAGCCCTACTATTTATCTTGTTGCAGGTCTGAAGCCTTGTGTCAGTAACTGCTTTCCAGACAATTCGGTATGGGGAGATAAGAGTCGCAGCGCATAAGGCGCCAACTTGCGATTTTATCTTGAGCGTGGAAAGACAGTCTTTGTACAATAATCAAAAGCTGATATCGTGGATGCATGCATTATATTGAAATGTATTATATTTTACTTTTAACTTTGTGGGTTATTAACATAATGACACTAGTCTGGTTACTTGCAGGAGATGTTGTTTAGGCATCATAAAACGTTATAAAAGTAATAGATATTAAAATCTGGACCAAAGAAACGATAAAAGGCGTTTCTCCAGGTACCCAAAAAATCAAATAATTATCCTTTGTTTAAATAATTTTATTCTCCATTTCACCAGAAGTGTTCGTTTTGCAGCAAGCTAAAATTAAATATATCTCTATATTTCAAAGTTCAATTTTTCTACTTAAATATTAGCTAAAGATTAACAATATAGACTAAATAATCTTTTAATGTTTCTTCAAGAATTAATGAACATGTACATTTATGACTTAAATTCTGGCCACATTAATTAGCATATCATTTTTACAACTTAAACCAAACTTTTCTCAAACAAACAATGATAATGTATATGTTTCTTCCCAAGTACTAATACTACAAGAATAAACTAAAGGAAGAAATTTAGTTAGAAAGTGGAAAATAGAGGCGTCCTTGTACCTTGCTTATCAAACTATGCAAAGTTCGATAAGCATTCTTTCTAAATCGATTGTCTTCTCTTGGAAAATATAGAAAACAAGCATGTTATATCCTGAGAGAATAGACTCATTTGACGTCAAATGGAGGTAATATTTTGGCAAAGTTCGTCAATATTCTTCAAAATGGGATAAAGTTTTCTCCAAAAGTGGAGCACTTCTAACTCCTCATGAATCGTGACTGGACTCCCTTAACCTTTCTTCATTTGCATCGAATCATTAATTTCAATACAAGATTTCAGCTGTAAATTATTTGTTCTCTCTCTCTCTCTCTCTCTCTCTCTCTCTCTCTCTCTCTCTCTCTCTCTCTCTCTCTCTCTCTCTCTCTCTCTCTCTCTCTCTCTCTCTCTCTCTCTCTCTCTCTCTCTCTCTCTCTCTCATGTTTGATATCAATTTTCACACCAGTTGCAGCCGAGAACTCATTGTCATAAAATCTGTTTAAGATATTTTCTCCACCTCAACTATTTTTTCCTGCCTAGATACTGTAAACACTCATATAACAGACTCGTCTATATTTACAGCAATTATTCCAAGGGGCAAACGCTGCCATTTTCAACAAATTTAACTGCTTTCTTAAAATTACAAACGTGTTTTGGTATTTTTTTCAATAATTTAAAAAATATAGCAAAAAATAATTCCTGACATTTTACAAGTCGGCTTGTGTTAATAATTTTAAGCTGCAAAATTAATTCCAGACTGGGTGTGCGAAACGGAAATTTTAATAGACTGAACATGTGTATCGAACGCCATACCATTTATGTATGATTATATGGGTATGTAATAAACCAGTTTTAAACATTTGTGTTTTAAGCTGTCATTACATCCGCCTTTTTTGGGTACTGCCTACTACATGAAATATGACGCAATAATTAAAACTGTAATGTATATCTATAGCTCATTCAAAAGCAAGCAGGAACTATGTTTGGCAGCAAGTTTATATTGCTAGTTTCACTAGATTTTAGAAAATGGAAGCTTCATTTTTGCCAATTCACACCCTGCACCAAAGATAGTTTCGACTGCTATCAACTGGTTAAGGTTCAGTTAAAGTATTACGAGTAGCCTGTAAATAATTTAAAAACCGCTTCGGCATTACAAAAAAATGTGTAAAACCTACGTATTGACTGCCCCCATCACCACGTATATAATCTCAGTTCGTGTCTGAAAACAACATAGCATAATAGTAATTAAATGTCTAAAAGAAATTTTACAGTCTAAATTACTAGACTCTTATTGCCATTAAAATCCAATAGGGTATTGGCAACAATTCACAATAGAGAACTGTTCTCACTATTTGCTCTTGTCTAATGTCATAGATTGTCTTTGAAAAAGAGAAATAAGAACCAATCATATTCAGATCATGTAAATAACATAGAAAAAGGAGATATTTATTTCAATAAATGAAAGATGAGTATTTAATTGTTTTCTCCCGGGAATAACTTAACCGTAACACCATTTCAGTGAGGCAAAACGAATATCAAGCTATAGGTACATGTCTTGGAAAGCGGTATTTGAGTCGTTAAAACATGACATATATTGAATTTTCATTCCTAACCACCCTCACATTAATGCAGTCTTACCATAATTCTCAGAATCGTGTGATGGTAAAACAAATTATATAACAAACCCACATGAGCTTCCCTTTTCATGACAAAACATTAATTAGAAGACTTCAGGTGATAAAATATCCCCTCAGCAAAGAGGAAAGGGTGGAATACAGTATTCTTTAAAGTTACATAAACAAACAATAATCAAACAACTAAGGATAACTAAGTATGTCTTAAATATAGACAATATCTTAGCACAACTTTAATTAATGTTTGTTACAAAATTACTCAAAGAAAGTATTTCAACAAATCTGCAGCTTCATGCTCAAAATCTTGTTTCTTTATAATTATTTCATTTTATATCTTATTTTTTATAAACTTCAACAGAAAAAATAAATAAGAAGCTCAGAATAGATAGATAGATAGATAGATAGATAGATAGATAGATAGATAGATAGATAGATAGATAGATAGATAGATAGATAGATAGATAGATAGATAGATAGATAGATAGATAGATAGATAGATAGATAGATAGATAGATAGATAGATAGATAGATAGATAGGCAGGCAGGCAGGCAGGCAGGCAGACAGACAGACAGACAGACTGACAGACTGACAGACAGATAGACAGATAGATAGATAGATAGATAGATAGATAGATAGATAGATAGATAGATAGATAGATAGATAGATAGATAGAATTCCTCTTTCATAACCTCATTTGGAGCTTCTTATTTGTTTCTTCGCATTTTATTATTTCCTCACAGTGTTTGAATTAGAGAGTATGCTGTCATATCTTCCCGTATAACTGTAGTCTATGAAACCATTCACCTATTAACCATTTTACAACTAAACATTCAACTTATCGAGGTCAACAAATCAAAAACAAGCAATGTAAATTACTTACGGAGATTTAGCACAAGACTCATGCATCTGAAGACAAATAGATGAGAATTTTTTTAAAAAAATATTCGTTTCAAAATTGCTTGTTTGTAGTATGCATCTATAAAAACAAGAACAAGAAGTAATCTTTTTGATTCTGAATTAATTGTCGTTTCATAAACTTCCTAAACCTTTCTGTATAATGTAGTTGAAATTTTATATGATGATATAACATTCATTGGAAATATTTACTGCAATAATTTACAATGTTTTAGCCACGGTACATTATTCTGAAATGCATCCACATTGTAAATATACTTAAAAATTTGCAAATTTGAAAAAAATAACCCAAGCGTAGACGGTTTGTAAAATAAAATTTACAAATTGATGCCATACATCTTCCCTTATCATAATAAATAAGGTTCATGCATTAACGCAACTACTTGAATTGCTTATGTAATGGCTTTTTAAGTCTTAGCAAGACAGAAACCATAAATTTATGATGTCTCCCTCTTCTCGATTAGTCTGACCTTTTATAATATAAAAAAAGTTGTAAACACCTCCCAAGATGTCAGATATTGTAAAGTTATCTGTTTATTTTATGATGAAGATGATGGAAAAGAAACAGATGAATGTAATTATTATGATTGTGATGTCATAAGATGAGTAAATTAGGAAAAAGTTAACTTTCAATTTTAATAATTCATCTGAAACTTTTCGCAGATCGATGTAGACATAGGTAAAGTAAAAGTCATATAGGTCATGTAGGCTTCAGAACAATTTCAGTAATGGGCGTCATTTTTTAGAATTTGATTACACGTGCGTTTATAAAGTAAATACTGACATTATTTGAATTTTCATACATGTATACTCATTTGAAAGTCATTATCTACACACCTTGAAAATACGTATGGCAAAAAAAAAATGTTAAATTACTGGGACATTTCGGACTAGGTCGACCAAAAGGTGGGATCCAGCAAAAACCAGGATTGAAAACCATCCTGGTCACAGGTCTACTAATGTGCTCACACAGCTTTCGTTTATGTGATAAATTTAATCCTCTAGATGCGATTTTTAAAGATTATGTCAAGTACCCCATCATTATGAAAATAATGACCACAAAACATCGATTTTTTTCGCACAAGGAGGAAAGCTTCTAGCCGATTTCGCGCTCGGCAATTTCCGTAAGACAAAGCGGAAGTGACGTGTTGTAGGCAACATGCATTTCTACTTTAGTTGTTAGTTGTATTCAGAAGCTGTGACCATGCGTTATCCGTTAACCCCACCACTACCACTAAAATGAATCCTGCCATACCATGACGTGTGTGTGTGTGTGTGTGTGTGTGTGTGTTTGTGTGTGACCCTTGGATTTTTGTTTAGCCCACTCCTCCATTATTATTCCCCCTCCCCCTAATAATAATAATAATAATAATAATAATAATAATAATAATAATAATAATAATAATAATAATAATAATAATAATAATAATTTGCATGCCTATGCTTATATCATGCCTGTTCAACGATTATGACAAACAAGTTTTCTGTTAAAGCCAAAATGGGGTGAATACTTTATGTATTGACTGTTCAATTGTAAAGACTAATTACCCGTTCGTGTCGAGGCACTGGGAGTAGATTCCCCTGTTTGCCAGAATAAACACCACTGTGTCCGTGGATGACGGTCCAAGTCAGAGTCAAATCCACATCCCATTGCTTTTAAGTGTAAATACTAATGCCCTATCAGTGTAGAAAGTATAGAATTATTATTCCCAATATATACATAACCATAGATGCAAGGAAATTTTTAAAATGCTTTAATGTTGTCGGTGTAAAGATTTTACCGTCTAAAGCTGCACTAATTATTCGGACTTAATTTGGTACTGTATAAACTCAGCGAGCAGAAATTTATCTTCCACACACGACGAAAATGAGGATGACAAATTTGCCGTAAATTCGCTTGAATCATCGCTACATTCTTCTATCATTACCACATACGCTAAATTTGAGATATTTCCCGACAGTATATCACTACCGGAAATCCTAATATCATCGGAACTATTTTCCAGAGCGTTTTCCCTAAAACATTTATAATTGCACACATTATCTTCATTTCATTGTCTGTGAGTTAAATTATACATTTTTAATGCACATTTCTGAGTTATTTAGCAAAAAAAATCAACTCTTTGATATATAAAGTGTATTACATTGTTGCAGATCTTTAAACTATTTAGCAATATTTTTAGAACAACAACAAATTATTAATTTGCAATTAGTAATTGCGCCTCCATGGCTATATTGATGTACACCATATAACAGCAGTCAGCGTAAAGAACACGCCTTTCTATTTCAGTCAAAATGGCATGTTATGTACAAATAAATAATTCTTTAGATATCTCAAAAGAAGAGGAAGAACAAAATACAAAATGTATGTTTTCAATTTTACCAAACAAATTTTAAATATGAATTCTTCACTAAACCGATTATAAAAATTTTCGTGATTCGTTTAACAAAAATGTGTGCTCGTCGTTTATCTTAGGACTGGTCGGCCTGGTGTCAGGATAATCTGACTGGGTGGTACATGATGCTACATGTATGCAGCATGATGCCCCAGTGTTCAACATTACTTTAAACTACCATACCGCAGACATGGTAGCGATATGACTGAAATAGTGTAAAAGATACTTTAAGAATCCAAATCACACACCCACACAGAGATGCACAGGCACAAACACACACACACGCACGAAATTCTTTGAATAAATTCCCACTTGTTACCCAAGGAGATGACTCAAAAAGCTTCATGTATTTCATAAAATCAATATCAAATCATTTCCCTCCTTGAGGTCTTCTATTTGACAATATTATACAGAAAGATCAGTAAAGTTTATTTTGGGAGGAAAGTGCGTCACAAAAAAGGTGTCATTTTCTTTACTTATATTTGAACAATTCGCCAATTTCTAATAAATATATATTTCATTGTAATAATAATAATAATAATAATAATAATAATAATAATAATAATAATAATAATAATAATAATAATAATAATAATAATAATAATTTCCTTAAACTGAAAAATGTTCAAAGTGTACATTGGACAAAAATGCCGAAAAACAATGAAATCACTCAAGCGACGAGGAAAGCTCGAGCTCGTTGACCACAGTACATGTTGTAAGGGAAGCTAATTGTATACAAATAGTCTCTGGCTCATTTAGAATGCAAAGTTGTATCCCTTTATCCAATTGTATGCACACACAAGAACTACTTATACATTGAATTTTAGCAGGAGAGAATTACACTCAACTTATACACTGCTGATTAAGCACATGTCTTTTCTAACTAAGTTGTTGCTACCCTATTATATGTTGGGGGGGGTAGAGCTTTTCAGAAGAGGTGGGGAAAACTGAATGATCACCTTAAACACGATACTTTAAAATATCCTGTAACCAGACAAGATTCGAGTAAATCATTGTTACGTATTTAGATCAAACACAATAATAATAATAATAATAATAATAATAATAATAATAATAATAATAATAATAATAATAATAATAATAATAATAATAATAATAATAACGAAGACTTTTTATAGGACTTTTTTAGCCTAATGTTTAGAAGCTCTAAGCGCTTTACAACATTTGACAACGCTTAAAAATAATATGAAAATCAAAACATATATAATGAAATGACTATAAAACTTAAAAACAAACACCACAAAATTAGAAACAGAAAACATGCTGTAAAGTTTTAAGGTAAGGATACCTTAAAATGAATACATTATTAAGTTATTATGACTGTTCTTGCAGTTGAAATAGACGGGTTTTAAGGGCGTTCTTGAATGAGATCACTGTGTCTTTGTGTCTAAGTGCAGTGGGCAATTCGTTCCACGTTTGATGGGCACTGGTATGCAAAAGAGAGTTGTCCATATGATTTTAGCTTCATAGTGGGATTATTGTTGTTGTTGTTGTTGTTGAGCTTAACGCCATTTTTCAGCATACGATAGAACGCCATTTTTCAGCATACGATAGGCTATTCATGGCGGCTAGTATTAATGGTGGAGGAAGAAACCGGGAAATCACCGGAAAGAACCACCGACCCACGAGAAGCTACTGGCAAGCTTTCTCACATATCCACATTCGCCGAATCATAGACTCGAACTCACGCAGACAGAGGTGAGATGGCAGTGATCCGTAACGGACAGCGCTTTAGACCACTTGGCCACTCGGGGACCCTAAGTGGGAATATTGAGAATGCGAGTGTCAGAAGAGGAGCGTAAGCATCTTGCAGGTGTATACACATTGGTGAGGTCAGATAGGTATGTTGGACTGGAGCCCGTCAGTGAAACGTAGAACAGAGAACAAATTTTGTGTTTAATTCTGAATCGTATGGATAGCCAGTGTAGGGTACAGAGCAGCGGAGAGGCATGTTCTGATCGTGGTAATCTAAGGATGGTCTGAGCAGCAGTGTTTTGAACTTTTTGAAGTTTCTGAAGTAGATATTGGGATGAACCAGACAGAATTGAATTACAATAGTCCAGTCTTGAAAGTACTAAGGAACACACAAGTGTTTTTGAGGCATCAACTGACAAATACTTGCACATGAAGCTGATGCGTCTCAGTTCAAGATATG
Source organism: Potamilus streckersoni (assembly GCA_016746295.1). NCBI lineage: Eukaryota > Metazoa > Mollusca > Bivalvia > Unionida > Unionidae > Potamilus > Potamilus streckersoni. Next base: position 38,011 of record JAEAOA010001685.1, on the reverse strand, counting down.
CAGCCAGGCATATATTTATGACATGTTGATGCAATGAGAGAGTACAGTAAAGAGTTACATCGAGGTTTCGTACTGACTGCTTGAATTTAATGTTGGTGTTGCTAATATTTATTGTCTGAGGTAAAGGATGTAAATGAGAAAGTCTTTGTGTTGTAATCAGGATGGCTTCAGTTTTATCATCATTCATAATAAGCTTGTTAAATATCATCCATGATTTCACATCAGAAATGAACCTCTCTATGTCTTGGATGGTAGCTTCAACTTCAAGTGGATGGCTAGATTTGTATATTTGAGTGTCATCAGCATATAATTGGTAAGACACTGGATGATGATTTATGACACTTGAGAGTGGCTGAGTGTACAGGTTCAAGAACTGACTCCTGTGGAACACCACACCATTGATCAACTGGGCTGGATTGTTTTCAATTTGCAGACACAATTTGTGTCCTGTTGACCAAGTAGGACTTGAACCATAGAAAGGCCGTATCGTGAATGCCAAATACATGCTGGACATGGTGAAGTAATATATCATGGTATATAGTGTCAAATGCTGCAGATAAGTCAAGGAGAGTGAGAACTGTAGTCTTTCTGCCATTCAAAGCAGAGAGAAGGTCATTGACTACTTTCAGAAGAGCGGTTTCATTACTGTGGAGAGAGTGATATGCAGACTGTATATTGCAAAAAAGACTTTGAATTTAGATGAGATAAAAGTTGGGATAGAACAACTTTTTCTAAGATTTTTTACATGAATGGGAGATTAGAAAATGGGCGGTAGTTCTTTAGATCATTATGGTCAAGTGTTGGTTTCTTCAGCAGAGGTTTTACAATGGCAGTTTTGTAAAATGATGGGAATTCCCCATATGAGAGAGACGTATAAATAACATCAATTAGTGAAGGCAATATTGGATCCAAGCACTCTAGCAGAACTGACGTCGGAATCGGATCCAGTTCACATAACTTTGGTACACACTTCATCACGATTATGCTTAATAATTCCAAAGAGACAGGTTCAAATGCTGCTAATGGTTGTCGCTGAAAGTCTGTATCGCAACTGTATGGTGATGACGAGTCAACTGAAATTGTGTTGTCAAGTTTATCTTTGATGGTTTGTACTTTGTCACGGAAGAAATTTGCAAACAGGTCCGGAAGGTCGACTCGAGGGAAGGTAACTGGAAGTGGTGTAAATTTGTTCCCTGACAGTAGCTTGTTAGTAATCTCAAATAGCTCTTGGCAGCTGGAAATTTCCGTGATCTTAGTACTGCAGTGGGCCAATTTCGCTGCATGGACTGACTATGTGAATGTGATGTGTCGAATTTTGAAAACTTTTAGAAGTATTGAATAAAATAATTGTACAAAAGCCAACTTAATTAAAGTAGAAAGGGCTAGAGACAATTATATGATTATTTTCATTTTATCTCTGAACGTCAAAGGAAATTCGTTTCACGCGACAAAACTTGACCGAGTCACCTGCTATGGTACAAGGGTTTGGCATAACACTTTTCCCAAAATCAACCGGCTAAAAGGGGAAGCTCGTCAATAATTGTTTGTTCAAAGAAACGTTAATTACGGCATAATTAGCTGTTTTGTCAATCAAAAAATCTACGTAGAAGATTTAGGAAACAATCGATTCGGATTGGTAAATGGAAACTTAAGGGCGTAACTCTTGTAAGGAATTAAGGGTTTTGCTTTGGAAAAATCAGTCTTCAATCTTTCTTGTGAGAAGTTAGAAAGGATTCCGGGTTAAAGTGGAAGTACGTTTTTCCCATTATTGATTAAGGGGCCAGATAGTTGTCTTAGATAGGAGACAGACTATACGTTGGAGTTTCGTGAAAAACGAATAAGGAACGGCCAAGGTATGTAATCTTAGTCTCCAGATTTTAATATGTTATTTCCTTTGTTGATTTTTTTTGTAAATGTATTGATGTTATGATGTATGTATGCATGATTTCATTTTTCAGGGTTTTAGTGGAATGTTAGTCACGACATTTTATTCTTTGATTTTCTAGTTATCAGTTCATTGAGAGCATTGACAATATTGCATCTAATTGAATGTTCGTTGAGAGAATTGACAAGATTGCATGTAATTGAATGTTCGATACATTGGAGCGCTTAGGAATTTTCGAGAATTAAGCTTAATAAATAATGGGTAATGTTTCGTGGTTTTATGAATTATATCTCTGTCTAGTATGACATGTATTGAGTGTATATTCATATACTAGTTCGAAACATTTTTTTGATCTATTGCGTGTATATTCATATACTAGTTTGTAACATTTAATTGATCACGTAAACTATTTTAGATTAGTTAGATTTGAGGGGCTAAGCCATATGTAATTTAACACTACTAGAGAGCTTAATGTAAAAAGTCAAGCGGTGTTAAATACTGGCACATACTAGTTAGCCGTGAAGTGGAATTTAATTAATGTTCCCCGCTAGCGTGACCCGAATTAAGGTCAGGCCATGTAATGGGCGTCTCTGTTTGTAAACATAGGAATTAGTGAAAGTGTATACGACAGAATTACGCATTTTTTCTGAGCTAATTAATGTAAAAATATAGATATCTGCTTGAAAATATGACCTATTCTCTATTGCGGGACATTTTATTTATTTAAAGAAACAGCTTTCTGAAACTTCCTGAACTTTCCTGGAAATTTCTGTACCAATTCTAAGTACTAGAGCAAGATCTGAGCAAGAAGTCCAGGTCTAGAGACGATCGGCAAAACCGTTCAAGTTTCGACTGGCAAGAGTCCAGGTCCAGACGACTAAACAAAGATTGGCAGTGCAGGGACGAACGGAAGATTCGATGTCCGGATACGATAGGTGATGATGTCGCTCATCGTTGAACTCAAAGGTCACGACTCGTAGGCTATGACGAAACTGAAATAATTCTGTCACTGACAACTAATCGTAACGTGAAAATTTGTATGCTTTTATTTGAGTACATGCTAGTATATTTTTTTTCCTTCTTTTGTAACCAAGAAATTGATTTCTTTCATTTTAAATTCTGTTGTTTAATTGATTAAATTTTATATTTGTTCATTGAAAGGGGGCTCGTTGTATTTATTTCTTCAATATACTTGTTCTATGATCTGCATTCTTCTTTCTATCCATCCACACTGGGTAAATTACACAGCGGTATGTCATTCCCCAGCAACGAACCTTAGTGCAAGAGGTTGGTGTGTTTTGAACGCCACCAATTTACCACAGTGACATTCTTCTTATCGGCATCATAAATCTGCTTATGAACAGTGAGTCTGGTGGAAAGCCAATGTCTTTCAGCTTTACAAAGGTCTCTTTAAGCAGTGCGAAGCAGGTCCATAACACTTCTATACCACGGAGAACACTTCTGAATTGCTACTTTGCACTTGGTTGCTGAGGAGTGTTTATCGAGCAATGAACGCAGGCAGTTATCAAGTTGTTCTGCTGTAGTAGGTAAGCTAGTTGTTAGGTTTGCTTGGATGTAGTGCATTAGTTTGGTTCTGTTTATCATACGGTGGTTTCTCTTAGTAGCAAATAAAGTTGGAGAGTTATAGACTGATACTTCAAGATTGCATATAATGCAGAGGTAATCCGATGAAAATTCGTGGGACACCAGGGAGGACTGAAGAATATTATCATCAAGTCTGTAAAGAATCCAATCTAAAATGTGACCATTTTTATGGGTGGATTGGCTAACTGACTGTTTGAGGTTGAAACGTGAATGTAATCTGGAGTTTAGATGTGCATGGGTTTTCAGGACTGTCACAGTGAACGTTGAAATCACCAAGAATAATTAGGTTGCCACCTATAGAATTTCCAGACTCTAGGAGATTCGGAAACTGCTCCAAAAAGACAGATTCTGTCAGCTTGGGTTTCTTTTACTAGGAGGTGGGCGGTAAAGGCAGAAAAAAATGGACTGGCCTTTGTCCTAGTGTGAGTGTAGTTTGGACTAGTTCAAACAATGTGTGGTCGAAATTGAACGTTGAAGTGTAGTTAAGACGGTTGATCATGGAGTTCTTTGCGATGATATAAATTCGTCCTCCGCGGGAGTGGCGGGGGAACGAATTGATGGAGTAACGGGTGGGTTTTAGATTCACGAACTTGGGTTCGTCGCATGATGTTTTTAGCCATGTTTCTGTCAGGAAAAGATGTCGATATTCTGATCGTTGATAAAATTAACTATTTCTGTGCGGTTTTCAGATGGTACTACAGATTGGGAATTGAATAATGCAATGCGCAGTTGTATCACTTCAACAGTTGACACAAAGGTTGACGATCTAATTGGAATTTGAATTAGATTGTCTAAATTAACGACCGAATTTTTAAATCTCTGTGTCGGAAAGGGCGAAAGAGAGATAACTGGAATTCTTCTTGTTCTACGCCGGCCAGCTTTGAAACAATGCTCTTTTTCGCTTCCGTTTACAGTTGTGGAATGATGAATGTAGTCCCAGGTCGTATAGCCTAGTGCACAATGTAGTGTGGAGAGGCAAATTCACCACAAATAATTAGAAATGCTTATAAAGAATACTTCTTTTGTAATGAAAATATTTTTGCTTTTGAAAGTCTAAAATTTCAGGTACATTTTATGTGAAATGGAATATTTAATTGTTTTTTAAAAATACTTTTCCAGTGTGTAATCAAACCAAATCCACTACGACAATAGTTATGGTAACAGGGTAACTCCATGGAATGAATCCGCATGAAATAATACGTTTACAGAAGAGGATCGTTCTGGACTTCCAGAAAAACTGAACAATAAATTGTAAGTGTTTTGTTTGAGTTTACAATTCGTTCAAACAACTTTAAGTCTCGTTTCAACAGCACGAAATCGTATATCGTTTCAATTTAAAAGTCGTTTTGCACGAGCGCAGAACTCGTTTCAGAGGTCATTGGAGTCAGCTGCATGTATGCACATATCGTTTTAGACGAAACTATTCAGAAATTCATCTGAACGAGTTTCGAGCTCTTTTAAACACATTTTAATAAAGCTCTTCAAACGACGTAAAAATTCGTATGAACGAAATCCAAAAAGGTTTAAAATAGTACATAAATCTTTTTTGAATGTCGTTCAAACTTGCTCTAATTTCATTCAAAGGAATAACATTTTCATTGTGGCAAGTTTAAATATTCGTTCAAGAAACGAGATTTAAGTCATTTTTACGATGTTAAAAATGGATTTAAGTTCTTTACTTCAAACGAGAATCCCGTGTTTACTCCAAACGAGAATCTCGTATTCCTGCATACTAAACCCGATTTTACAAAATTTGTTATCAAAACAACAACAAAAACTTAATGCATGTGTGAGAATTCTTTGATTATGGAATATGTTTTCAGACAGTGAAATGTGATACCTATTCCATGAAATAAATAATCCAACATTATTGATTCATTACGTAATAAACAATGGACTCACACAATCGGTTTATCATTGCATTCCAATATATATATATATATATATATATATATATATATATATATATAGATATATATATATATATATATATATATATATATATATATATATATATATATATATATATATATATATTGTAATAATTTTTTTAACATAGACTGAATGTTAAGGTCTTAAACAATGTCGCAATAGCTACAAGTACATACTCGTCAACCACACCGTCAAGAATTCACTAAATGTTCTATTAGTTTATGCCAATATGTCTCTATATGAATGCAGATATGTCCAAAACAAATCCTCCAAAACGTCAACACACAAATCAGCAAAGACAATATTATTTTATAAGAATTTAATATAGAACCTTTGACAGACGTAGTCATTCTTTCTAATGATGGATAAATGTTTCATCCCAAGAGCGCTCGAATAGTTTGCTAAATGGTTTAGATACCGATTATCAAAGTCCTTTTAGGAACAAAATGTCTTATTTAACATGAAAAATGTAATTATAGCATCTTAAATTTCTAAAATATCAAAAAATGTTACATCCAATCAAACAACCGGGATTCATACGTTGTTTGGTTTAGATCAAGCTACTCGAAATCGGTCGTTGTCCTCAGTCTTTCATTTCAACACTTGTCTGTGATTTTCTATTTATAGCCTTTGTTTGGTTTAAGTCAAGATTTTCGAAATCGGTAGTGGTCCTCAGTCTTTCATTTCAACACTTGTGTCTGTGATTTGCTATTTAGGGCCTTTGTTTGGTTTAAATCAAGCTATTCGAAATTCGGGCATATCCTCAGTCTTTCTTTTGAACACTTGTGTCTTTTTATAGCCTGTTTATATTTATCTATTCAACTCTACCATGTATAACTTCAATGCTTAGATTTTTTTAAATTTCGATTTCGTGGAATAAATTGGAAACATTCACTGATCAGCACGTAAAGGTTTTGAATATTATATGCCAAAACATATTTTTAAAAATTCATTATTCTCATTCAACTAAAATGTATGGGTTTAATCACAAATCAGACATTATAAAAATAGTTTCGTTTGTTAGGAAACCAATGAGATGTAGTTTTGTTAATAAAAAAAATGACCTGCTATGCAATTCCACCTAATTCACTCCTCAGAAATCCAAACCAGTTAGAAATGATAAACGAGATTTGCTTTAGAGCGTAATAAACAACCGGTAACTTCACCACAGCTAATGAAGTATTGATTAGATCAGTGTACTTCAGTTATGTCCTGTATGTTTGATTTTTGGGACAGTAGCTGCGTTAGCATACGGATCAATTTAGTATGGGAGCAGACTGTCTATGAATGAAAAACTGGTGCAAATCTATATAATGACGGTTCTGGCATATTTAAGAATAGTATTGACCGTATTTCTTCAAGAAATATTTTCTCAAAAGAATTTGCAACACATAAACTAACTCCAATGCAAATAGGTAACGCACAGGTGTTATTACTTTCTTACAATCGCTCCCACCTTGATTTTCATCACCAGCACCACCAAGACCACCTCTGCAACCCATTTACCGTAATCGTCCTCCTATTACGATTATTATTATTATTATTATTATTATTATTATTATTATTATTATTATTATTATTATTATTATTATTATTATTATTGCTACTGCTTTATTTTCTACTACCACTATTACAACTTTACTTCTAGTACTATCTTTGTTTGCACATTCGTCATGTTTTTTCATTATTCATTTCATGAGGAGAGTGGAAAAAAAGTTAACTATTATTAACCCTATGCAAAATTTACTATACTGTAATCTTTGTGCTGCAGTTTATAACATTACGTCATCGCCCCTTTTTTATGTACACCCATTGATATGAGAACACTAGCTTCTAATATCGCTATTGCGACGATGTCATCACTACAATCAAAGGACACAATGTTACCATTATGAAAACGACACCAGCAATAGAAGTTTATTTCGATAGGAAACTTTATTTGAGATGTGAATTTAAAAAACAAATGATAGCAAATGCAATGAATATCATTTGGATGATTTCTTTGAATTTAGAGGGTGAGTTTTGAAAAGGAAGATATTGTTTAGAGTTTTAAATGGTTTCAATACACATCGTATTTTTTCACTCCTTGGAGACTTTAACACTCCTACTCAGGAGAAATGACACAGGCGCACATGTTCCAATATTGTTGTTAAAATCATGTACATATAAATTTATTTACCTTCGATTCTGAATTTTGTTCGATGATGTATTTACATAGGACTTTCTAAGTGCGCAACAAATTGAAGAACAAGAAAGTAATTTCTGAAATATTTCTTGTTTTTGGCAGACAACGTAAATATTAAAACACTAGGTTAATTTCTTGTTCTAGGACGTGAATAAAAAAGTTTAACAAAATTTTAAAAAATTGCGATGAGTGAGCAAAAAAAGAAAGCTTGAAGATAAAAACGCAAAAAATGCATATAAAAATTGGGATGCCGCCGCATATAAAAGATGGGTATGCTTTTAGAGTTTGGAAATTGAGGCCTATTGTTTGGCACCCGGGATACACAGAAAGAAAAATATGAGTGTTTACATTTAAGATGAACGATTTATAATATGATTTACATTCACACATTCATAAAGTATACTGTCAACAGAACAACAGCCTTAACATTTATGCGAATGATTTATCGAAAAAATTTTCATATCATAATATGCGTTCAGTTTCATTATCTTTGTGAGCTATGGGTTTATAAAGATATTGCAATGATAGTATGTCTACTGATTTATAACACATAAGTCAGTTTCAACGGAAAACACCCCAACTGCTTTCCTCCACTTTCACTTACTTTTAGATTCCTTTTAATGAAAGTTTTACACAACCAGTGATAAATCATTGATACAGCGTATTGACCGAGTAAATGAACTCATCACATCCCTCTGAGTGTGACCGCTACAAAATGGAATTTTGTGCCTTTGGTTGCTATTTACAATCACATTCGCATATTGATAAGTTTATTGTTTTCGTTTTCGAGTTTCTACTTTTATTCAAATCATACACATGCACATCATACACATGCACATCGTACACCTGAACATCATGCACATGCACATCGTACCACATGCACATCATACACATGCACATCGTACACCTGAACATCATGCACATGCACATCGTACCACATGCACATCATACACATGCACATCATACACATGCACATCGTACACCTGAACATCATGCACATGCACATCGTACCACATGCACATCATACACATGCACATCATATACATGCACATCGTAAACCTGAACATCATACACATGCACATCGTATCACATGCACATCATACACATGCACATCATACACATGCACATCATGCACATGCACATCGTACCACATGCACATCGTACCACATGCACATCATACACGCGCACATCGTACACATGCACATCATACACATGCACATCGTACACATCCACATCATGCACATGCACAACATACACATGCACATCGAACACACGCAAATCATACACATCATGCACATGCACATCGTACACATGCACATCATACATATGCACATCGTACACATGCACATCGTACATATGCACATCATACACATGCACATCATACACATTCACATCGTACACATCAACATTATACACATGCACAACGTACGCATGCATATAGTACACATGCACATCATGCACATGCACATCATACACATGCACATCTTACACATGCACATCATGCAAATCGTACACATGCACATCATACACCTACACATCATACACATACACATCATGCACATGCACATCGTACACATGCACATCATACACATGCACATCGTACACATGCACAACGTACGCATGCATATAGTACACATGCACATCATACACATGCACATCTTACACATGCACATCATGCACATCGTACACATGCACATCATACACATGCACATCATGCACATGCATATCATGCACATGCACATCATACACATGCATATCACACACATCATACATATGCACATCGTACACATCAACATTATACACATTCACATCGTACACATGCACATCATACACATGCACATCATGCACATGCACATCATACACATGCACATCGTACACATGCACATCACACACATGCACATCGTACACATGCACATCATGCACATCACACACATGCACATCATACACATGCACATCATGCTCATCATACACATGCACATCATACACATGCACATCATACACATGCACATCATACACATGCACATCGTACACATGCACATCACACACATGCACATCACACACATGCACATCATACACATGCACATCACACACATGCACATCATACACCTGCACATCATACACATACACATCATGCACATGCACATCGTACACATGCACATGATACACATGCACATCGTACACATGCAAATCATGCACTTGCACAACATACACATGCACATCGTACACATGCACATCATGCACATGCAAATCACACACATGCACATCACACACATGCACATCATACACATGCATATCGTACACATGCAAATCATGCACTTGCACATCACACCCATGCACATCGTACACATGCACATCGTACACATGCACATCTTACACCAGAACATCATACACATTCACATCGTACCACATGCACATTATACACATGCACATCATGCACATGCACATCGTACACATGCACATTATGCACATGTACATCGAACACATGTACATCTTAGTCGTACACATGCACATCATACACATGCACATCGAACATATGCACATCGCACCACATGCACATCATACACATGCACATCGACACATGCACATCATACACATGCACATCGAACACATGCACATCGTACACATGCACATCATGCGCATGCACATCGAACACGTGCACATCTTACTCGTACACATGCACATCATACACATGCACATCGGATACATGCACATCATACACATGCACATCATACACATGCACATCATACACATGCACATCGTACACATCCACATCATAAGCATGCACATCGTACACATGCATATCGTACACATGCACATCATACACATGCACATCATGCACATGCACATCGTACACATGCACATCATGCTCATGCACATCTAACACATGCACATCTTACTCGTACACATGCACATCATACACATGCACATCGAACACATGCACATCATACACATGCACATCATACACATGCACATCATACACATTCACATCGAACACATGCACATCATAACATGCACATCATACACATGCACATCATACACATGCACATCGTACACATGCACATCATGCACATGCACATCGAACATATGCACATCATACACATGCACATCATACACATGCACATCGTACACATGCACATCATACACATGCACATCGAACACATACACATCTTACTCGTATACATACACATCATACACATGCACATCGAACACATGCACATCATACACATGCACATCATGCACATGCACATGGTACACATGCACATCATACTCATGCCCCTGATACACATGCACATCATACACAGGCACATCGTACACATGCACATCTTACACATGCACATGCACATCATACACATGCACATCTTACATGTATTTGTCACAAATAATGTAGGTCACTCCGGTGGCCTAATGGTTCGAGCGTCCGCCTTCGATGCAGGTGGTCGGTGGTTCGGCAGAGTCATACTAAAGACTTACAAAAATGGTACTAACAGTTGCCACGCTTGGCGCTCAGCATTAGGAGCTTAGTGTTAGGACTGGTCGGCCTGGTGTTAGGATAATGTAACTGGGTCTGCGGCATGATGCCCCAGTGCCAGACATCAATATAAACTGCCACACTGTAAACATCGTAGCAGTTTGACAAATTGTTCAAGCTACGTTAAAAATTCAATTCACACACACACACACTCACACACATTCACACACACTAACATATAAATTATGTATCTATTTGCTACAGTACAAATCATGTATTTATTTGCAACCTTGCAAATCTCATCTACCAAATTGAACATTTTTTAATTTACTTAGTCTTTCTTACTTCTTTATGATAAGTCATAAAAAATAATCATAGTGGGAAAATAGTAACAGAAAAAATCGGCGCTATTTTAGCTCGTCCAATTTTGCCCATGTGAAAGCAAAAGAACATACACAGTGTTACCTGAAATGTCAACAATATACATGCGAAATTACGGGCTAATTTGTCTGCATATCCTTTGGAAAATTATAAACGTTGGATACTATCGAAGTGTTTAGCCATTCCTTTAGAAAAGAGGAGGTATTTGAAGTAAATATTCAATAAAGTTTAAAGCTAAATAAAAGGGTTTAACTAGGTCTAACATATTACTCTCCTCCCGATTTGTGGAGATAAAAATTTGGTATGTGCTGTAGGAAAAATGCATTTGGTTAAATGGATGGGTAGATGGGTGGAAGGATAGACTGATATACTAATTATAGTCACAGTTATTTGAGTGTTAATGTGAATGACAATTAAGCCTTTTCTGTGTTTGATATTACGCCTCAGACGACGACCAGGCATTCCACACTTAAGAGAGAAAGATTTTATAGACATTGTTCTGATGCTGAGCAAAGGTGAGACCAACAACACCATTAATTGTGGGAGGATTGAAAAAAAGATAAATACATGTTTTATAGCATATTACATACATGAAAGGCAGCTGTAACATAAGCTCGAATAAATCAATCCAAATTGAAAATATATGAGCAGAAAAACAAACAAGCAAGTTGAATAAAACCAAGAAAGGAGTAATTGAAACATGTGTTAAAAATAAAAAACATGTCTTTGTCTTACAGAATATGTTGTCTAATTATATCTGGCATGCAAGAGACCAGTAAATGTGTACCAGTTGCTACCCAGCATGACCTCTGTTCTACCAGGAGACTCTTTGACATATGCCGTTTGACCCTTGTCCATTACAGTAACGACAGTTACTGAGCCCGAATTACTGCCACTAACTCCTGAAAATACCGTTCCTACCGCAACTTTGTCTTTCATAATGAATAAATGAACCTCAGTGTTCCCTTGCAAAACAGTTACAGACAAGATGTACAGTCCACGGAATGGAGCACGGAATCTTCCAGTCGAGGAATCATAGCAGTTTCCTTCATTTACCTTGACGTTGTCAAAACTCACCGTCTGTTCCGAAACGTGCGCAGTTGTTTGCGAAAGCGTAGCAGTAAAGGCAACGCTAAGTGTAATCATGGTTACATTTCCAGATGGAGCTGAAACAGGCAATAGAAACACACGTCAAGTTTGGTATAATTTGCTTAAAATTCTTCTGCAATCGACTGATTTGGGGAACAATGGTTTAAACTTCGGTCTCATTTCTCGTCATACCCTAACTACTAGCATGTAAAGGAACTTAACAATTACCGTACTGTAGCTTTATTGTCTAGATATGTCAGTCCGAATCATTAACACACTTTATCTTTAATGCGTTTCTGACCTATCAAACATTATTTGTTGACGTGTACTCAAAAACTAATGAGTTCCTCTACAATCAAAGATCTCCACAGTATGATATTTCACAAGATAATTTTGAGTGAAAGTGGTTCTGCAAGGTGCTTACATCATGCAAAACGTATTAAGGAAGGAAAGAGGAAATACGTTTAAGCACAACTAAAGAAGCCTTCGGCAGAGTTAAAACAGCGATAATATATGAGTAGATAAAGAGACAGACACGCAGGAAGAAAAATATAAAAGTCAGAAAAGAAAATATCCTAGTGTTGTCTTTTGAGATTTGAGACAATCCTCTTCTTAGTTCTTCAACTTGTAGCATTAGAACCTCTACGTCATTCTCCAAAAGAAGTCTTTTGGCCTTTTCTTCTTCTAGTCGCATACGAACAGTTTCTAGGTCGGCTTGACCTGTCTTTTCCAGAATGGCCATACTGTGAGAAGTAAATGTTGCCAGTACAAGCAGATAGCGCATCGGAAGCATTGCAAATTTTGTACAGTGTCTTATGCTAACGTTAGAAGCATTATGGGAAGGGAAGGCAACTGTTCCACTATTTATACTGAAGGCAGACTAATTTATGTGAATTTAAATACGTGCGTATTCAGAATTTTCCATTCATCCGATTTACGATTCGTCTGGGCTCATCCCTCTGATGAGTAACACTCACTTAGTTTTAAGAAGATAATTATAGATTATATGTTGGATTATATTTTCTTTGAATAACATAACCGCCAAGTTGGATGTATTGGCTGTATTGGCATGCGTGCATACATTGTTTTGCAATAAGATGTTAGAATTTATATCAAAATAATAGATCAGATAGAAGTCGCCCATATTTCATGTATCCCTCTTACTTTGGCGAATTTGTCTTGCGGTAATGAATATCCGCACACATTTAGACAGAAATCTTTCTTTTTGGGGAAATGGATATCTTCCTACAATTACAATTCCCCTACGGTCAGATTTCGACTGCGGCTGATATGCAAGGTCTGCTGATATAATCTTGAGAAACCATTCTAAAAATATTAATTCGTGTTACACGTTTAGATTAAGTTATTCAAAGAATTATATGTTATATTGAATAGGAATAATACTATGTAAGTTTTGCCGGCAATTTGATATTTTGTTTATAGTTAAAATGTAAACTTATGGGGGTGGGTGTCCATTGTGAAAGCCACAAGTACTAAGGTAAGAACATTTGAACATTGTGAAAGATTTACTATGAAAATGACACAAAAGGTTGATTTCTCTCCTTCCATGATGCGATTGATGATTTCGTCTTGCAAGCCTCTAATATTTTATCCTAGTTTTCCTCCCTCTTTCGTTCTTGGCGGAGGCTTAGAGGGTATCACACTAAGATACATTGGTTTAGATTCATCCAGAAAAATATAATGTGGACATGTGAGAGGACTTCCGTTTAATGTAACTATATACATTATCCTATGTTATTCGCTCATTCATCAACATTTTTCTTACCTTACTTTTGGACGTATATTTGTGTCTTCTTTCACAAATATTTATTTTCATACATTGTAGCATATGCTTCGGTAAAATGTGTTCAGTCTCATTTCAATGTAAAGACATAAATAGGCAGGACAACAACATGCGAAGCTGGCTTGCATGTATGACCTAGTCTAAATCTCTTCAATTTTAACTATTCGAATATTTTATTCAAGTTTACTTGTAACATGTTTCTTACATGACCAGTGGATTTCTGATTTTTTACATGAAAAGATACATTGTTTTCGTGCAAATTGGTATATACAATAAAATGTCTTCAAAGTACATGACGTTTTAATTGTCAAATAAAGAAATTTATGTTAGATACTTTTACTTTATAAAGACATTAAACAACGGCTATGCTATTGAATTTAATACATACAAAAATTGTTCAGTTTCTAAGTCTAAATATTAAGACGTAAATTGTTTTAATTAGACATTGACAAAATTAACGAAGTCAAAATGGAACTGGAGCATTGGCATACAGCAACTGCTTAAAAGACAGTCACAGTAACTTCACAAGTCTCCCGACTGCTGATGATGTAATTCGTACAACATGTAATGATTCCTTTAACTTTACTGAACATTCTCCACCCCGGTGAACTGCTAAGAAGGGCTGTTTGTAATTATTTGTAATACAGCTGTTGGTGGTTATCAGTGATGTTGCTTGGACCGGCAGTGTGTCACAGTTTTCGGGAAAAATAGACATGTGCAATATACACTTGATTCGCTGAAAAATCTCAATGTTTGTTTCTAAAGCTGAGGTCCTGTCGTGCTCTCATTTTGCTGAAAGTAAACAATTTTTTTTTCTATATTGTGAATCTGTGGAATTTTGAAGATGTATTGAAACATAAGGTTAAATAAATTGTGCTTTGAAGTTAAAATAGCATGGCCAGAAAGGTCTTGAGAAAGTCCACTGATTATTTCTTTATTTCATATATGAACATACAAAAGGGTTATGTTAAGCTTCAGTAGCATTTGACCGGGTCATTTTACCGGTACAGTGACATGCGTGCGATAGAACTCAGACCGTAACATTCCAAAAGGGGTGCACGCCAAATAATAGACTTTTCAAAGGAAACTAATTACAACATATTTTATGCTAGTGAAATCAGATGAGAGACATGATTATTTGGAGAGAATTCTAAAACAGTTATTTCTTAATGGTGAGGGAAATTAAGGGCGTAAATTTTGGGAAACAATTTAAGCCTACACTTGCCAATATTCTTTAGTCCAAGTTTGCTTGCGAAAAGTCGAATTTCAGGATCAGTGGGAAACCTGAGTTTAGAGTTATCCCACGTTAATGAAGTAGAAAGGGCCAGAGAGCTGTCCTAAAAAAAGAAGAAAGGCTATAGGCTAGGACACGATTGTGTGAAAAGAAATATACATTAAGGTACGCAATTTTCGTTTCCATATAATATTCTATTTCATTTGTTTGGTTATTTTTCAATGTGTTGATATGCTTATGATTCACGCATGTATCGTGTATTCATTTCGTTGGACTGTACTAATTTGTTGGTTTTATGTCATCTAATTCTTGATTTAACAATTATTATTTCATTGAGAGAATTATTCTCACAGCGATTATGATACACCTCTAAGCATGCAAATATGCAGTATTTCATAATGATTTATGAATTTACCCTAATATACAAATGTGTCATATTTCGTATGATATATGAATTGATTCCCTATAGGAAGATAATTGCTATCGCGAGTTAATGACAAGAATATATTCATATATGTTTTTCGAAAATTTAAATGATCATGGAGTTTACTTTAATGTGGCTAGATTTAGTGGGTATTATGCCGTAAGTAAATGAGCATTTATTTTATCGAACTGAATTGACTAGCCAAATGTAAAAAGACGTCTAGTAATGTATACTGGTATATATAGCCACATTTGTCTGTAGAAAGCACATGGTAATTTCTGACAAATTGACACGCTTGTTTGAGTACGAACCAATATGAATGTGTGTGTATATGTACATATGCATAGACATATATACACATACATACATACATATATACACATGCACACACATATACACACACATATACACATTATATTCAGAAAAACGAAGTAAAATTAGCTCCACTAACAAAACATGTTGTTCAAGTAGACATACGAACAGACAACTTCTTCTAGCACAAAAATACCTTTTTAAGGTAATAGAAGTTTTGTAACTCTAAGATGTTACAATAAACTACAATTATTACTTGACGATTCTACGACAGTCGACTCTTACAAAATACCTCAATATTTAAACGAAGCTAATACGTTGTTTGAATTACACTCGCACGGAGAACACATGTAATTTCATACTACATCTGGACATTAGGAAATCCTGAGTATCAGCTAATCGTTTTCATAGCTATTCCTGAGAATGTTTACTTGCAATTAATTTGTCATAATACACAGCAGGTGCTCACATGAGTCAGATTTACGACTCATAGTAAACATGTTTTAACGACATATTAGACTGGTATTAATATAATCATATGAATAATTACATTTAATGAAATAAAATTAAATGAAAAGATTTATACAGAATTGATCCCTTAACACACACAGACACACTTTAATAACTACATTGTCGTAATAATCGTATATATATATATATATATATATATATATATATATATATATATATATATATATATATATATATATATATATATATACTCTTATATTTTAGGAAATGGCTTCATAACCGGATGAGTCAAGGGGAAATCCACAGTGACAAAAGTATTAACGTCCTTTAATAACGTAATAATTCTGAATTCCGAGTACACCCTTAGATGTTTCATGGAAAATAAAACATTTATGTAAATAAAGTAGCATTAACGAAACAACAGTCGTGTCCATAACAACGGAATTTGTGTCATAATAGCAAGTTCTGTCGGAAGTGTGTATTCATAACACCGACACTTAGTGTCTGACACAGCATCCAACTATTCAACTGTACAAGCTGAATTTTATAGACCATCTACTGAAACTAAATTTGACCTCTTTGTGTATCTTAGGATGGGATAGACGCCAAACAATATGTTTCAACTATTGTGCTAAATGGACACACTGTATGTTATTATTACAATATTGATACAGTTCATGTTTATTTGAAAGCTACTTAAACATTCAATTGTGAACATTCGGAACATTCCTTCCTAGTTATTGGCTCAAATTCCAATATATCTCCACCTATTGAACTAAAACTTAACAAAGAATATATCTAAGTATTAAAACACTGTGTACAGTTCAAGGACTTTTGAACGCTACTTACCAATGGCCCTTTGCTGAATTATAACATCCTTAAAATTCGATTTACACTAAGAATGCATCTAGGAATGAACACTTTCTCACAATTACATTAGGCATTACAGTAAGCTCTTCTCAATGTTACTGAACACTAAATAAAACGTTGCATGTGCCCAATTAAAACAAACTTTAATATATTGCCATCAAATATGCACGTCAAGCGCATATGCGAAATTACATACCGAACTGAGTTATTGCAGCCTATATTCTATGCTTAATTGGCCACTCTTGAAAATACTGAATTGTGCTACAGGACTGAAGGTATCTATTTACAAAAGTCAGGAGGAAACAAAAGATAACCACATCAAATCAGTACAACTAAGGATTCAAAAATGTCTAGTGTCATTTGCTCACAAAATTCTTTCAGATTTAATGTATTCAGTATTTTGATTTTTTAAGTGCAGACAAATTTGTTAATTTTGACACAAATACAACTATTGAAAAGACTGAATGGATTTCCAGGTTAAGCCAAATCTGATTGTGCTTGATGCCCTTTTTTCCTTGCAACGTCTGATATTCAGAATCAACCCTCTCTGTAAATTTTTGGCATGTTTTTCATTGTTAAAGTAATTAAAATCATAACATTTGATAACTTCATACATTTGCTATTTTAAGGGTTCTTTTTCAACGAAAGAAAAAAGATAGCACAGAGATGTAACAAAGATTATCTTTTCTAAAATTATGTTGTATGTCTAGTATTTCAAAGATTATCATTTGTAGCGTCAATAAGAAAAGAATCTACAAAAACAAATTGGTCGGTGTATACTATGAAACCGTCTCTCACTGGAATTTTCAGGAACCCTTTTAAAAGACCAAATTTGGTGACAGGTTGCATTTCCAATTTTATTAATGCAGTTCTTGAACTCTTCAATAAATATGTTTTATCTGAGTTTATTGTAATTTTGACCAAATTTCTTGGATGAGCAGTACATATCAAAAAATGGCTCTTCCGGGTTCTGTTTTACAGTTCCAAAACTTATGTCGATATGCCTCAGGTACCAACTCATAACCAGATCATAATCAGCACTACTGTACTGAGAGGGACGTGTAGATGTCACGGACTTTCCAAATAAGTGCACTTTGTAATAACATTCAAATGCTCACTTAGCCATTAAAGCTTCAGCAATATGTTCAAAATGAGGAAAATATCGATCTTTTTCTTTTTCCTTAAAAGATGGTACAAATGTAATATTTTACTCTCTCTCTCTCTCTCTCTCTCTCTCTCTCTCTCTCTCTCTCTCTCTCTCTCTCTCTCTCTCTCTCTCTCTCTCTCTCTCTCTCTCTCTCTCTCTCTCTCTCTCTCTCTCTCTGGGCAGTTTCAATTATCTTTCTTCTTTCTGTAGCTGCTTATGTCTCTCTGCTTTTTTATTGCATTCTTCCATCTGAGAATGAAGCTTTCTAACTCGAAATCATTCTTGTATTTTAATTTCAATTCTATGACTTGCAAGTTAGAGCCAAATGGAGACTTACTAATCAAAACCAAAGGACATTTATCAAAACAAAATATTTGCTACCAAACACTAAACAAATACATGTGTTATTTCTTGAGTCAATAAAGAAGCTTTCGCCTCAGAGAAATCATAGTGTCTGGCAAGCTGTAGTAATTTAGCTTTTAAAAGTGCTCTAAGCTTTCCTGAGTAGGATTGAAAACAAAGTTTTCCACTTTAGATGATTTGTTAAAGCATGTTGGGTTCACTATTGATTTCTCAGATATGTAAAAACAAAACATCAGAGACTTAGAAAATACAGATATAAAATGAATTTAAATTTCAAAATCAGACTTTGCTGAAATATTTTAGAGAAATTGTTATCTCACATGCTGCTATTCTGCTCAGGCAGAAAATTAACTTGATTTTGGACAAGGTCAGCTACACAATCCAATTTTACATAGCACATATACTAAAAATGCATACAACATAACAAACAATGTAAATTACATATGCATAGCAATTCATATATATATATATATATATATATATATATATATATATATATATATATATATATATATATATATATATATATATATATGGGTGTGGGCGTGTGTAAAATAAACATAGTTATTTTTACCCATCACAAAGTAAAATGCATATAACCATGGCAACCTAGATTATGAGTGCACAGCGAACTTAAGGAGGCTGGTGAATACCACTCTAGATCAGATATTATGTGGAAATGAGCCCTAAATACTCTGTGTGAGATAGAAGATAACAAGATATGATATTTACTAATTACTGGAATGTTAAATTTTGGCAGCTATCATTACCTTTATCATCAAATTACAGAAAAAGTGAGAACTTTAATCAGCAGCAGAACGCGCCTACGCCTTCGATCAGAATCGCAAAGGCTTTACATTGAAATTGCATCTGAATCATTTAAAAGACTCATCATACCTTTTTCTAGTCAACATCTATCCTATTTAGATATAAGGATTAAATATCACATTTGTCATAAATATATGTCGTTTTATGATGCATTAGAGCTCGACGTATGATACCTTTACTGACGAGGTTTACAAAAAGGATCCTCGTATTAATCATCGTTATCGTACGCATTACCAAAATCAATTTCAGCAAAGGCTAGATAGACTCTTAAGCATGAGCACCGATATCAAATTTGCAAATCAGATTTTGTCGGTTGATGTGGATTTTACTCCCATTGCACAACAAAACTTAAGATTGTTCGTTAATGCCTTCATGCGTATTAGCCCAACCATTCTTGTTGTACGTCTCTGATGCACGTTAAAACTTGTTTGGTTTTCTTTGGGAGGTGGGTTAAGAGTAGTTGTTTTGCTTGGTTTTTAAGCTGGTCAATAGAGACGGATGATATATTATATTCACATAATAAATTTGTCCTATTACGTACATAAGTATCGGTTATGTAATTAAATAAACTTAACTTCATTTTTAATTTTAAGGAGTACACGTTTTCGAAGTTTGATTGAGATGTAACTGATGCTCTGGATACAGCATTTCCTGCGTCGTAAATTTTAAAAGGAAATGTATTACGAACGGAAGCGTCTAGAAAACAAATTACTGTGCCAATCATGTATACTAAGAGGATTCTGCCATTTTTCTCAGCGAAAATAATTGTATTATCTTTATAGATCTCACCAATTTCAACTAAAATATTGCTTTATTTGTCATTAAAAAGACAAGAGTGCATGGACAGTGTTTTCTGTTTCGTATACAATATTTTAATTATAATTTCCAACATATCGCAAACCCTCAACCATATCTTTGCTTGCGACATACTTAATATACTGTTTTGAATAACATTTTATTAAAGACCACACAAAACACAGGCATTCGAGACTGAGACACTGGCCTCTGCGGACTGGCCTTTTAAAAACTGTATTGTTTTGGATAGGGCTGCGATATATTCCTTGATATAAAAACCTAACATTTTCTTTTATAAAAAGGAATAAAATTAGATCACCCATTGATTTCATTGAGTATCTGCTTAGGATTGCACTAACTGTATCCATCTTGGCATCATAAATCTCGGACAGGAATCTCCTGACCTGAATATTGCGCTTGAAATTTTGTTCTGGTACATATATAGCTTCCAATAAGCCTATAGGGATTGTCTGAGGTAATGTCGTGGGATGGTCCACCGGTAGGTCAAGAACATTACCAAACCATGATCATATGTCACAGATGGGATATCAAATGTAACTAAGCAGTGGTTGTCCAGACCTTGTGCAGAATCGGCCTGAATGGTGGGAAGTTGTAAGTGAAAAAAGTTAGCTACATTCAGGCTGAAAGTGTCCACTTCCCATATCCTGTGGTCTAGGACTGAAGAAATGGCACAGAGGCCATTCTGCTAAGACAACCTTGCACCTCCTGGGCTCACTGTTTAGTAAAAAAATTCAGCTTGCACTGAACTGGACTATCTTTGTAGGTAATCCTTTAAGATGTCCAGTGTATAAGGTTCCAAACCTCCACACTTAAGGAGAAAGGAGCATGTGTGAAAAATTGCTGCCTGATGTACATGTTGTCAGTGGAGGCCATCACAAAGCAAACTTTTCCTGCTTGTGTTGATGTGCCCATGTTAGGCCAAATATATTACTCTTATTTTTAGATTCTTATGTAAAGCGCAGATTCTTCTTGGAACCACAACCCCTAAGAACTACCCCATCTGGCTCCATAAGAGAACTTTACCCTGCCTCTGATGCATCCATAGATATAGAGGAGTTTGATTTGGGGGTTATGCATGGGGACCCCTGGCAGAAACTGGTTCCAAATTATCTGCCTACTCGGGTGGTCATGAAAATCCAGTTCCTGAGAAATCTGAACTGACAGGGGATCCTTGTGTGGTTTCCACTTTGTGAGAAGGAGAAACTAAAGGGCTTGCAAGTGAAGTCTTACTAATTGAACCTAATCATTGAGGATACGCTTATCCTATCTGGGAGTATTCTATTCACTTTGAGGGCAAAGCTCCCAAATCAATATTTGTGATCGAACCTTAAAGGATACGTGTTCATTTTTTTATCTTTTTTACTATGGAACACGACATCTGTTAATTTTCAGCCGCTTTAAGTATATCTCATATTATGTGCAATATTTTTGCTTGAAGAGTCATAAGGCGATATTGCGGAAAATACAATATTTTCACTTTAGTTAAGTTTGCCCTCACGAATTTTGCCTTATTTTGATCAGGAAAATCAAAGCTCCCATCCTCTGTGAAAATTTACTTTTCTCTTATAAAAAGTACCCCGTAAAAGGAAATCTTTCTCGAACTGTACAAACCAGGCCTTGTGATTGGTCAAAATATTTAAAACAGAGTCTGAGCTGAGTAATATTTCGAGTACAGTTTGGAGCCGAATAAAGTTTAATAACGAAGATACTTTGAGTGCAAGTAAAAGGTAAAGTTTAGTATGCTAGTAGAGGAACCAATGTTAAGAATACTCGATTGATTCATGCTTTAAACTGTAATTTAAATCATATTCTCCCTAGATGTCACTAGTTGTAATGTATTCTCACTAACGTTCATGATTTCAACTGTTTTCTAATTACAGTTCATGATTCGAACTGTATTCTCATTAGAGTTCATGATTTTAACTGTATTCTTATTTAGAGTTAATCATTTCAACTGTATTCTCACCCGAGTTCATGACTTCATTTGTATTCTCTTTAGATTTTATGATTCAAACTGTATTCTCACTTGAGTACACGATTTAAAATGTATTTTCACTATATCTACAGATCGAAAAAATGTTTTAGACTTGAAATGAGATTCACATTCGTTCTTATACAATTTCGAGAATATCCAATCTTGAATTGTATAACCTGCAACCAACCTTATGTAATTTCTTAGTATGAGGAGAAAGATAAATTATCGACTTGAGGAGAATGTAATACTTTTAGAATTTAATACACTTCATATTTTATTTCTGTCTAAAAGGTAATTTTCGGCCATCAGAATTAGTTCTGAATTGACATCTGCCACTGAAACTGGTTTCCTGATGGGGTACAAAAGTAAAGGACTTTACGTATTATCCCTGTGGAACAATATATTTGCAATCGTGTCACAGGCTAGGAGCATATTGGTACGAAACAGGTAATTGATATGGTTGTCATATGCTGTGTTGGAGGTTACAAGAAACATATTTTAGACTATCCTGAGAACATCAGACTGGAGATAGTTTGATAAAATTGTCATATTTGTTCTGCAATTGTATCCACTGATACTTCGCGTATTCTGTACTTTGCTTTATATCGCATGGTGTCTGGCAGCAGTAATGGTATGCAGTACACATTTCGCCAATGGGGAAGCGAATGTCATCTTTAAACCACAAAGGTTTTTTACGTAGTCAAGTGGTAAAATCAAAGTAGACATTAATGGTGAGGCATACAGCGCCACCTCACTTTTAGGCCACTCACTTTTCCCACCACAAAGTCAGTACGACAATGGCCCCATTTTATTCGGTTTTATGTGTATCCCAGTCATTTCTCCCCATGATCTTAAAACTTATTTCATTTATTATGACATCTTGCCAATAACATATAAAAACTTATATTAAGTTATATTAAAAGAAAGGTTGTTTAAACAAAATTCAATAATATGTATTAAATAAAGTTAACATTTTCACATATTAAAAATGTGTATTGTTTAAAAGTTAATGTTGTAAGCAATTGCTTTTAAATATTCTATGATGATTGTAGAAGTCGGCGACTATGCTTACTATTCTCGAAGGACCTTCTTTATACTTCTTCTTTGGTGGTTACATCATAATTAGCTTATATCGATATCTGAGTACAATTAACTACAATTAAGTACAAACAACTTCAATTAACTGAATGATTGTTAATCAAACTGCTGTTTATCTTAAATATACCAAATAAAGGCTAGACTCAAGCTTCTACCATATACTTCAAAGAAACCTCATTCAGTAAAAGAACTAGCAATTGATTGACAAGTAAAGAATGCCTATTTTGTATAACTAACACTGCTTTCAAATGGGTGTGAATTTATGTACACACTTCAAATGTGGTGTCAAGATAACATTAAGATCCGTTTGTATGTGTATGTGTGATATATATATATATATATATATATATATATATATATATATATATATATATATATATATATATATATATTGCATATCATAATGCATTTATTTCAGGTGACAACAGTCATAACTTTGCAATAATGTTGATACTTGTCAGAGTATACATCAAAACTAAATGTTACTATACATAAATAAAGTAGTATAATGATGATGGGAGGGGAAATGACTGGGAGAAGGTCCAATTTGATGGGGCAAAGTCCAGGCGGGGAAGGTCAGGGAAGGATATGTCGGAGGGGATATTCAGGGGGGACACGTATCCTGATACACTTTCGCAGTAGTTAATATAGTTTAATGGTTCTTTGTACACTATGAAAGAATACACAATATAAGCTGACAAAGGGTTCACATCTGTTTATTTACTCTGTGCGTGCGTGTGTGTGTGTGTGTGTGAGAGAGAGAGAGAGAGAGATTGGATATTTCATGACTCATTAGTTCATTTATGAGTCATGGTACGCTTCATTCAAATATATTTCCTTCAGTGTCTCATTATTGAATTGATTATGAAAGTGATTCTTTCCATATTCCATTTTTTGTTTAGCTTTAACCATGACTATATTGAACTAGAATTCTAACAGATGACTACGAGAATAGGACGGAATTCAATATGAATTATATCATTCAAACCTAATTTAAAAACTAACTTTAAATTCACTAAGTCAAGAATTCATCCAGGATTATCTAGAATGTGTAGTTAGTGTTTTGGGGTTCCAGATATGTGATATGTTTCTTTGATTTTGCTGTTCAATACCACCAAACCCCAAGAAATGTATGCTTAAATTTAGAATGCAAATATTGAATGCCAAATTCATCCTTTAGCTTTGTTTACTTTCAATTTGCTCAATGTTCAGTGGCTTACCCTTTATGGATCCGATGCAGGTAGTGGTATTCTTCAGCAGAAATAACAAATAAATATATTATTATTTAGAAAATGGTAATTCTATCGTATATACGTCACTAGAGTAAGGAGCACTTATTCGGTATCAAAACAAAATGTAGAAACCAAACGACGAAGCAGTTTGTCACTAAAAAAACGATCAATATCGCATTTAGATTTCCAAATAAATGGTTCACAAAATTAACTTTGCGGAGTAGTTATCTAATAAATTTTCTTAATTGATTTTTCTGCCATTTGTCTTTAGATTTATCTCTTTCATTTCATTCAACGTTATAGCATTCATGCTGAACGTTTCGGATATTTTATATCTTGAATGGGAGAAATGCAAACTTTATAAAGATGAATTCGAAATGTCCTAGCGAGTCAAGTCCTATCGCAAACTGTATAATAAAGCAAGCAATAAGGCTGTCGTAGAATTAATAAATTTGTTTAATTTTAAAAAATAAGTTTGCAGTAGCTATACACTGATGCATTAGAGTATTTGCATATGTATTAGATTGCCCATTAATGATATACTTTTACTATAGTGTTATGAAATAACCTCCTTCTATTCCCTCTTATTTACTGGCTCATCAGAACCGCTCCGGTGGCCTGGTGGTTAGAGCGTCCGCCCCAGATGTTGGAGGTCCCCGGTTGAGTCCTACTAAAGACTTTTTAAAAAATGGTACTAACAGCTGCCTCGCTTAGATTTCAGCATCAAGAGGTTAGTGTTAGGACTTGTAGGCATGGTATCAGGATAATGTGACTGGGTGGGACATCATGCCACATGCCTGCAGTATGATACCCCAGTGCTAGACATAACTCTAAAGTGTCACACTGCAGACATCGTAAATATATGACTGAAAACTTGTTAAAGTTACTTGAAAAATCTAAATCACACACACACACACACGCCTGGCAAAAGACACACACACACACACACACCTGGCTCATCATATTTTCTTATATTTCTGTTCCATCCAAATCTACAGTCCATTTGCATGTACATCTGATTTCGTCATGCCAATGTGATACTAACGTTATAAATAGCAGCTGCTACTTTCCCCTGTTTGGGACATCTCTACTAATTCAGCTACTTACCTATTTTATTAATGCATACTTTAATTAACTGATGTCATGTATCAAATGCTGGACTTTAAAATTAAACCTTGTCTAAGTTACATATTCCTTGGTATGAAATATAAACGTAAAACTCCCTACGACTACAATGTTATAAAAGATGTTATCTGAAAATATTATTTTAACATCTAGATGAATGATCAATAGAGAAAAATGTTTCTTACTTCTTTAAATAAAACAAGCATAGTACATGTTCATAGTGTTCAGTCTATAAAATATGGATATTACTGTTTTATATGATGTATTTAGCCTGAAATGTATATTCTTGTACATGAATCGGAAAGTATTATATTTATTATACTATGTTTTTACACACAGAATCACATACTGTACATTTTAAAAATTATATTGCACAAAGGTACCGTCAGAATGATTTAAGTTCTTCATATCTTTAGATAATGATACAATAAATTAAGTGTATCTATCTTATTATTATAGAAACGTTTTCCTTACCTCTAACAAATAATGTTTTTTAACTGCACAAATTGTTAAAACACACTGATGGTCAACTTTACCTTAACCAATGGAGGGACAGATGAACAAGAATTTCTTTGAAAATACAAGTGTAATGGGAATTTTCAAAATAATTGTTTTTCTATCAATATTATGCTTGCATAGAGTTCTGTGCGAAAGAGGAAATTTACTTTTCAAATATATCAATTGCTTGCATTCAAGAGTAATTTAATACATTCAGCCATTAGAGTTATTGGTACCAATTCAAATTGACTGGGAAAAAATCATTTTTGTCTAAGCTCTAAACACAATTGTTAGTTGATGTGTCCATGTTTAATTTCCTTCTCATTTTAATGTTACTTACCATTTAATAGACAGCATGCCTACCTTTGTTTTGTGGGAAGATTGTTGGGCTGCGCTTGAGGGGTTTGTTAATTGCTTTTTGCTTTTGAAGTTCGTCTCTTTTGTGCAATTCATAAATTATCGATGAAATTGATATTTAAATTAAAATGATTATAATATTGAACAGGTCCTACTGATATAACAAAATGTCATAGACATTTTTTAATCAGAAATTTACAATTTACCCACAAAATACGTTTAGCAGTTGAATAATATCCGTCATTTGAAATGAAAATACAATCTTCCGGTTATGCAAAACGATGTTTTAATTGCATGCTAGAATAGCTCCGTAAATGAAAACTTTGTGCTCATAAACAATGCTATCAACATGTAATGTAAGCGTTCTACTCACTGTACATTTATGTATACAATACCCATAATGCATCTGAAATTAATAAAGGCAACAAACGCTCACCATCTGAGGCAATGGAAATCTGATATTAATATTATGTAAACAATGGACACAGTTGATTGTAACACTGTTTGCTTAAGCACAATATTGAATTAAAGTCTGTCGCTCCATTATAGAGAATTAATACGTCCCATCTATACTGGATCTACATGGAAGTTTTAAAGTAAGGTATAAAGTTAGGTACATGCCATGACATTCTTGAATAATGCATTCAGATTCAGTTTCTCAGATGTCATTGATATTTTAATTTACTTGATTTCATTCCGATTTTGCTCGGTCATATTTGGTGGGTTTACACCTAACTTATCATCAAACGGAGAAAACGTCTTATCCACAGTTGAAAGGTCATTTGATAAATTTATTTATTTCATGTTACCAAGGGCAAAAGGTAAACTTCAATTCTTGTACCAGTGTCAAAAGGAGAAACTTCTTTCAGCTTAAAAGGTCATTGATACCTCTATGAATATGTAAAATATCTAACAATGGGCTATGTTCAAATAATACAAACAGTATAGATGACAAAGGGTACATTCCAAAGAATAAAAAACAGTATAGATGCCAAAGGGTAATGTGTAAATAATACAAAACAGTATAGATGATAAAGAATATTGTCCAAAGGATACAAAACAGTAAAGATGACAAAAGGTACTGTCCAAAGAATACAAAACAGTATAGATCACAAAAGGTACTGTTCAAAGAATACCAAACAGTATAGATGATAAAGGGTATTGTCCAAAGAATACAAAACAGTACAGATGACAAAAAGTGTTGTCCAAAGAACACAAAGCAGTATAGATGGCAAAAGGTACGGTCCAAAGAATACAAAACAGAATAGATGACAAAGGGTACTGTCCAAAGAATGCAAGACAGTATAGATGACAAAAAGTACTGTCCAAAGATTACAAAACAGTATAGATGACAAAGGGTAATGTCCCAAGAATACAAAATAATATAGATGACAAAAAATAATTCCAAAGAATAAAAATCTGTATAGATGACAAAGAGTACTGTCCAAAGAATACAAAACAGTATAGATGACAAATGATACTGTCCAAAGAATACAAAGCTATATAGATGACAAAAGTTAATTCCAAAGAATACAAAAGAGTATAGATGACAAAAGGTACTGTCCAAAGGAATACAAAACAATATAGATGACATAAGGTAGTGTTCAAAGAATACCAAACAGTATAGGTCATATAGGGTACTGTCCAAAGAATACAAAACAGTAAAGATGACAAAAGGTACTGTCCAAAGAATACCGAACAGTATAGATGATAAAGGGTACTGTCCAAAGAATACAAATAATATAGATGACAAAAGGTGCTGTCCAAAGAATACAAAGCAGTATAGATGACCAAAGGTAATTCCAAAGAATATAAAACAGTATAGATGACAAAGGGTACTGTCCAAAGAATGCAAAACAGTATATATGACAAAACGTACCGTCCAAAGAATACAAAACAGTATAGATGACAAAGGGTAATGTCCAAAGAATACAAAATAATAGAGATAACAAAAGTTAATTCCAAAGAATAAAAAACAGCATAGATGACACAAGGTACTGTCCAAAGAATACAAAACAGCATAGATGACAAATAATACTGTCCAAAGAATATAAAGTTATATTGATGACAAAAGTTAATTCCAAAGAATACAAAACAGTATAGATGACAAAGGGTAATGTCCAAAGAATTACAAAATAATATAGATGACAAAAGGTAATTCCAAAGAATAAAAAAGAGTATAGATGACAAAGGGTACTGTCCAAAGAATACAAAACAGTATAGATGACAAATGGTACTGTCCAAAGAATGTAAAGCTATATAGATGACAAAAGTTAATTCCAAAGAATACAAAACAGCATAGATGACAAAGGGTAATGTTCAAAGAATACAAAAAAAATATAGATGACAAAAGGTAATTCCAAAGAATAAAAAACAGCATAGATGACAAAGGGTACTGTCCAAAGAATACAAAACAGAATAGATGACAAATGATACTGTCCAAAGAATGCAAAACTATATAGATGACAAAGGGTACTTTCAAATAATACAAAACAGTATAGATGACAAATGATACTGTCCAAATAATACAAAGCTATATAGATGACAAAGGGTACTGTCCAAAGAATACGAAATACTACAAAATGTCATATAGGACAAATGGGTAACTTCCGATAAAAATGTAAAACGAACAAATAGATAATATCCAAAGAATGCAATGATTTTAGCGGGAAAAGCGTTAATGTTCAGAGAACACAAAATATCATATTAAGGATATCAAGTAACATCTCAAAAAAATACCAAATGGTACATGGAACATACGGATAACGTGCAAACAATGTAAATGTTATAACGAAAGAACAAAGGCAGGACAAAGTGGTAATGTCCACAAAATACAAAACTGTATATAGGACAAAAGAATACAAGAATACAAAGTGTACTTTTAAGACGTTTCATTGTACTATTTAGTTGCTTCGCTAAATAAAATCTGTAATGTGTCCTTTGATAGGGTGGGTTTTGTTGTGTTAATTTAATTTTGAATTATTTAATTCATTGAATGTACAATTTGAATCGTTTGGTCAACAAGACTCCATAGTAATCGAAAATTTTCAGCTTGTTTGTGTGTGTTTTTAAGTTTCCAAATCTATTTTTGGGTGGGATATTGTATGTGTTTTGTAGCTTTGCCACTGATTTTTAAGGTTTTATGGAAATTCTTACAACAATGATATTACAATCTGGGTAATGATAATACTATGATAGCTCGTAACAATTATGAAAGAAGCAAAAGCAGGATAGATGAAAAGCAAATTCACAACCTCTCTCAAAATGGAAATAGTATTTATCGATTAGAAAATTTTGAATTGATATTTAAAACGCATGAGAGTAAACTAAATTGTTTGTAAAAATTGGTATGTTTATTTTTTCCCCAAAATATTATTATTTGCAAATGTAAGTTGAATCCATGAATAATGTTTAATGACCAATGTGCCTTTAAGATGACAACCTTCACACTACTACAGCTTCAAAAGATCTTGAGTCATTTGAACGTAAATATTTTAAACACCAAGAGTTTTCTATAAAACATGCTTTCTAATGGAACTCAATCTCCATAACCTCATTAAAAAAGCTAATATTTGTGTATGAATTAATTTGTTTGATTTTCTTTTTGTTTTCATTTTGTTTTTGTTTATTTGTTGTTGTTTTTATGTTTCTTTTCTTTTCCTTTTGTTTATTTTGATTGTTTTGTTTGGTTTTTTTTTGTTTCTTTAATAACCATTTACTTTAAGCCATGTACACAGCTAAATTGGTTTTCTGGAAAGGTTTTTATGATATGAAGCAAAGTAAAGAAATAAATTTAAACTGGACGAAATGAAAACATTGAATATGTAAAACACAATATTAATTTAGAATACTGAATACCTTTAAACAGCACAACATTACCACACTTGTCTTTGAGACTTACTTCATCATTTCTTTAATTTTCTAATGATGAACTACAAAATAGATTTTTTTAAAAAATGCGTTTATGGATATATATCTTGACCGAGCTCCCTATCTTTTGCCGAAGTTTTACTGAATTTTCAGGATCTGCCTCCTTCTAACAGTCACATTTGATATTTTGTCCTAGCTAACATTCACGATATATATGACTATTTAAACAAATAATGTTCATAACAACACGTTTTCAATTAAAGCTTACACGAAGGTTTCTGCATTTATGTCTAATTATGAAGAAACCAAAGGGCTTATTTTTACCATCCATAACCTCTCTCTCTCTCTCTCTCTCTCTCTCTCTCTCTCTCTCTCTCTCTCTCTCTCTCTCTCTCTCTCTCTCTCTCTCTCTCTCTCTCTCTCTCTCTCTCTCTCTCTCTCTCGCTCTCTCTCTCTCTCTCACACACACACACACACAAACAGACACACACAGAGGAAAATATTAGTAAAGAACGAAAGAAAATGTTCTTTCGTTCCATTTTTTCTCTTTTTATCCTTCCACTTTATCTCCTCTCGAGAAAGTGACATTTTCTGTTCACGTTCACGTCTTTACTTTAAAATAATATATTCATGCATTTGTTTTCTTTTCTGAAGTTACTCCTTTGACATGTACCGGCTACATTACAGGCATTCAGGTAGAAGTGAGTGCTTTCAATGCAATCTTGACACTAAAAATGCCGTCATCCCTATATTTCCATTTTTACCTGTTTTTAAGACAATAAACTCCGCTTCTTCCAGTATCTTTATATTTAGATTCAATCATAACAGAAGGATGGCAAATGTAATGAATTTACGACTGAATATATATATATATATATATATATATATATATATATATATATATATATATATATATATATATATATATATATGTGTGTGTGTGTGTGTGTGTGTGTGTGTGTGTGTGTGTGTGTGATTAAATTGCTTGTGTGTAAGGTTTGAAATTCTTTTTATTTCATATTTATTTCATTGTATTTAATTGCAATGAATATTTTTTACAGATTCCGGATTCTATTTTTAGTAGTGAGATATAATTTTAAGACAAACTTTGTTTAGGTGGCGCTCTACAGTTGCGTATTTAGCATAGGGTTAAAATTTTAAAGAAAAAGAGTTTCCCCGGGTTTCCTCACTAGTTATACTGGTGTTTTAAAAGAGACTTTGTATATCTTAGGTATTGTTCAAAGAACCTTTAATTCCCTTTATTTTGATGTATGATGGATGGGTGTAATATGGGTTAGAGAGTATACAGCTTGACCTTACTGCAGATGTGCACCTTTCAAAAAAGTGCTAGCTCTACTTGCTCATTTTCACTTCTCGAACTTCAGAGGTAAATTGTAAGAAAAAGAGCCGATAACTTTTTTTACATTTTATGTATTTGGTAATTCAGTCATTGCACTTTTAGAAGCTGGTATTATCTAGTTTGACAAAATTCATTTTCCATATTTTAATAGCTGCCAAGAATAGTGTACTTTAGACAAATTTTGGATGATTTTTGGAGCACAAGGGAGCAGTCATTTTAGTTCGCAGTGTCCTAAGCTCATTTTAAATTTTCAAAAGTACAATATCCAAAGAAATTTCATCCACATTACATGAAAGTAGTATATAGGTATGCCAACATTCTCTCCACTGTGCATGTTTAAAATGCAAACAACTTCACCTTACATACATCACTCTCTCAAAAGTACATAATAACTGGTGAGCGCCACCTTATTTAAGACGAAACAGTAATACGTGAGTTTTGGCATTTAGTTTTCCTTACCTTGGTAACAAATCAACAGGAAGTTAACATGATTCATTAGCATCACAGACATACTTTCTCCATGTGATCAATGTTTGTAAACAACCTATATTTATCATTGGTTTTTAAGTCGGTCTGTACTGCGGATGTCACATAAATAACGTAATAAGAGACCACATTGCCTACCTCGCGAGATTGAAAGTGATGTTTTTGAGTGTAAATACGCATTTTTAATAATGGTTTGGCCAGAATCATTCAAAACCTTGAAGAAACAATGTGTTGTTCTTAATTTGTTGCCAGAATATATTTTTTTCGTCTGATTTTTGGATTCAATAACTTATTTTCCTGGACACTCAATAAGTTGACTTTCTTAATTAAAAAAATCCGAAAGATATTCTAGAAAGTTAATTCTGTATTTATTAAGAAACAAAGACTGTGATTCAAGTGAGGAATTTTAATCATTCATATATTGGACTACATCCGACGTCATCGCCCTCCATATTCGTACGTCGTCAGGATTGTAACCTGGATTCTTATAGGACTATTTAGTGATTAGACTTGTGATTTTATTCTTAGAATCATATTTCGCTTATACTCACTAACTGTAAGTCCTAGTTACAAATTTTACATTGTTGTCTAGGAAAATAAATTGTTTTGGTGAAATATACAAAGCTTGTTGGCTTTTACTCTTTTCTTAGTTACTAATGACGATATCTTGTCA
This sequence comes from Potamilus streckersoni, assembly GCA_016746295.1. Classification (NCBI taxonomy): domain Eukaryota; kingdom Metazoa; phylum Mollusca; class Bivalvia; order Unionida; family Unionidae; genus Potamilus; species Potamilus streckersoni. The sequence goes on along the minus strand of JAEAOA010001685.1, from coordinate 4,522 downwards.
CGTAACAAAACGAATATATAGATATATACTTGCTCAAAAATGTTTAGTGAATATTCTCCTTTACTCCGATACTTCGACAATACAAAATAAATTCCTGCCAACATTCTGACCTCCAGGCGTCATTCATTATCAACATCTTGCACATTATATTTTCTATTATTACCTGACGATATGATTGGAGCTATAGTATGTAGGCTTTTAATCTAAGATATATCCATTGATAATATATTTTATATGGGATGAATGTATTAGGAACCTTATTAAAACAAAGTACTGTTTAAACTGTTAAATAGCCAATGACGGAATAATTTATTTTATTTTATCGAAGAATATTGTCCAAATAATGTCCAGTTCCTTACTGGAATATTATCAGAAACCAAAAAGCCTGAAAACGAAGAAGAAGAAGAAGAAGAAGAAGAAGAAGAAGAAGAAGAAGAAGAAGAAGAAGAAGAAGAAGAAGAAGAAGAAGAAGAAGAAGAAGACGAAGAAGAAGAAGAAGAAGAAGAAGAAGAAGAAGAAGAAGAAGAAGAAGAAGAAGAAGAAGAAGAAGAAGAAGAAGAAGAAGAAGAAGAAGATTGAATATTGAGGTAAGTGTATACACGAGTTGTAAACTAGTATTTACTGTAACTAGTATATAATACTTATATTTAGGATTTTATACCACTCTTTGCAATACGTTTAATACGTATATTCTTATTTAAAACCTTTGATTTTATTTGATATATTGACACCAGTCTATATTGTATAATATTTCTGAAAAAAAAAGCTAATCTAATTAACATTCACCTAATCAGAAAGATAAGGTTAGAAGAAAACTAATCGACAAGAATTAAATTCATATGTTGCCTTGCAATATGATCAAATTTAATTTTTTCGAGTGGATTTTTCATTGATGAAGAGAGGCGATTCCCATTAGTTTAAGTTCAACTAAGTTGTATTAATAAATTAAAGTGCAGTTGCACCAGTGTTTAAATCTTTTTGTATGTTTTATGTTTTCTAATTTTTATATTAATATAACGTTAACAAAAACAAAAACCGCAGTTAGATCTGCAATTACATTGCATAAAAGTGCTCAACACGTAAAATATTTATAACTTTTATTACAACACGGTCTATTCTTTTGTTATAATACCGTAATAATAAAACATAAGGATTGTCATTTAGATTGTCACGTTCTAAATGTTGACTAAATAAAACAACAAGAGCTATCACCTTTATTCTTGCTGTTATAAATGTACCCTGCTTTGTAATTTACTATATTCACCCGCTTGTGAATATATTATGACTTATCATGGACATTAGTAAGTCACTAAATTCTTACGTGCGTCCTTAGGTACATCAGCCCATCTGTAGATTCTCTGTGTAACCAGAACTCCATATCTAAGTTAATAAAGTTAATAATCGTTAACAATGGCGTTTGGTACATTTGTACCAGCCTACACGTAACAACCAGTAAATAAATATTTATTATATGAAGCATACTCATGTCATTTTCGAGGTCATTGAGAACCAATGGTCAACATTATCCAGAATCAAACATGCTTTACTACTGAATACGGCGACTGGCATACGCTGTACCGTTCAGATTTTAGTAGTGACTATGGATCTTTCATAACTAAATTTACGAACTCTGCTTTATTTACGTTCTCTGTTTGCGTTCATCATCTGATTGCACCTAACAGTATTGGATGAAGGGAAGCAACTCGCATTATCGATGAAACTAGTCTGGTTCCCTGACCTCTCTCCACTACGTTGCTCTTCGTTATGAGCAATGTGGAGAGAGGTCAGGGAACCAGACTACGATGAAACTTGAAGTGACTTATCCGTGCACTTCGGATTCAACAACTTTAAATATATTTTAACTGCAAGTTGTGAAGTATTATTTTAACAAATACAGTCCCTGTAAATCTTTTACACTAACTGGATGCGATGCTGAAGATTGTTCGAAATACTTGTTCACGTCATTTAAGCACACCATTACATATCGTAGAGAATCTTTAAATTACATTTAAGATCATTATTAATATAGAGCAGCAGGTTTTTAATTGTTTTCTTAAAGCATATGATTTTGGTTCATTAAATATTTAATTTATAATCAGCATTCCCATCATTACGTAATTATCTAGTAAAATGTATCAAAGTCTAAATTAACAATCTTTCAAAACCTTACAAAATGTAAATCATGTCTTAAAGACAATAATTGTTCTCTTAAATATGAACAAAATATTTCACATAGCGGCAAAGCAAGGCAAAGAAATCTTTGATAAGTGTATAGGTACACAGAGAAATGTTTCTAGTACATATAATTAGGGAGAAATTAATGTTTCAAATAACTAGGTTAGCTCTCAGAACAGCTTGATTATAGATATAAGTTGAAAGTATATTTATTTTTGTTTTTCTTGAATGGCTAACAAAATCTGATCAATATTGAAATATTTAAAGAAACCTAATTTTTTAACGATATATTAAACAATGTATTATGCTGTACGTTAATAGAGCATCATATAATTTAGAAGTACACGATACATTTTAGGATTCAGCTATGAAAACAAGTGCAGTTGATTCGACCAATTAACAAGTAATTTTAATACTATATCTAAAAATACAGAATCTAGCACATTGCCTAATCTTAAATAATAGCCATGATTCATTTTCTGTTTCAATTTAAAAAGACTGCAAGAAGGAAAATGTACGATAATCCTCATAAAACATTTTAACAAATAATATAAATCTTAATTATAGTTACCTTACCCAGACGCAAGACGTCATCCAATAGCCCATCTGTTAGCAATTTAACAAAAGGCAGATTGTAAACACATACCAGACACCTAAAAGATTAAACTTTGTCAGCAATAAACGTTGTGATAGAATACAACATTTATACATGGTAATTTGTAAAATGAAAAACCATGATAAAAAGGCGATTAATCTTGTTTGAATGCAAATGAATATAAGTGTTGTGAACCTCCATACTGCTAGCATCGCTTTTACTAAAGAACATTTGTTTGATATACTAAAGCATGAAAAGAAGCCCAAGAAAATATTTTGACAAAGAAAATATTCCTCACTAGGTTTTAGAAATTATATTACTTCAAAAAAGAAAAATCATCATTCGATACGTTTATTGAAAATTAGCGAACAATCCAGTAGAGACAGACAGACAGACGGCTTAAGGCAATTTATTTATGGCAATGATTAAAAAAGGAATCTAGTGGTGAATGGTACTTACGACAAGTTTGATTACATGTTAATGCATAAAATAATGTCAAAAATATAACTGAATTTTGTAGTCTTAGTCATTTTGCCTCTTTATCAAAAAAGACGCTAAAATTTTCTTATTTATCTATTTATTTAATGTGATAAGTATATGAAGTATGGGCTGTAACAATACTGATTGATCTGTTGTTTTTTTTCACTATTGATGTTGCATATGGTCACTAACGGATAATATTTTATGGTTCTGTCCTTTGCTTTAATTATTTGCAAATACCATCATGAAATGCAACTTTGATGCCATCACAATTGACCTTACAGACCGATATGCTTTCAAGTCTTTGTATAACTGACAAGAGCTATCTTGAAACCGTTTTGATAACCAGGTGGTGTCTAGAACATGCAACGTTTGATTTGGTTTGGGCTTAATTATCTTTTCCCATAAGATCATAATGGAAGGCCTACAGTACCAAAGCTTTTAAAAGTTATATTTCGAAAAAATTCAGAAATGTACTTGTATTCTCATATTCTGACTCGTTCATGATCATGTGAACTGCCATCCTCTGTAATATTGATTTGCTTTGTTTTTTAAGGCAAAATACAATTTTCTATATTATTTTGTGCTTATATAGCCGATCTTTATTATTTCTCCTTCAAACATCAATCACGCCGACAAACGTCAATTAGTTTTTAATGTCTCTTAAGTACGAGTGTATTATTAGGTAATAGTGTTTTATTAGGGACGAGTGTATTTTATTCAATCTGAAAGAAAAAGTTGTATTTTCTTCCGCAAAATGCGTCCCTCTACTTTCTAATTGATCCATTTTCATATTATAGCATTTAGTTCTGCTGTTTTCACTGTCTTGTGCGAAAAATCTTTTATGGAGGACTTGCAATACACTTGCTACGGTAATTTTACACATGAAGTTTCTATAACAACCAGTTTCTCATGTCAGCGAAAGGTCATTAAAGGTAAGTAATCATATGAAAGCTAAAATATAGTTACTTTTGAGTATTTTTTTACTAAGTTCATTTCATGGTATGTATAAATCCTTTTAATATATACGTACAGTCGTTACTCACTTATACGTCGAGAGTAGTGAATGGGGATACTATAGCGACAATGGGAGTTTTCATTAAAAACCAGCTTGGGATACTATAGCGACAAGATTTTTGGCGACAAATGGAACTGCCGAGCCTTTATAGCGACAAGGGGAATTTTGTATTAGCACACTCTGGGACTGTATAGCGTCAAGAGAAATGGTCCCAGGTAGCATGACGTCACAGTACTGGACACTTGTCAACAGTG